>CM024691.1:25889879-26228072 GCA_014182735.1 Corymbia maculata
ATGGGCCCAAAGACCGTGGGGACGATTATTTTCGCCCTCCAGTGGAGGCTCGACCCTGAAAGAACGGGTTTCATCCTCAAGGGCGTTCGTATTCATCCCAAGGATTAAGCAAAGCATAACCAGTTTGATGCCGTGGAGGAAGAGTTCTAGTAGTGAGATCACATTATCGAGTTCTAGTAGCTAGATCGCATTATCCTTAATTACAAAAGAGATTTTTATATTCATTACACGTCACGTGAACACAATAAGAAAAAATCATGTCCTTATGTTATTGAAGGAATTCCCATTATGGGACCATAGAGGACCTCCTTCGATGTTGAAAATAATCTGAAGCATGCGATTTATCTTGATTTTATGTACATGTAATTACCATCTTATAGTTTTTAATCTAAACTCATGGATTGGCTCTACACAAAAGCAGTAGACGGTGTTGAGATTGGGGCTCATCCCTTTGTGGACCTGTGCAGGGGTTTGAATTCATTTAATAAATAGACAAAACTAATTGAGGTGAAAGATAAAATGGGACATTTATTGACTTGTTTTGATTCATTATTATCTATTTATTGGCCATGTGCTAATTATCTTAACCAAGAATTCGCTTTACATATATATATTGATAAAATGAGAGGGAAACATTTATGTCGGAAAAGGTGATTTGTTGTATTCAAATGAGAACGACTGATAATCCCTTTTTAGTCATTATATCACTTAATCAAAGGATAATTGTCTGATTTTTCGCAAAGCAAGTAGAAAGATTGCGTGTGATATTCACTCCCAAAAACGAAGAAGATGGGACTTGTCACTCCCCGGCGACGTCCGATAAAAGTCTGGATCCTCTACGCGCTAAAATTTGTCCTCTTTTGCTCCTTTTCCGCTTCTACTCGTTCACGGGACGACGAGCTCCCTTTAATCGTTCTCGTTTCGTCCGCTGGAGACCTCTTACACAATCTATTGAAGATGATTAAAATGGGTTGGGGCTTGGGAGACATGGGCTTGGGCTTGTGGGGCCCACCTATGACGGGAATGAGGAAGAAAGAAGGAATTTTCTTTTTTTTTTGGGATTGCAATAATTTTATTTAGAATTTTTTTACGAAAGTGCCCCCTGCTTTGGTCGTTGGAAAAATCACTTTGCTTAAATCAAATAAAGAAGACGATTTGCCTCCAGCTTGGGCGGAGCTAGAGACAAACAACTCATTAGTCCGTCGGAGGGTGAAATTGGTAGATTTGTCCGAACAGGTGGCGCATTATCATGTCATTCATCAATATTTCTCTTGCGAATTTAAACTTAACATCATTGCACCGCATTCCAAATTGCCTACCTTAATCTCTTCTTTAATTTGCAAATCTCGATCATCACTATTTACAAATAGTAAAATATTTAAATATTAAGTAATACATTCATCTAATAACTTAAATTTTCAAAATAATTGACAAGAGATCCCATAAAATTTCATAGACAATATTAATGTACAATAATAATCTATTAAACTATCGTGCTTTTTCATTCTTTAATTCAATTTCCATAAATCAACGACAAATGAAAATAAGAAATTTCATCACAAACTTAGTATTTGAAAATCCCAACTAATAAAGCACAAATCTGTCTAAGCTGCAGGTCCTCCCTCCTCAATCCCCACTTTTTCACCAGGGATTCGCTATTATCTCTGCCGTTGCTCGGGAGTACGGTTTCTGGAAGCTGTCGGTGAGGCCGTAATGAGCCATGAGAAGCCAGACATGGGTTATGAGCTCGCTTCCCCCCCGCATGTGCTGAGCATGATCCCTCGCTTTGCACTTGTTTGCCCCGTACATCACCATCTCCACCCACACCTCGTTGATCGCCGACCATCTCCACCCACGCGGCACGCGCCGCAGCTCCCACGCCACCTCGCACGCCTGGGCAAGCACGGACTTGACTTGGGACTTGACTTGGTCCTCCTCCGACTTGCTCTTCCTGATTTTGTCCATCATTTCGAGAAGCCACATTTCACGAGCCTCTGCATCGTCAGGTGCTTTTTTAGACAAGTCAAAATACTGGCTGGGCTCTTTATAAATGTCTCGGAACCTGATACTTCCAAATCTGGCTGGCAACATCGAAGGACACATATATTGGACATATATCATGTACCGAGACAAGTGCAAACCCATCAAGCACTTCTCCTTCTCCTTAACACGGCTCTGGTTATTCTTTTCTAGCTCCTTACTGCTGTCCCCCATCCGTAATCGAGGTAATAGCAGAGCTCTGTCGCTATGTGCCAGACTAGGATGCTCTCGTCGAATTCCAGCTCCTCGATACTCCGTTTCAAATCATCATTCAGCAACCCGTGTTTGCTCAACGCATGGAGTCCCCTGTCTCTCATTTGGAAGTCTTGGCGTTCCTGCGCCTCCCATTTCGGCGCGTCCCTCGCTTCCATCTCTTTGATCTTCGACAAGATTAGGTTTTTGATATCGACACTCACGTCCTCGTGGCCTCGGTAGAGAAACTTCACTGCCATCTCTTCGACGCGCAATAGCTCGAGGAAACTCCACCAGCAGGAGTAATTTTTTTTGAAGGACATAAGGTTATATTGACCCATGGAATTGGACCACCTGCGCCTTTCCAACAGCGGTCGGATTCGGATTCGGTTGATGAAATAAAAGACAGTCGATTTCTTTTCCTTAGTGAGCCAAATGGCGAACTGGTCTGAGAAAAGAAAGTTAGCCAATGCGTAAAACTCAACGAAAATGGCCGCTCCTAGCAACAGCAAGGTTAAGAATAGATTCCGGCTTCGAGTATGGTTGCTTATCTGTAAAAGAGAAGAGCACCAGGGCAACACAGATCGAGAAAAAGATGGCGAGTCTACAAATGAAGCCCCATCTCGTATAGACCGCCTTTGCCTTCGAGTAGAACATGTCGTAGATGAGGCCCAGTTCGATTTCAACGACCTTGAAATTCTCTGCACAGTGCTTGCCATTCAGTATCGACAGGCAGTTGTCGCGTTCCTCCATACTGAACAAGTGATCCGCAAAAAGTCGCTGACTAGTTTCCACCAAGCGGCTGGTCGATAGCAGTGTGCCCCCAACGCGCTTGTCTTCTTGGTCCCCCAAGTCCTTCCCGGAACAAAGTTTTGTAGAGGAATATTCGGCGATCGCAAAATCCATCATAATAGCATCTTCATTATCTACGTCGATTACATGATGAGGCACAACGTCGTACCCTTCCTCCAACTTGAACATGCATTCTGCCTCAATCTTGTCAGAATCCTTCCGGCGGGGTAGGGACCCAGTGAAGGAGTCCTTGAAGTGCTCATGGCTGGCGGCGCGGAGGACCCAAACCCTCTCACCGTACTTATAGAAACCCGAGAGCAGTATCAGAATAGCAAGGAATAAAAGGGTAGGATGAGTCCACGCCATAACCAGGACATAAACAGTCAAGCCCGCCTGGTTCATCAATGTCAGGGAGTGCCTGAGCCAGAGCTCGTTGTCCTCAATCGCGTAGGCACTGATTGTGTCGGGGCCTCCCAAGTGCAGCAGCAGAAACGGCGCCCAAAAGGTGCTTAGCTCCGTGTGCGGGTTGCTCAACGATTTGCCAGCCTGGATTTCCCTGATCGTGTTGGAGATCATGCCAATCGCGTAAATCGCGACCGAATCGGCCAATAGGTAGGCCGACCAGGTGACCCCCTTGATCCAAGCGTGAGGGAGGTACTTGCGAAGACTGCCGAGACAAATGAGGACGATTTGGAGGGCAAGGCTCAAGAAGACGACGCCTCTCAGCTCCCACTCCTTCCACACGTCGCTGGAAGAAGAAGAAGAGAGCACCTCCGACAGGCTCCGCGCCCTCATAAGGACCAAGCCTGTAATGACTGCGAGACATGTTGCCGGTAACAAATAAGCGGGTGCCCATTGATTCAGAGATGAGAAAGTAATGACTCGAGCACGAAACACGGCAATCTTTCGCAGGCTATAGCAGTCATAAGAGGGCGATGTATGGATTAACAAGAAAAATGCGACTCATGACTTAGCAATGCGAAGAAGGAAAGTTTTATTCAAAAGGATCTACACCACATCAAACATCATTAGTTAATCGTTGAATTGCGAACATACCAATGGTTAGCATGGTAAGCGGTTGAATACGCTGTCCTCGATGGACAACGGATGGACTCTCTCTTCACCACCAACTCTGTCTCCTAACCCAATCAAAACCCCAAAGAAGAGAGAGATGTGTAAGCCGACAGTAAAGCAATTTCCTCACAACGATGAGGGTGTCATTTCAAAGCTACAAACCTTTATAATTCCAAACCATTTTAAAAAACAAACCACTAAAAATCTTAAATTTTACTCGTTATAAAATATTTATCTTAAACTTTTCTTTTTGTGATATCAAAAATCTCAAATTTGTATTTGACTAACAAATGGTGCTACATTAAAAAAAATCCCTGTTAAAAATTTGAAGTGCCACTAATAAGCCCTCGTTATTGTTCAAGTATCATTAATCGTCTTCGACCTTCCAATCACTTGGCCAAAGCTCCTTCGGCCCTAATTCATTACTACTTAGGATGGGTGGCCGTTGCTCAAGATAAGTGACTTCTTGAAAAGGTGTCCACCTATATGCTAAAAGACAAAATCGTGAGACTGGATAAAGGATGGGCCAAAATAAATAATATATTAGTGAGTTAATCCAAAAATGTCATATTTTTTAGATATTAATTTTTTGTACACAAATTACATGTGTGCACTCTTGCTAGTAGTAATAATAATAATAATAATAATAATAACAATAATAATAATAACAATCTGTCCTCGAATCTTCAACAGAAACTTCAACATATGGGTCAAGTGGCTCAAGAACTAGCTCACCTACGTTGTGGTTCGTGAAAGCCCAACAATGTGGAAAAGGTCAGAAGTCGGAAACATGTAATTGACAAAGACCAAAAAGTCTTTTTTAGACCTATTCATATTCTAATCATAAATAAAATTTAAAAAATCCAATGAATCAATCTTGTTTGTATTGTTCTCTTTTCTTAATGCTTAAAGTCAAATTGCTTGGCTCTTCATTATTAATTGTTCATTCATAATACTAATCAACTAGCACCCTTAGATATATTTATTATTCAAGCATTCTCTCGTGCATGATAGCAGGCAAGATTCAACCTAAAATTGGAGGGTATAAATTAGTTACAAACGGAAAATAAATTGAGAGTTCAAATAAATTTGGAACACAAAAAATCTAATGGCTAAACTTTTAAAACAAATTGTTGCCCTCTTTAATTTCATCTCCTTAACCTCATCTCTCTTCAAATTTTCAATGTTCAACAAGAGAAATATGTTTGGCAAAAGAAATTAATTAAAAAGGTGAGAAGTCTTTAACCTTTTTATACTTTCACTCTCTCTGATTTTTTTCTTTTTTGAAAATTCGGTTGGGGTATATAAGTGGTAGTAGCGGCGTATGTTGCTTAATTTGCACATACAAGTTCGTTGAGATCAAAGCCATGCGAATTCAATGGCCAATATATACTCTCATGGTTTTTATCTTCTTGTTGGTGTTTTCTTTTCTATTTCTCCCTTTTTTTCCGATTTCCCTTCTCTTCTTCTCCTGTCAAGTTGTGCAGCTGTTGCACCAATCGCTACAACTTGCCATTGCCGAGAAAAACCTCTATCAATAACACCACATGCATGCACCAGCCAGCCGCCGCCACCGTGCGTCTCTCCCCCTCCCCCCCCCCTCCTTCCTTCTCTCTCTCTCTTCTAATAGAGAGAGAGAGCCACATTAAAAAAACCGAAAAATAGAAAAAGAAAAAGAAAAAATTCTCATCATTCTCATTTGTGAAATGGATACAAAGTGATTTTTTGAGACAAATTACCATAAAGATCATATAGTAGGGATTGTTGCAATATATTCAACGCCAAATCTACTTAAGATCGTGCAATTTTTGTCAAGGCGAAATTGCAAGAGAAATAAACAAAAAACAACCCCAAAAATTTATGTGATTCAGTATTTAGTATCAGTAAATAGCAAATAATTGAAGAATTAAAATTTATAATTATTCACATGCTCGAATGTTTTTTATATTTAGATTAAACCTAAATCTGGAATGTTTATAAATAAACAACTCATTATGAATCGAGTGCTCGTTCTCTTCCCACGAAGGAGCCCACCGGTGATTTGTGCTAGGGGTGTCAAAAATACCCGACCCGACCCGGCCCGGCCCGACCCGACCCTAAACTTAGGGTATTTTCCGATATCGGCTCCATACTCGGACCCGACCCAAAAATACCCTAAATTTAGGGTCGGGTTGGGCCAAAACGGGTCGCACGCAAGCCTTTTTGACACTAGTACCGTCCGTACGTTTTGATCCTTATCCATTGAGAAAAAATGGTAAAGTAGAATAAAATAAACAAAAGAAAAGAAGTTTTTATCTCTCTCTGTACGTTTTGGCTCTCAACTCTCTAGAGTTTTTGAGCTAAACAAGAAATTGAAACCAAACTTGTAAAGGGTCATGTTTTGGCCCGACCCGACCTGACCAGACCCGACCCTTTTGTTTGGATCTAATGCATTTCAGGTCGGGTCGGGTCGGGCCAAAGCATGACCCTATAGGATTAGGGTCGGGTCGGGTAACATCAAAATCCGACTCGACCCGACCCATTGTCACCCCTAATTTGTGCGGCTGCTGTGGTCGCTTAGAACACACGCACTAGTTCTTTCTCTTTTCACAGGGTCAACAACTTTACTTCTCTTTGACCTGGACCCCACTACATGAGTTAATATATTAAATAAAATATGCGTGCCCATTCTTTTTGTCCGCAGACCGAGAGGGCTTTTCTGTTTCATCTTTGTTCAAACCACGAAGAAGCGCCCATCTGTTTTTTTTTTTTTTTTTTTTTTTATTGATGACCTGTCGCACCCCACCGACAACTTGGGAAGATACACGTACCACACACATGAAACCAATTAAGTCACTCTATGACGAAGGGAATTCAACTATCGACATTTTGCGAGAGGACGAGAGGCTCAAACTCATAGAAGCGCCCATTTGTTTATGCTGTCTAACTTGGAGATACATGGGCCAAGTTCCGTAACTGGCTCAAATCAAGATATTTTTTAACACGGAGGTGATAAATTTTTTAATTTGATCAATTTAATTTTAAACATTTTGAGAAATTGTTAATATAATTTTTTCAGTCAACTATAACACTAACATGTATTATTATCATTATTTTATTTTTCTGAATATTTTATTTTTCTTTTTCCCCTACTTTGTTCGCCAATCACCGGCCACATGTGAGGGTCACCTTCACTAGATCTAGCAAGGCCAATGACCTCTGCCGGCCATCGCCAAGGCCACGACAATCAACGAAGGGAAATAGAAAAACAACATAAAAAAGGAAAAGAAAGAAAAGAATGGGGAAAAAATTCAAAAAAATTTCGACAATTTACAATATCACCCATATCAACGCCAATCGTGCCATATAGGCAATTAACATCCACATTAGCGATTTCAAGTCAAAATTAATCAAAATGATTATATTAACAAATTGTCGAAAGGTTTTTGACTAAATTAGTCAAAATAAAAGTTTTAGGATAAAATTGGCATCCGTATAATAAGTTTAGCACCTTTTTAGTGATTTTCCATGTCTTTAGTTACCTAACCTTGGGCACCATTATGTCACCGCATATCACAAAATCCGAATTTGGTCCGTCGTTTAGGAAAGAATTGGGCCCCCACCACCCTCCATCTTCCCATGCATTTACTCTCCATTAAAATTTTGGTTGTCTTTGGAAACATTGCTTGACATTAATTTTACAAAATATTCTTCTTTTAAGGTTTCGAGACAACTTATTATGTTTGATATTTTGTAATTAGCTAGATGGACAATCCAGTGATATTTCAAGCATTCATAAAATATCCCCACTAATGTACCATTATTGCATTTATTATCCATACTTCGCTATCCCAATAACATACTCCGAAATGGACGAGGCGCCTTTGCCAGTCATAATTAAGAATGCCGACGAGGTGCCTTCACCGGTCATAATTAAGAATACCGACATGCATAGATATAAAATGTAAATAATTAGTGATGTCATATTAATTTGACCAAAAAATATTAATTTGTGCGATAGAGATCACGATGATTGTAATTACATGCCCTACGTACACTACATTAATTCTTTAAAGGTAAAATTACCACAAAAGGATTTCTTTATTAAGTAGATGAATTTTCATTTAGCTCTATGGACTACATTCCTCCCAAGGCACACCCAAACAAGATGGGGAAACTTGAATTTTCTTTCCTTCCTCCTTTTCTTCATGTGGCTCCTGATTACCCCCACAAAAGACATATCCTCCTCTTCTTCTTCTTCGTTGTCGTAGATAAGAAATGATGTGCAGCAAAGAGAAATCATAAAATTTCCTTATATTTCAATATTTTTCGAAAAAGAATATACGAGAATCAAGATATGCACAATCAAAAGGAGTTATACATATAATCATAATTGTCTTTAACATGTAAAAATATTTTATAAAAAATTTAAAGAATTTATAATATAATATTACTAACGATCATAATCATCTTATTCACAATAATCATTATCATCTTCATCATCTTTCTCGGGATTCAAAGCCTCTTCATCTTTTCCTGATTTGCCTTCTTCTTCACCTGATTGCTCCTCTCGCTTTTCTAAATTCTGTTCATGATCAAAAACACAAACTCAAATTCATAAAGAACCACGATCCCATCGCTATAAAAGCTTAACTATATTCTATGAGGTAAAACCCAACGCACGCACACTCACACACGCATACCACGCCTAGTTGTTACTGGCACGCGTATCAAACTCAGTGACTAATACCTTTGCTATAATTGGCACATTTGGCTGTATTTCTCTGACCCTTCGCTCGAGTTCATCCGGCACTTTAACCAGTGTGATTACTTCCAAGGTTTTGATCTTTTCCAGTCCGTCGATCCTCCTCAGCCACATGCAGTCCTTGATTTCCAAGTCTGCGAGGCACTGCATTGCATTTGCCCCAAAAGTCCACTTGGCCAGGTCCAGCTTCCACAGTTTCAATACACGGAGGCTCGGAAATGTTCCTTCCGGGACGCTCAATGCCCCGCGATTGTACCAGCCCGCAGATAATCGGAGAGTGGTCAAACATTTCAGCTTACCCAGGACTCCCATCGGATCGACATTTAGTCCGTACCTGGACAAGGTTAGTACTTTTAGGTTCGGAGGAAAGTGCGACTCCAGCAATGTTCGCTTGCCCAAATATCCGCACAGGTACAAGTTGGAAAGAGACTCGAGCCCGCTCATGTCACTCATTTCATCATCATCCGAAGGCACGTGGCTTCGTTGCTGCATTCGCAATCGTAGATATTTAAGCACCTCCAGATTCAAAATATGCTTGGTTGCGTCCGATATCACCCTGCCCCTCCACGTCAGAGCCAGTTTCCTTAGGCCTGTCAACTCGCGCAGCACTTCCAGCATGGGACTGTCACCTCCTGTGACTAAGCCCGAAATGGTTTGGATGTTGCAGTTAAATGATTTCTTGGAATCCAATAGACGACGAGCGGCGACATCCAAGTCCACCTCGGTCATGTATAGGTGTCGCAGATTCTCTGCCTCCCAGATCGATTCCGGCAGATGGGATATGTTAGTGTACTTCACATCCAAAGTTTCCAAGCGTGACATTAGCCCCACCGACTTCGGAAGCTTTTCAAGAAGAGTCCATCTCAGTCCCAAGTACTTTAGGTTCGGCAATATGTTGCCAAGCTCCTCCGGAAGCAAAGGCTTGTAGACACCCTCAAGATCAAGTACCTTCAGCAAACTCGAGTCCCTCTTCGGCAATAGCAGTTTAAGCAACACCGCTATCTCTCCAGCCCGTGTTCCTAGCTTCATGGTGTTGAATGACACATAGGAACAAAGTTGTTGGATGCCGCACGGCGTGGAATTGTCGCTGGCGGACATTCTTTGATGTGGCTCGGCGGGAGCATTTGTTTCTGAGCGCTCTCGTCCTGCTTCTGGCACATTTATTTGCGCATTTGCTTTTCCCCCTCCAGAAATATCCCTATGTATGGCAATACGCCGGGCATCGAACTTTCCTTCATCATGAATAGAACAATCACAGATCTGGAGGAATCTTTCATTCTTAGCCATCTGATATAATTCATCGTACAGTGATCTAGGCAAGCAGCACGATCGGGCACTGCCATCCCATTTCTGTCGAGCTACATGGACCATGTGTCTAGACACCAGAATCTCGAAACATTTCCCTGCACCGTTCGAGGATGAAGACACGAGATCTTCAGCTGACCAGAGTCTGAAGAGCCTCCTTGTGGGAATCTCAGATTCCCTAGGGAACAGGGTCAAGTACAGAGCACATTGCTTTAACTTTAACCCTTCTGGAGGGTTATCAACACTCAAACGCACAACATCTTGGAGTGTGGGATGATCGGTGGAAGAGGGGATTTTGGTGTCACGAGTTGTGATGATTACTCTGCTCCCGTTCCTCGAGTCCGCAAGTACCTTTATTATGAGCTTATCCATGAGACGGAGATCGCACAAGTCATCCAGCACTATCAGATAATAGCGCTCCATCAATTCTCGTAGGAGCATTTCGGACAGCTTTTTCTTGTCCATACGATCCACGTCTCGCAATTCCGGGAGCCTCAGCTGCTTGAGCAAGTCGACCATGAGACGAACCAGGTTAGGCTCCGGCCCAACCTGGACCCAAGCACAGCAGTCGAAATGATGCTTAACGTCTGCTCGGTTGCAGACGCTCCTCACTAGAGCTGTTTTGCCGATGGCTTCCTCGCCGACCACCGAAATCACTCTCAGGTTGGCACAGCTGTCTCTTCCATCAATCAACTGCGACACGAGTTTGTTCACAAAATCTTCGCGACCCACAATATGGGACTCATCCTTCATCTTCCTTGCTCGGGGCAGTTCGCTCGGTGATGAAGTTACAATGCTACTCCCGGCATCGGGTGGTGAAGCTCCAATTTCTGGAGCCGACATCTTGCTCGACTCCCCCTTTCCTCGTTGTCGGCTCTGAGAAGATCACGAGCGGCCCCAAGACAAAGTCTTCACCAGAGGACTTCGCGGCATCAGTTCCTCGGATGCCTCAACAAGGAGCCGATCGAAGGAAGTCTGCACAACGCAAGCGGGCTCAAGAAAACGAGATCGCGCGCCAGGGAATGGAGGCTCGCGGGGCTGGCCGTTCGGTTTCGAGGTGCTCAAGCCTGAAGAAGTGTGACTTGGCTATGACATGGGAAATGGCCAACACTTTAGGGGGGGAGATAAGGAAAAGGAAAAATGGGAGAGTCAGAGCTTGAATGATTTGGGGAAGAAGGCTGTGTTTGGATGGGGAATTGGCACCAAGCAAAGCTTTTTTTTATGGAAGGTGGGGATCCCCACCAGCTTCTAGTTAAAGAATACAGCATCTCTTAACTCTCGCAAGATCACACGGAACATGACGACGTCCACGTGTCGTCCAAGCTACCCACATCTACTTTTCGACATCATCATGCTTATACCAAAAAAGCCCTTCCTTGTTGTTTTGTTGGGACAGCATGATATCATATTGTATTGCAATAAACAAAATCGTAAATTTCAATTTTCCATATGATGTCCATAAATAAATAAAAAACCACAAACATTTAAACACATATCTACTTTGGATTGTTAATATACAAATTTCTGAAATAATTTTAATTACCCAAATTTTTTTCAATTTCTGTGTATCTACCCACACATACAGCATTTTCTATTTCTCTCTCATCCTAAAACAATTTTCACTCTTCTTTTGCAAATGAGAAAAAAACACCTTCAACATTGTGTCTTATTTTCGCACATCATAAAGAAAAAAAAAGCATTAATCATCAGCGTAATTAACATATTAATTACAACATCATGTTTTCATATTTGTTCATTTCCAACATCTAAAGTGTACTCGAATCGTTCAATTTCTCACATATACACTATTAAACTCATCTCAGTTTTTTCTAATTTTTTTAAATTAAAATATCATCCCTATCTATGAGTGTCATAAAACGAAGCAAGACAGCCTGAATCTTCTTTGCTAAATTAAACAGTTATAATATTTCAATAAAGTGACTTAAACTTAATTCATACATAAGACTTGCAAGATCTTTCATGAGTTTTAGGAACTCAATTCTCTACATTCGTGTCTCTAGATTATCGAAAAAGGAAGAATGGCTTAAACTCAAGGGGAAGATGCCCTTCGCTCCCTTAAATTTCGCCTTCGAAGTTCATTTCACGTCACTTCAACTCTTACTATGATATATGGCCCATATTTCTTATAAAAGTCCAAACCCAGCCCATAGTCTTTTCAGCCCATGCCCCTCAAATTCCAAGCCCTCAGCCCACCTTTTCTAAAACAAGAAGAACAGAGAGAGAGAGAGAGAGAGAGAGAGAGACGTGAAGAAGAAAAGAGAGTTCACGAAAAGAAAAGCGAAAAGGAACGAAAGGGAAAAAATCTCCAATTTAACTCCGTTTTGCAATGCTGGGTAAGTATATCAACCTGTTATTCGTCTAATCAAAAAAATTGTCGAAGTTCAGATCTGAATTTATGTCAATTCGGAGTTATTGCATTCGATTGAGGAATTATATATATACACACACGTAGTTTATGATATTGTGAAGATCTCGATTTGAGCTTATGACTTATCCGAAATGAAATTTTAAAGTTGGTTGCACATACTTTTTTAGGTTCATAAATGAGCCGTAAGTAGAGTGAGCACAAGCATTTTGTTAATGGAGAGAACTTTTGATAATGGGGATTTTTTTGGGTATGAATTGTGTATAGTTGATGAGCTTTTGAATTAGTTTTTGTTGGATGTGTTACATATCATGTTGATGGTTATAAACTCTGCCATATTTTATATATATGTTAATATCAGATTGAGTTTTAATTATGTTGAAGCTACGTTCTTTGGTGAAAAGACAATCATATTGTACCCTTATTCTTGTTGAGTTGAGGGTGTGCCACCTACTTCTTCGAAAAAAATAAAATTCATATCTCTCACTTTACATGAGGTTATGTCAAATCCCTATTGATTTCTTTGCCTGAATCTCATTGAGTCAAGCTTAGAAGAACAGTCTGTTCGACCACCCCGATGCTTTGAAAACCAATCCTCAATCCTCTTAAGTTCTGGGCACATCCAAGGAGTGTCGATATTACTGCAACAAAGCAACCCCGATCCACTTCATCCAGGGAGTGAAAACAGGTGAAACAATGCAATATACTGTGTGAATCCTACTACTCCACCAAGAATGATATCACATAGGCTTATATTATTGATGCGCCTATAAATACGTCAATAGCGAGTCTCGCAGTTTTTCCAAATGTGATTGACTTTAGTAGCATACACCTACAAGATCTGATATGATTCGCCTTGATTTAAAACAGCACAAGTTTCACTCTTTTTGAAGATGTGATTCGCCTTAATCTAGTAGAAATAGAAAACGTCCATACAATCCACCTATAACAAGCAAAAGAACCTCACAGGAAAATGGTCCAAAGAGACATGGATTCATTTTTGAGCAGCCAACCATAAAGATACATAAATAGTATTAACATACAGACGAAGGGAACAGATCGAAAAGGGTAACATGCACAGAGATGGCAAACATCGGTGACTTCCTACAGGTCATAAACTTTCAATAATATATGTAGCTCAAGAAAAGTTCCTCTCTCTCCCTCTCTCTCTCGTTTACTCAGTAAGCCAAAAACCAGGCATGTTACTGATAATACATGAGCTGCTGGGCAGCTGCAACATTTTGAAACCCACCATCATATATTGCCTGGCTTCCACCAGCAACTCCCATACCCATCGCTGCCTGCTTGAGAGGATGCTGCCCTTGCATGAGGGGATGCATGCCACCCATCTTGCTCATTGCTAATTGTCGCTCGTAGGCTAATAGTGCTGCTGCAGCAGGTGGAGGAAGGGGATTGGAGCTTGTTCCTGGGGGAGTAGGCTTGCTACCCCAGGAGCACTGCAAGCACAAACAAATCAGAAGTCAGCTTTGGTTAAATCAAAAACACCAGGGGGACAAAGTTCGGTATTAACTACCGTTTTCACATGCTAGAGCCCCCGATCAATTTTTATCACTGCCAACATGCAGACAGTAATTATATCTTAAACTCTATGCCACGAAAAGTTCATTTAAATAATTGAAGAAATAGAGCACTTCACTTGTATTGCCAGAGAACCATGTCTTATTGCCAATATACATGCCACCTTTGCTTATCCTTTTAGAGGATAAGAGGTACGGCCAAACATGCAGGGGCACAACATGCCAATTAAGTCATAGCTACGGCATTCACAGATTCAGTTTAACTCCAACTGTCCCAACTCAAAGAGGAGTAAGCTCATCCAAAAGGGTTTAGTGCAGTCACTAAATGCACAAAACTCAGACAACTTGGATTTAAATCTTGGTGTAAACAAAAATGAGGTCTTTGACCAAAGGTTAACTATGGGAGGTGGCCAGGTTTACAATCAGGAAAAGGAAAAAAGTGCGGTAAGTTCAACTTATATCAGTATAACTGCAGAATTAATTATCTCCTACTGCATTTTCTACGGAATAGATTACTTTTCAAACCATCAGCACTCTGTGAAAAAAAAGAAGATAGAAATGAAGTGCATTAGTAACAAGCCCAAGAACACACCTTAATTTGTCTTCCACATAGAAGTGACTGAGTATTTCCCATTTGAATGGCCAATGCTGCTTCTGCATGAGTACTATACCTCACAAAACCAAATCCTTTATCTCTTTGGACCCGGACCTCCTCTATCACTCCAGCACCAAGAGCATGAAAATGGCGATGGAGTTCAAGCTGAGTGACCTGCAAATTAAAATGACTCAGAAGTTCCCCCAAAAAATTGGAGACAATTAACTTCTGAAAATGAGCCTACACAGTCTCACAGGCATGCGCACATATTTATAACTAATCAATTACAGCATAAATTTTGCTAAGTTATAAACAACCTTTCCAACGTGGTATAGAGAACTAAACTTGAGCGACAGACTTAAGAGAAATCTACATATGCTCCATGGGATACGCACCCTATCATTTCAAAAGAAATAACACTTTTACAAGTCGTAATTCACAAAACTACCTCCTACTCCATGACCTCCACAATCTCTGTTAAATGGCCATCACCAAAAATTTCTGAATACTTACAAGTGTCATTTCAATTACTTGAAAAGCCAAATTTAAACTTGCAAGTGTCAGAGCCATTTTCCACATAAGTATGTTTAACTTTGGTAGAATAAGCTCATCAGCTCTTCCTCTCTACTCATTGACCTTACTCCTCACACACCCACTTCCTGAAGCTATAAATACGGCTCCAAATAAGAAATAATGTAGTACCAACATCAAATAGCTTATGATAAGAAGTATAGCAAAATAAATTAGTCTCAAAAAATTATTACAGTATAGACACACTCAATGTGGTTGCATTGATTATAGTTAACTTAATCTAATACTATATATGTATCTTGGTGCAAAAGCAAGGGGACTATCAGTGTTGACATGCAGTTCTCTCTTTGAGTGACATATGTCCCACTAACTAAACAAACCAAGAAAAAAATTTTCGCTAAATGAAGTATTCATTTTTTTATTCATAACATTCTTTCTTTTATTTTTTTTTAAAAAAACAAAAACACCAATTAAGAAAATATGAAATTATCAAAGTAAAAGAAGCATCTTTTACATAAATTTAAAAAGAATGTTAATTTAAAGAAACTACCAAACAAAAAATTTAATGACTTCAACAGATCTGAAATGTTTGTATTTATTTAGTTTTAGGAATTCAAAGTGGTCAAGATTAAACAGAAGTCAAAGTTCAAATACTGAAAATTGAAAATTTGGAAGAAAAATAAATCCAAATAATCTCTGATTTCATTTGGTTTACTACATAATTTTTCCATATATGTAAGAAAATTGAGCTTAAGATTTGCAGAACGAGATAAATAGGGTGCATGGAATTACAATTTAAAAATTATTTCTTTTCTTATACTTCTCCAAGAACTATTTGATTCATGTGCAATCACCAATCCAATTATATGCAATTTCATTTGAAATTAATTAAAGCATTTTTTTCACCTCTAATTCTAATTTGTCTTCCAATCATTGTTATTTTTTGTAAACTGAAATTATCTAAACTTTTTGTGAGATTTTGTCTACTCATAACGTCAGCGCTCAGAGTGTAATTCATACATCCACATTTAGTTATTGTAAAAGTTAGCATCAAATTAACTAACGAAGAGGAAAGGAATACAATTCAATTTGATATGAAGAAAACATGAAAAGAATAAGAACCCATACTGCACTTTGATTTCTTCTTCGTTTTATAGCAAATAATTTAGATCGGTACTAAAGTGACAAGTCTAAATCCTCATCCCTTTCATGACAATTCAATTTCTAGACCTTTTCAAACACTTGCTTGAAGTTTAAGATATTTGATAACAATAAAAGACCCATGCATAGCACGGGCTTCTTGACTAGTTATAACTAAAGAAGCGCATGATGGTAGTTGCAAAAATACACAGATGGTTGCAAAATACACAGATGGTTGATGTGTATTTAAAATTTCTTAATAAATTTTTTTACAGTTTCTTTGGATATAATTTTAGTACTGGTCACAAAAAGAATAAAGCCCAGATGGCTAATGTAGTAATGTCAATATGAAGATGTCAAGTGTAGTTACAGAAACATGCAATGCAAAGTTTACGGTACCCCCAGTTCATGATGAAAATACTAGTTTTCCCTGCAGAATCTGGAAAAATCACATTGATTTGCCCCCAAATTACTCAAAAATCTACCTTATGGACAACAACATCAAAAGATAGTAGAAAAAGAGAGAGATCAGTCTTGCCTCTGAAGCTAAATTTCCTACATAAACAGTTGTATACTGAGGATTATTTTCCGGAGCATCACTGTTTGTAGCCTCCTTGCCATCCTCTGCAATGAAAAAATAGAGTAGATGATACATGATTCAATCATGAGAAAGAAAATGCCTGTAACAGTTGATAATACAATGACTCGGGCAGTAAACCTTAAAATGCTTGTTCAACGAGCATCGCATATCAACCAAGATGAATCCAAGAAAATTCTGTTTAAAAAAAAGGCTAACCTGATGAGCCATTGGTTAGCTCCACCACACTTTTGACATCAGAGCTCTGCTTATCTTCAATGCCACCAGCACCCTTTGTTGCCCAATTGCAACGTATCTGTCTACTGCCAAGCCATTTCCCTAAAATATAAAGCAAAAATAACTTTCTATGGAGACAGTAAAAAGAACTAGCCATCATGTTATTACTAGGGAACACTGTTCAACTTTCTGGCATGTCACTGAACTGCTGAACTACCACTATACTATCCAAAATAATTCAATTGTTGCCAACTTCTTCTTACTATGTCCAAATTTCTAACAGAAAGTGATCTTTAATCAACCCACGGGGCCTATTAGATATGATACATCATCCAAATCTACAGTAATCAATGTGCTCATAAAATAGCAAACGAAAAGGCACCACCTATTTGTCAAATTTTTTTTGCCATTGTGACAACATGAGTGGACAACCGCATTGATTTTTGTAAAAACTATGAATGGAACAAAAATGTGAAAAAGTTTGGTGACAACCCCAAATTTCCTTTTCTTTTGGCAAACGACAACTGCATATATATATAAAAATGAAAAATGGCTCAAAATTGAGGACCTCCCTTAATATCTTACCCCCAAGACATTAAGCCAACCTAGGTAGCTGAGGGAAACAGCATGATTATGATCCAAGAAAAAGCTTCCCATCTATGAACTAATTACCATAGACAAAAGATAAGAAGGATGTCTGGAAGTTTCAACAGTCTGTTTAAGAAAATCTGAACTTCAGTTTTAATAGTTCATCTGTTTCACTATTTCAATATCCAAGATAAAGAAGGCAATCTCCTTAAGATGGACGACCATAACACATGTAAGAGTCAGAAAAATAGTTTTGCTCAGAAGGCAGAATAGTTACCAGTCAAATCATTTATTGCACTCTGGGCATCCTGAACACAAACAGAACCACCACAAATTAGCAGACAATCTTAATACCAGAGATTCAGAACAACAGAATACGTATGTGTAATGTATAATGGATATAGAACATATTGATGTAGGAAATGACAATAGGTTCAGGAGAATGCAAGAAAGCACCTGTTGGTTCCTGAAGGAAACAAAGCCAAACCCTCTTGAACGTCCAGTCTTCTGATCCCACATAACCCGCGCATCCCTGTGTTTTAGCACAAAGGTCCAATTCAATACCACATCTATTTGAACTTGACTGATGAGAATGCATAATGCTATCATAATGTCTTTTTTAATAGAAAGTTCGAACTTTCAGAAGAAAACCAAGACAAGGAGATTTAAAACTTACGAACAGCTGGGATAAACAGAAAAGCATGCAAACAACATGGCATCCGTCACCTCAGCACTGAGGTCACCAACAAAAATGTTGTAATGGCCTACACATCCAAAAAATAGCTATATGAAGCATCGATGAAATTATGTATTATAGCACCATGAGCATGTAACAATATTCTATTGTAGAACAAGAACCAGAGCAAACCTGAAGTGTCCTCTCTCTGACCACTGGCATATGCCCAATTAACTTTGATGGGTTGTCCAAACCTGCAAGCCGTGGAATGGGACAAGCTCAGCAAAAAGAGAGTAATCCAATGGCATGAATACTCAAGTTGAAATTGCAACATTCGTAACTAAAAATCCAGTATAGTCTCTACTCACAGATGCCTTCCATTCAGAGAAAGAATTGCAAGAGCAGCGGATCTTTGATCAAAGTAGTGAATAAACCCATAGGACGACTGTGTAAAGCAGGGAAACAGAAATGTTAGCAATAGACTACATCCAAGCAAGCAAAGCAACAGATTCTACCATTTCTGTTTAATTTTTCCAAGTGCTTCAGCAATTCATCAAAACCCAAATACAGAACCTTCTCCTTTCTAATAAGTTTGCAGCCCTCGACAGGACCTGTACTAGCAAAAACTTCTTGAAGAAGTGGTTCTGTCACCTGAGTATGAATGTTGCCCACATAGCTGCATTATGCAACAAATACCAAGAGCAATAAGTTTCTAACTCGAGAATTTGAAAACAAATAACGAACTCCTAGTGTTTTGAGTTATATTCAAACAAAGATGAGAGAAAACCCAAAACAAATATTTCGGCGCATCTTCAAGCAAAAGTGTTAATGTCAGAAGATTTCCAACTCAATGAGCATATATGAGCAATTATCCACTGCACAAATCCGAGTCTTACATAGCTACTCAATTTGAGGCAACCAAAGAAATATGATAACTAGTAAACAGGCAATTGAAACAGAGAAATGGAAATAAAAGTATGAAAAAAAGTCTAGACAAAGACTCACACACTGTGGCAAGTCCTTGGATCAAAACCAGGAGGCAGATTTCCACTTGCAATCGGTTCTATCTGCAACAATAAGGGAAAAGAAAATTCAAAAGAAAGAACCAGCTGAGTAGGGAACAATGCTTTGTTTGAGAGTATTATAAACCAAAGGCAGAGATATCATGGTAATATCTAGTTGAGTAGGCAAAGATGAACCAAGATACGTGCAAAAAATTATCTATAGAAGGAAAGACAAGATCAGAAAGAAGATTAACAAAGAGAGTCCAACAAACAGCTATTCCAAAGAATCATGATATATGTTAGAGGTATTAAAGGGTAAAGCAGTCTTTTAGAGGTATAAAAGGGTAAGGTGGTCTGTTAGAGGTGTAAAAGGGTAAAGCAGTCTTTAGGGCTTTAGGGCTTATTTTGTTGCTGATTACTTAATGTATATATAGACCTTTATTGTTTAAAACAATAACATTTTTCCCTTCACAATATACAAACTAAATTACACCGTTAAAGCAATAACAGTGAGCTGTAATAACCAGCTTCTAACATCAATTACCAACAAAAACCTTCTGTGATGTAGTCAGGATATTCGTTAATGTGTAGCCCGAGCATTGATCAAAATTTTCAAGAAAGAATGACTTAGCGCCAAGCAGGAGCTTCGCAAAAAGGATAATCTGAAAATTTCCAGCAACAAAGAGAAAGACCACACGCAGAATAAAACAAAATCCTCAACCAATTTATCATTCTTGAGGATATATCCTATGGAAGTATTCCATACTTTCACCTCTTCTCACATAATGATGACCTCAAATACTTAATATTTCAATATTTGCAATGGTTGCTCCTTCAACCCATGCCTCACCACACAATAGCAATTTATCGTGCTTGCACATTACAACATCTATATGTGAACTTCTCAAATCTTGTCGATACTGCCTTATAAGTAATTTCTGAGCAAATATAATTCCAGCCCATCATCACCATCCCAAACGGATTAAGGGAATATTCACAGAGATTTAATGGAATTCAAAAAATTTCGCCAAGAATAACATCTTGGAGAAAAGCGAATATTTTCTTATTTTCCTTCTTAGTGAACTATTCTTTTAAGTTCCATTTAAACCACTTGTATAGAACTTCTCTGTTCTCTCCTTTAAAATGTAAGGCAAAAGAGCTGAAGCTTAAGCATACATCCACAAATCCATCAACTTAAGATATTCACCCAACCCTTATGGAGTGGATTGGTGGGGGATCATATAAGCTTGCACAGCCAAAGAAAGGTGAAATGACATGGTGGCCTTCTTACAGTGGCTGTAGAAGTTCCTGGTCTTGGAAAAGACTATTAAAGGAAGAGTCTGTGGTCAATTAGCAGTTGACCATAACCAGGGAGAAGCTTGTAAGTTGTGATATAAGTGGTAATTTGCTATCAGTTATTTCCAGTATCTCAAGGGAATTAGAGCAATTTACAGACCACTCCACAAGCTGAAGCTGAAAAATCAAAAAAAAAATTTACATTGAGCAATTGAATGTCTTTCAAAAGGGTCAAAGATCATGTGGACCCTGCAGCATACCTTAAAGTTTTAATAGCTTAAGGCTGTGTTCTTCCATCATGTCTAGCATGTTCTAATATTATCCTTAAGAGTTATCCAAACATTGCTCAACTAAAAACAATCCCAAACGGAATTATTTCCTGATAAAAGAAAACACCGCCCACAACAACAGCTACTCGCACTAGAATCACTACCTAATGGGTGGCGAACAGTGAACTCTACAAACTGCAACAGATCATTTGTTTTCTGATAGATGGAACTGAAGAATGAAAGACAAGAAGCTGCACCTCATTTCACCTTCTCTGATAACCAACATACTTAAAAAGACGTCTTCCCAAAATCTAACAAAGAAAATCGCAACTACACTACACAAGCACTCAAGGATATCCAAGGACAAGCACTGCAGGACCCTAACTGCAAACATCAAACAAACAAACCACTTCCCACGACCTCAATCCCTCGTCCAACAACACAGCCCGACCCCACAAGACGACAAAAACCAGATTGCGATCAAACTGTTCACGCTCCATCATCTTCCTCGGATCAAAAACCCCCCTCGAACGCCCGGAATCATCACGATCGCGAATTCGGAGGTCACGAACGCACCCACTCGACCAATCGAAATTCCCCACGCCCTCGCACGAAGCTCCGAAGCAAAAGACATCAAACACGCGACGAGACGGGGAACGCGAGGAACCTGGGGAGGAGCCAAGAGGCCGGGGTGGTGGTAGAGCGACTGCTGCTGGAGAAGGGCTTGCTGCATCAACGAGGGACCCAAAGAACAAAAGAAAAAGAGACTGAGCAGAAAGAGAGAGCTCGAGAGGGAGAGTGAGCGGCAAGAGGGGCAGCTTCTTCAGGAGATTCGAGAGAGAAAAACCGGGAGAAGAGAGTTGCGGGTGAGAACGAGGAAAGAAGGTCAGAGGGAGAAACTTCTGGCTACCGTTCTCGAGTCGCGGCCGACGACCCGCAGCGACACCTCCTTTCCGGTGCCAAAGCTCCGGTAAGTCCTAGCCCTCATCTTTTGCGTTGTTCTTCGGGTACGCCGGGCCGGAGTTCGCAGCCGCGAACTCTGGCCCCCATCTGTCCTTTTTAGATTGTTATACGGTCCTGACTCATTGACGAGAATGCTGGCCTCGGTCTCGTGTCCCGGTTGAGCCGGAAACCTTAGGATTCGTTTGCGCACCCCAACTGTTCGACAAAATGCCTCAGAGAGATCCGAAAATTCAATCCGTGTTTTAACTTGGGATCGATCCGTGTTTGCGTCCATGGCTGCCGAATCATGCTTGCTGCTTGTATGGTTATTGTTTTTTGGCGTGGTTTTCACGAAATAATCGCGCGTCGTCGGGAGAGCGAGGGTTTTCTTTGTTCCGGTGAACGGATTATCGGTCGCCGGAATAGGTGGCCGGATTTAGTCAACGCCAGTCGGAGTGAGTGACTAACGCATAGGGGCAGTTCAGCAATTACAGGAAGAAGTATGGTTCGGTAAAAATAAAAATAAAGAAAAGAAAGAAAGAAGAAGTTGCACCTTACCAAAAAAAAAAGAAAGAAGAAGTTGCAGAAGAGAAGATGGGGAAGCGTCGGGCGTGCATGGGGTTGCATGGGGGGAAGAAATCTGCAGGGAAGAAGACCAAAAGAATAAAGAATAGAATAAAAAATTAAAAGAAAAGAACAAAAAGAAAGATTAAAGAAAAATAAAAAAAAAAAAAGGGGAAAAAAAAAACAAGAAAGGCCATAAATAAGATAGGGGCCAAGAAGAGGGGCTTCGCTGCGGGCCTTCTTCCGTTGGGCCGAATCGGTCACGGACCGGTTCTTTTCTTTAGCTGGGCTAGGAAAATAAAAATAAAAATTGGGCTTTCTTCTAAAAATCCGCGTGGGTTTGTTTTTTTTAGTGGGCTTGAGGTCGGCCCGGTTCCTTCAGCCCAACCCGGGCCGACAGGACCTGAACCAGGTCAGCGGGGGCCGGGTCTCCTGACCCGGTCCGAATCATGTTTTTTTAATAATGAAAAAATACAAAAAAATAAAAATTCAGAAAATCAAAAAAATATTAAAAATATTAAAAAATATCAAAAATTCAAAATCTCAGAAAATTCGTGGAAAATTCAGAAACATGAAAATTTACAAAAAATTTCGAAAAATAAAAAATAAAAAAATCCGAAAAAAAAATTAAAATATTGAAAATTCCAAAAAAAAAAAAGAAGTTCAAAAATCCCAAAAATTCCAAGAGTGTTTTAGAGTACCCTAAAAAGCTCTAAAATAATTCTTGGATAACTTTCTCTTAATAAAAATGTCGGAAAATCATCAGCTTAAAGATCGTGCTTAAAATTGAACAAACCATCACGGCTTCACTTTAGGGTTTTAACTATCTTCGAATACAATCGCCATTAATTGCACACTTTTGATGCAATGGTTATGGTCTCTCCATTACTTTAATTAGGATTTTTATTTATTTATCTCTTAATGCTAGGTGTTTATTTTCCCTTGCAATTTATTTAATGTTTTCTTTAATTGCTGATTGTTATTTTGATAATTGCGCACCCGCATGATCACTTCACATGTTAGTGATTAAGTCTAAAATCAATCCAAACTGCCCGACAAAAGTATTTTTGAATTGAATAAGATTAGGTACCAAAATGGCACTAATTGGCTAATTAGTGTAATCAAGTCCCCGACCCTAGATTCTCTGGTTGCGTAGAAAGTGAGGCACACTCCCATGCCTCGCTTAGTTTCTAACCGACCCCAATAAGCTAGTGGCGACTCCTCATTTGAAGATTTTCATGAATACCCAATGTCACGTGGGGTATGGGCTTGGGAGAGCCTATGTTTAATGAGGATCCTAGACCCTCCCTTTGGACAATACCCCTAAACCTATTTATCTATTTCTCTCCCTCGGGATGAGAAAAAATAGGTTGCGACAATAGTGCAAAACTTGTTGTTAAATTAATCAGAGAAAAGTCAACAATCACTCACTTTAAATAAGGATTGTAATTTTCCAGAAGAGATTGTAAATTTAACCTATTGGAAAGGAAGATAAATAATGTGGGTAACTCAGTAGAGTAGTTAGTAAAATTAAAGAAATAAAAATAGACGTTGATAACTTAAATAGAGTTGGTAAACAAAAACTAGTTGATAACTTAAATAGATAAAAGTTGGTATAACACACAACTAAATGTTGATAATTTCTTATAATAAAATTGGTAAATTTAAGACATTAGTAAAGAAGTAAATAAAAGTCAGTAAGAAATAAGAAATGTTGACAATTTAAAGTAAACTAAATCCATTAGATTTCTTTTGATGATTCACTTCAGGTAAGTTGTGACATTTTCACTTCAATTTTAT
This sequence comes from Corymbia maculata, assembly GCA_014182735.1. NCBI lineage: Eukaryota > Viridiplantae > Streptophyta > Magnoliopsida > Myrtales > Myrtaceae > Corymbia > Corymbia maculata. Next base: position 25,914,170 of record CM024691.1, read on the forward strand.
GCCATTCATTGCTTCATGAAAATGACAATGAATCAATCCACGAAGAATTTGCTACATTTTGCATGAGGGATACATTGCATTGAAGGTCAGAATGTGACTCTCATTTAAAACACATTATTAAATTCCCACTCCTATAAAATGGAAGGGCTAAGCCAATGTGGTAAATATACTTTTGAGGCAACTACGTGTTGCCAAACTTTGGTTCCTCAGGCTTCGCCCTTTTTTTTTTCGAGATAATGGCTTCAAATAATTATCAAAATGCAAAAGTCAGAAAAATCTTCAAACTTCAGTGCATGGTTTGCAAAGAGTTGAACATTATTAACCCAAATACGACATTAAAAAATATGACGACTTCCACAATCACGATCAGTACCGAAATACTAAGCTCTACAATCCCTTTCAAATGCGAAATTTGATAATTGATTCAACCTCGTTTCGAGTTATATTTTGGCCTACATTTGCCGAAACCCCATGGTTCATCTTCAGTGATCGAAATGTTGATAGAACTTCCTCAGCGTATTGCTGTGTTTGTATGTGCGCGTTTCACGTTTTCTTTGTCATTTTGTGCCTCCTTTCGCTTGCATTTGTTGACAGACAAGGACACTCTTGGGTCACACAAAACACTCATCCCAAGACTATCATTCTCATGAACAATAAATGCAAGTGCAGCTATATTTCTTCAAAATGTCAAAATCAAGGCTGACCTTTTTAACCTTTCGATAAGAGGTGCTCTAATGTTTCTAGTCAATGTGAGAGCTAGTATTTTGGGGAAGAAATCGATGGTAAAGAGGTGATTTTTGGCAATTCACTCCCTCGAAATAGTTTTCCTCTCAACAGTGCATTTTTCCCACCTGGACGTGCCAGGGAACCCGAAAAAATCATAGCTGGATAGATATAATCGAATAGTTTTTGGAGAAAATCTAAATATAAAAGTCGAGTTCCACGTTTCAAAGTTCAATTAGTTATCTTTGCTGCATGTCTATCTAACAATATACAAAATTAAATATTCAAAGGACCCTATATTTTATTTCTAAATGCGCATGAAAAAGCTTTTGTAATTTATTTTCACTTCGATTTTATGCCTTTCGCTGCTTCATGAAATCAACAGCATCGAAGACGAATTTTCCGACATTTCATTTGAGGTACATTGCATTAATGGTCACAACGTGAATCTTGTTTAAGACACTATTAATTTTCCAATCCCGTAAATTGGAAATTTAACTCTCCATGATAAATATACTTTTGAGGAAATTACATGTAGCCGAACTTTAATTCCTTACACTTGTGCCCTTTTCTTTTCGGGATAATGATGTCTAAAAATTATCAACTTTCAAAAGTTGAAAATATTTCTAACTTAAGTGGTCTACAAAGAGTTGAACATTGTAAGCCCAAACGCAACATTCAAAAGTACGATGAAATCCTTACGGAGAGACTTTGCTAGACAATGTTTTCCAAATGCTAAATCTGATAATTAATTCAGCCTCGTTTCAAGTTATATTTTGGCCCACATTTGATGTCACCTCATGGTTCATCTTCAGTGATACAAATGGGGATGGAGCTTCCTAAGCTTATTAGCTGTGTCTTTATGTGTGTGTTACACGTTCTCTTTGTCATTTTGCACCACCTTTCGTTCGCATTTGTTGACAGACAAGGACACCCATCAAAATGGGCATTGGTCGACAGACAAGGACTCCCATTAAAATGGGGTCGAATAGCTAGATAATTTGGTGGCATTAAAAGTCAAGCTTTAAGGAGACCAATGTGACTGACCACCTACGTTGTCTCCCTTTCAACATGCAAATGCTCCATGTGACTGACCATCTACGAGCTTCGTAAGCTTATTAGCTGTGTCTTTATGTGCGTGTTCCACGTTCTCTTTGTCATTTTGCACCTCCTTTCGTTTGCATTTGTGGACAGACAAGGACTCTCATCAAAATGGGCATTGGACGACAGACAAGGACTCCCATTAAAATGGGGTCGGTTAGCTAGATAATTTGGTGGCATTAAAAGTTGAGCTTTAAGGGGGTCTGATGTGACTGACCACCTACGTCGTCTCCTTTTCAACATGCAAATGCTCCATGTGACTTTGTCTCTCCATGTGACTGACCATCTAGGAGCTTCCTAAGCTTATTAGCTGTGTCTTTATGTGCGTGTTACACGTTCTCTTTGTCATTTTGCGCCTCCTTTTGTTCGTATTTTTTGACAGACAAGGACACCCATCAAAATGGGCATTGGTCGATAGACAAGGACTCCCATTAAAATGGGGTCGAATAGCTAGATAATTTGGTGGCATTAAAAGTCAAGCTTTAAGGGGTCCAATGTGACTGACCACCTACATCATCTCCTTTTCAACATGCAAATGCTCCATGTGACTTTGTCTCTCCATGTGACTGACCATCTAGGAGCTGCCTAAGCTTATTAGCTGTGTCTTTATGTGCGTGTTACACGTTCTCTTTGTCATTTTGCGCCTCCTTTCGTTCACATTTGTGGACAAACGAGGACACCCATCAAAATGGGCATTGGTTGACAGACAAGGACTCCCATTAAAATGGGGTCGAATAGCTAGATAATTTGGTGGCATTAAAAGTCAAGCTTTAAGGAGACCAATGTGACTGACCACCTACGTTATCTCCCTTTCAACATGCAAATGCTCCATGTGACTTTGTCTCTCCATGTGACTGACCATCTAGGAGCTTTTATTAGCTGTGTCTTTATGTGCGTGTTACACGTTCTCTTTGTCATTTTGCACGTCCTTTCGTTCGCATTTTTTGACAGACAAGGACACCCATCAAAATGGGCATTGGTCGATAGACAAGGACTCCCATTAAAATGGGGTCGAATAGCTAGATAATTTGGTGGCATTAAAAGTCAAGCTTTAAGGGATCCAATGTGATTGACCACCTACGTCGTCTCCTTTTCAACATGCAAATGCTCCATGTGACTTTGTCTCTCCATGTGACTGACCATCTAGGAGCTTCCTAAGCTTATTAGCTGTGTCTTTATGTGCATGTTACACGTTCTCTTTGTCATTTTGTGCCTCCTTTCGTTTGCATTTGTGGACAGACAAGTACTCCCATCAAAATGGGCATTGGACGACAGACAAGGACTCCCATTAAAATGGGGTCGAATAGCTAGATAATTTGGTGGCATTAAAAGTCAAGCTTTAAGGGGTCCAATGTGATTGACGACCTACGTTGTCTCCTTTTCAACATGCAAATGCTCCATGTGACTTTGTCTCTCCATGTGACTGACCATCTAGGAGCTTCCTAAGCTTATTAGCTGTGTCTTTATGTGCATGTTACACGTTCTCTTTGTCATTTTGTGCCTCCTTTCTTTGGCATTTGTGGACAGACAAGTACTCCCATCAAAATGGGCATTGGACGACAGACAAGGACTCCCATTAAAATGGGGTCGAATAGCTAGATAATTTGGTGGCATTAAAAGTCAAGCTTTAAGGGGTCCAATGTGATTGACCACCTACGTCGTCTCCTTTTCAACATGCAAATGCTCCATGTGACTTTGTCTCTCCATGTGACTGACCATCTAGGAGCTTCCTAAGCTTATTAGCTGTGTCTTTATGTGCGTGTTACACGTTCTCTTTGTCATTTTGCGCCTCCTTTTGTTCGCATTTGTTGACAGACAAGGACACCCATCAAAATGGGCATTGGTCGACAGACAAGGACTCCCATTAAAATGGGGTCGAATAGCTAGATAATTTGGTGGCATTAAAAGTCAAGCTTTAAGGGGTCCAATGTGAATGACGACCTACGTTGTCTCCTTTTCAACATGCAAATGCTCCATGTGACTTTGTCTCTCCATGTGACTGACCATCTAGGAGCTTCCTAAACTTATTAGATGTGTCTTTATGTGCGTGTTACACGTTCTCTTTGTCATTTTGTGCCTCCTTTCGTTCGCATTTGTGGACAGACAAGGACTCCCATCAAAATGGGCATTGGACGACAGACAAGGACTCCCATTAAAATGGGGTCGAATAGCTAGATAATTTGGTGGCATTAAAAGTCAAGCTTTAAGGGGTCCAATGTGACTAACCACCTACGTCGTCTCCTTTTCAACATGCAAATGCTCCATGTGACTTTGTCTCTCCATTTGATTGACCATCTAGGAGCTTCTTAAGCTTATTAGCTGTGTCTTTATGTGCATGTTACACGTTCTCTTTGTCATTTTGCGCCTCCTTTCGTTCGCATTTGTGGACAGACAATGACTCCCATTAAAATGGGGTCAAATAGCTAGATAATTTGGTGGCATTAAAAGTGGAGCTTTAAGGGGTCCAATGTGACTGACCACCTACGTCGTCTCCTTTTCAACATGCAAATGCTCCATGTGACTTTGTCTCTCCATGTGACTGACCATCTAGGAGCTTCCTAAGCTTATTAGCTGTGTCTTTATGTGCGTGTTACACGTTCTCTTTGTCATTTTGCGCCTCCTTTCGTTCGCATTTTTTGACAGACAAGGACACCCATCAAAATGGGCATTGGTCGATAGACAAGGACTCCCATTAAAATGGGGTCAAATAGCTAGATAATTTGGTGGCATTAAAAGTCAAGCTTTAAGGGGTCCAATGTGACTGACCACCTACATCGTCTCCTTTTCAACATGCAAATGCTCCATGTGACTTTGTCTCTCCATGTGACTGACCATCTAGGAGCTGCCTAAGCTTATTAACTGTGTCTTTATGTGCATGTTACACGTTCTCTTTGTCATTTTGCGCCTCCTTTCGTTCACACTTGTGGACAAACGAGGACTCCCATCAAAATGGGCATTGGTCGACAGACAAGGACTCCCATTAAAATGGGGTCGAATTGCTAGATAATTTGGTGGTATTAAAAGTCAAGCTTTAAGGGGTCCAATGTGACTGACCACCTACATTGTCTCCATTTCAACATGCAAATGCTCCATGTGACTCTGTCTTCGCATGTGTGTGAACACCGCGCATCTATGAGCTCTAATCTAGGATCCATTTCTGCTGAGGCGAAGACTTTTAGCCTTAGCTATTATGTTCGTAGATGAAAAATATTTTCTATCTACGTGGTAAACATTGAAGAAGTTACTTGTATATAAATAAGTCATATGTTATGAAACTTTAGTAACTCAAAGGAACTTTGGTAGACAATAAGAAAAATTAGTGAATTAGACAAAAGTTAGTTGTAATTCAAATTAGAATTAGCAACTCAAAATTCATTGGCAACTTGATTGAAGAAAAGTCGGCAAGTCACTCAAATGAAGGTTGCTAATTTCACAAAATAATTGGTAAATTTAAGGCGTTGATCGGTAAGAAATCTATATAAAAGTTGGTCAAAAAGAATTTTTTTCGCCATAGTAATAAAAAAATTAATAGATAATGGTAACTATAAAGACTAAAAGTTGATAGCGCAAAACTTGTTAGATTAATAGGACAAAAGTCAACAATCCCTCACTTTAAATAAGGATGTTAATTTTCCAGAAGAGATTGTAAATTTAACCTATTGGAAAGCAAGACAAATAATGTAAGTAACTCAGTAGAATAGTTAGTAAACTTAAAAAAATAAAGATAATGGTAACTTAAATTGATTGGTAAGCGAAATCTAGTCGATGACTTAATCAGATAAAAATATGTAGAAAATGCAATTGAATGTCGATACTTTCTCAAAATAAAATTGGTAAATTTAAGACATCTATAAAGAAGTAAATAAAGTCACTAAGAAAAAAGAAATGTTGATAATTTAAAGTAAACTAAATCCATTCGATTTCTCTTGGTAGTTCACTTCCAGCAAGTTGTGACATTTTCACTACAATTTTATGCCATTCGTTGCTTCATGAAAATGACAATGAATCAATCCACGAAGAATTTGCTACATTTTGCATGAGGATACATTGCATTGAAGGTCAGAATGTGACCCTCATTTAAGACACATTATTAAATTCCCACTCCTATAAAATGGAAGGGTTAAGTCAACTACGTGTTGCCAAACTTTAGGTCCGTAGGCGTCGCCCTTTTTTTTCGAGATAATGGCTTCAAATAATTATCAAAATGCAAAAGTCAGAAAAATCTTCAGACTTCAGTGCATGGTTTGCAAAGAGTTGAACATTACTAACCCAAATATGACATTCAAAAATATGATGACTTCCACAATGACGATTAGTACCGAAATAACAAGCTTTACAATCCTTTTTAAATGTGAAATTTGATTATTAATTCAACCTCGTTTCGATTTATATTTTCATCTTCAGTGATCCAAATGTTGATAGAACTTCCTCAGCGTATTTGCTGTGTTCGTATGTGCCCGTTTCACGTTCTCTTCATCATTTTGTGTCTCCTTTCGTTTGCATTTGTTGACGGACAAGGACATTCTTGGGTCACGCAACACTCATCCCAAGACTATCATTCTCATGAACAATAAATGCAAGTGCAGCTATATTTCTTGAAAATGTCAAAATCAAGGCTGACCTTTTTAACCGTCCGATAAGAGGTGCTCTAATGTTTCTACGTCGATGTGAGAGCCAGTATTTTGGGGAAGAAATCGATAGTAAAGAGGTGATTTTTGGCAATTCGCTCCCTCGAAATAGTTTTCCTCTGAACGGTGCATTTTTCCCACTTGGACGTGCAAGCGAACCTGAAAAAATCATAGGTGGATCGATATAATCGAATAGTTTTTGGAGAAAATCTAAATATGGAAGTTGATTTCCACGTTTCAATGTTCAACTAATAATATTTGCTGCATGTCTATCTAACAATATACAAAATTAAATATTCAATGGACGCTATATTTTATTTCTAAATGCGCATGAAAAAGCTTTCGTAATTCATTTTCACTTCGATTTTATACCATTCGCTGCTTCATGAAATCAACAGCATCATAGAAGAATTTTGCAACATTTCATTTGAGGTACATTGCATTAATGGTCATAATGTGACTCTTGTTTAAGACACTATAAATTTTCCAATCCAGTAAAATGGAAATTTAACTCTCCACGATAAATATACTTTTGAGGAAATTACATGTAGCCGAACTTTAATTCCTTACACTTGTGCCCTTTTCTTTTCGGGATAATGATGTCTAAAAATTATCAACTTTCAAAAGTTGAAAATTTTTCTAACTTAAGTGGTCTACAAAGAGTTGAACATTGTAAGCCCAAACACAACATTCAAAAGTACGATGAAATCCTTAAGGAGAGACTTTGCTAGACAATGTTTTCCAAATGCCAAATATGATAATTAATTCAGCCTTGTTTCAAGTTATATTTTGGTCCACATTTGGCTTCACCTCATGGTTCACCTTCAGTGATACAAATGGGGATGAAGCTTCCTAAGCTTATTAGCTATGTCTTTATGTGCGTGTTACACGTTCTCTTTATCATTTTGCACCTCCTTTCGTTCGCATTTGTGGACAGACAAGGACTCCCATCAAAATGGGCATTGGTCAACAGACAAGGACTCCCATTAAAATGGGGTCGAATAGCTAGATAATTTGGTGGCATTAAAAGTCAAGCTTTAAGGGGACCAATGTGACTGACCACCTATGTCGTCTCCTTTTCAACATGCAAATGCTCCATGTGACTTTGTCTCTCCATGTGACTGACCATCTAGGAGCTTCGTAAGCTTATAAGCTGTCTTTATGTGCGTGTTACATGTTCTCTTTGTCATTTTGCGCCTCCTTTCGTTCGCATTTGTTGACAGACAATGACTCCCATCAAAATGGGCATTGGTCGACAGACAAGGACTCCCATTAAATTGGGGTCGAATAGCTGGATAATTTAGTGGCATTAAAAGGCAAGCTTTAAGGGGTCCAATGTGATTGACCACCTACGCCGTCTCCTTTTCAACATGCAAATGCTCCATGTGACTTTGTCTTCGCATGTGCATGAACACCGCGCATCTATGAGCTCTAATCTAGGATCCATTTCTGCTGAGGCGAAGACTTCTAGTCTTAGCTATTATGTTCGTAGATGAAAAATATTTTTATATCTATTGGATAAACACTGAAGAAGTTACTTGTATGCAAGAACAGGACTATCCAAATACGTAATGCTTAGTAAATCACTTTGCAATATAAATTTATTGAGCTTAGTCATTGGTTGAGAAAGTACTCACAAGATGCAATACTTGTTAACAGGTTCAAGGTGGACATGGATCCCACCAATGAGTGCAATAATCAACACATCACCCTATGATTTCTCTTCTTGTCATTTCTTTTTGGTGACACTTTCATCACATTCTCAGTACTTATTTCTCTGCTTGATATAGATTTTATTTTTTTTACCTTGGAGTTTCTTTTATCTTGTTCTTGTATCCATTTCCTACTATCAATGAATTGTTGCAAGAATTTTTTTATGCCTTTTCTCTTAAAATTTCATTATTTGGTAATGCATTTTTTCCTTCTTTTTCTTCTTTCCCTCTATTACTCCATGGGGTAAAAAAATCCAGAAAGTTTATATTATAAAAATTTATCTTTCTCTAAATTTAGTTGTACACAATTTGGTAGCTCAAATAGTTGTTTTGGCCTTTCATGTAATAGTTTGATATTTTATTTCCTTTTTTTTTTTCAAACTCACACAAATGGATAACTTCGTTTTTTGGATTTTCATTTTATTAACCTACACATTATAAATTTTGAAGTTCTCTACAAAGTTTTCAGACGTGGCTTCTTAGTTTTTTTCTTCTCCTATATTTCATATATTAGTTTTTTAAAAATAGATTTCGAAGGAAAAAAATAGAAAAGAAGAGGGTGGAGGACTGGTGTTACAGGAGTATTTAGCCTTGGAAGACACCTTTCCCAATTTTTGGTCTTGACTTGATGGAGAAATAAGGCATTTTTATATGACCTAATTTTGGGATTTTATTACTTTTAAGCTTTTAAAAGGTATAGAAGCTGTGCCACACAATACGAAGGCCACTAGTCAACTTCTCAATGGATTTCCACCATCTGCATCGAAATACTTATAGAATCACTATAGAAGGACTAAAAACCATCGATAAATAATCTTATAATACTCTCAACCATTTTCTAATAATATGGCCAAACTTTGATAAATGAGATTAGTGAATGTACATTCTTATTAATAGGTAGCTTTCACTTTTGATGCAGTTCCAAACAAAGAAAAAAAATTGAAGAAGAAATTTGATTGATGATTATCAAAAATATAAGTAAATTAATCATTATTGAGTAGAAAACTTAATAATCTAATAGAAAATGGATGACGTAAAGTGTAACTTTTAAAAAATGAATGATAGATGTAATCATTGCTATGGGTAAGGCTTCTCTTAACTTTAACTACCTAATTTATTGAGAAATATCAATCGTTATTTTAATCTTTGAATGTAATATCTAAGTTCTCTAGGAAACCACTAAGCAACTTAGGAGAATATGGTTCTTTAGCTTGTAATTAATTTTTAAATTCTCATTGGGAGATTAATTTCTTTTAGATAAGTTATTTTTTATTGACTTATGTATCTAAAAATGAATAAATAATTTAATCATGTTCTTAGTGAAATTGGTTTTGCCTTTTTTTGAAATGAAGCAACCTACTACATCGACAAAGAATAAATTAATTACGGACTCTCATATTTCACTTTATGAATTTATTTTTGACCAAATGGTCTTGCTATTATTAATTTGCAATTGTATATAAGCAAGTAATACAAAAAGAAAAAAAAAGACTTGGTCTAAGAATAAAAGAAAAAGAAAACAATTGGGGTAAGTGTCAACTAAGAAGATGGCCACATTTCAACTCCTTGGAGGCTCCCTTTCAATGAACCAAAATACTAATATTATAAATTCCATTTGATCTATCACATCACAGTAAAACTCCCAAAATCATCCATAAAATGTGAAAATCTTTTTGTTTTTTTTCATAGATTAATTTAGCTAAAAGGACAATGATGTAGAGGAATCGAGTCGGTGAAGGTGAGACTGTCTTCTCAATTTGCAGCCAAACCATTGAACCTAATCGAAGTGCAACGTTGAGTAGTGTCTTAATGAGATACGGGAGTGAGGAGTGCATTTGCATTGTTGACCTTGCGAATGCCAAAAATTTGCTTTGTTCCTTGTTGTCATTAGGGAACAGTTGTCACTACAATACCTCTTCTTTGATTGGCATGATTGTATATGATTTGGCAAATGTTCAAGATAAGATTGTCGGATCAAAATGAGTTTTCACCATCGATATGTCTAGCTTTTATATTCCATCAGAAGATATGTGTGTGTGTATGTGTTTTTGAGTTTTCACCGTCGATATGTCTAGCTTTTATATTCCATCAGAAGATATATATATATATATGTGTGTGTGTGTGTGTGTGTGTGTGTGTGTGGTGGAATTTGATCTAAAGAAGAAATACATAAGAACTTGAGCATTCAAAAAGCTATTGATGAATATAGAAATATTGTGACCCATATAGATTCAAAGAGCTTTTATATATATATATATTGAAAGATTCAAGGAGTTCAAGCAAATACAAGTAGGGGTGTCAATGGGTCGGGTTGGGTCAAGTTTTTGATGTTACCCAACCCGACCCCAATCGTAAAGGGTCATGCTTTGGCCCGACCTGACCCAACCCAACCTAAAACACATTAGACCCAAACAAAAAAAAATTGGGTCGGGTTGGGTCGGGTTGGGCCAGAGCGTGACCCTTTATAACTTTGGTTTCAATTTCGTGTTTAGCTCAAAAACTTTAGAGGGTTGAGCAACGGATGAGGGCTAAAACGCATGGAGAGAGAGGATTGCTTCTTTTCTTTTGTTTATTTTATACTACTTTACCATTTTCTCTCAACGGATGAGGGCCAAAACGTATGGGTGGTACCGGTGTCAAAAAGGCCTAACCCGACCCTAAACTTAAGGTATTTCAGGTCGGGTTAAAATCTTATCCAAGTATGGAGCCAGTATCGGAAAATACCCTAAGTTTAGGGTCAGGTTAGGCCGGGCCAGGTCGGGTTGGCTCTGCTCAAGCCTTTTTGACACCCCTAAATACAAGGATTTGCGTTTTCCATCTGGTTGGTAAAGAGCATAAATATTATCATTAGAATATTTTGTTCATGAAGATCCGGTGAAATGGAGACAAAATTAAGAACAAATTTGCTTACGCTGCTAACGCAAGTTACATATAGAATTGAAATTTTGTGCAATTGTCATTCCAATCCAAAACTTTTGAATTTTGCTAACATAATCTTAAACATTTGAGCAAAATTTCAAGATAGTCATTCATGTCAATTTTCCACCAAAAATGTTAATGTAATGGTCTAGTTATTACCAATTATCTTACATGGCATGGTTCGCGGTCTGACAAAACGATCTTTCTTATTTTGAGTAATTTGATGAATTCTTCTTTTTCCCAGCCATCAATATTTTTCTGTTCTTTTCTTTCTTTTCCCTTTACTATTGATCTTCTTTTTAATTGAAGCCAATTGTTCATCAATCCCGAATCAAAGCTCTCTTAGTATCGATTCACCATGACATCAAAGTCTCCCAATGAATTATAATATGTGAAATTTGACTAACAAGATATAATGTTCGAAAGTTCAGCTCAAAAGTTTAAGTAAGTAAATAAAAGAAGATCATATCATATAAAATCTAATTGCATTGGATATTTCAATGCTCTTGTTTTCTTGCTCTAAAACTCCACCGAATCCGCCCTGCACCATCTCCTTAATGCTCAGCGTGATTTTTCCTTCTTCCTTTTTAAGTCTACTCACGATCTCACGGCTCCATGCCCGGACTTTTCTTTTCTCTCACAGCCCCCATGGCAGTCATGTTCACGGGCTGATTGTTTTAGCTAGAAAGTTGAACGGACTAGACCATCAAGCCCAATTGTGTCTTTTCCATTTCGGAAGTCTGAAAATTCTAAAAGGCGGAACCTCAATAACTTAACAGCCTCACACGTGGAGCAAAAAAGCCGCTATTGTATGGTTTACAGGTCACGCGAGTCTATTTGATTCGTTGATCACGTTGGCCCCACGGCATCTTTCCTACAGTCCCTCTGTCTTCCCCAGCAAAGCATTTGATGGCTCCCTGAACTAACTTATGATAACTTGAAGAGTTCGACGTTCCTTCTCGAAACGAAGCAATTCACAGAATCGGTAAATGAGATTTTCCTCATCTTTTCTTGTCCTTTTTGTGTGCACAATTGCAATAAACCTAATAATGTATACTGCGACAGCTACTCTAATTCCTTGAAAGAAAATGGAAGATCCAGCAGCAACGGAAGATACATCAACCTCAGCTCATCAGGAAACTAACTGCCCGAACAGAGGAAAGGAGGGAGGGCCTTCTCTCAACAGTCTAGCCCTCGCGCGAAAAGCATTCCCACGGAACTACATTTTGTCCGACGACATCAAGGAGTGGCATCACGCCATCTATAAAGGAGTGCTCCTAAAAAACGGCACACAGGCAAAGTCCCATTTCTCTTTCAACTCCATCTATCTATCTATCTATCTATCTATTAGTACTAATTGCAAGATGTGTGGTTAGGTCATTTTGTCGATCGCATGGGGTCTTGAAGGACCTTTTATGTGATAAATTGAACCAATTTAGGAAGTAATTAAGTATACTGCACACAATATTCCAAAAGGAAATAGTGATTAGCAAGAATTTACATGATGAAATCAAATGCATAGATTTTGTTCGATGATACTATTTTGTTTCTTTAACTAGGAAAGGCACGCTCACACATTTGTGTGATCAAAACAAAACTCTCATAATTATCTAGGAAGAAATTTTCATCTCACAGTGGATTTAACAGAAGTTTTGGGTCCATGAGAAGCTCCACAAGAACTGCTTCCTGGTCCTTCCCAAGGCGTGTGACATTCTTTGGAGCGATGATGAAAGTCGCTGGAGTTGGATCACCCAGGAAGAAAAATGGTACATCTTTCACAAATTTGATCCATTACAAGGAAATTAGTACACTACTCAATGCGGCATCCGTATGTTATATCTGGTTGGCATGCGTTAGATCGCGATTTTGTAATAATTAAAATTCTCCCTGTTCAGTTTCCCCATGGCTGTCGACATATCTGTCCCCAAATCAAAGGAGTTACCCTGGCTCTTAATTCAGGGAAGATTCAAGACAAGAGCACTCTCTCCCAATACTACGTATGAGGTCGCATTCGTGGTCAAACTCGACAGAGTTGCCTCTGGATATTCGCCTGTGGTGACGCTCGAGCTAGAGCTGCCGGATGGGACCAAACAGACCGATGGGAAGAGTCTGACTCGGCAGCCTGTGGAGCAAATGAATCTCCGTGCCGGCGAGTTCGTGATGTGCCCAAAGACCGTGGGGACGATTAAATTCGCCCTCCAGGGGCAGTCCTATCCTATAAAGATGAGCCTCATCCTCGAGGGCGTTCTGATTCATCCCAAGGATGAAGCAAAGCAATAACCAATCTGATGCCGTGGAGGAAGAGGTCTTGTAGCTGGATCACATTATATCTATCTATCTATCTATTAGTACTAATTGCAAGATGTGTGGTCAGGTCATTCTGTCGATCGCATGGGGTCTTGAAGGACCTTTTATGTGATAAATTGAACCAATTTAGGAAGTAATTAAGTATACTGCGCACAATATTCCAAAAGGAAATAGTCGTTTGTGAGAATTTGCACGATGAAATCGAACACATAAATTTTGTTCGATGATACCGTTTTGCTTCTTTAACCAGGAAAGGCACATCTCACACATTTGTGTAATAAGAACAAAACTCTCACAATCAATGATACTGATTATTTAGGGAGAAATTTTCACCTCATAGTGGATTTAACAGAAGTTTTGGGTCGATGAGAAGCTCCACAAGAACTGCTTCCTGCTCCTTCCCAAGGCATGTGACATCGCGGGGGCGACGAAGAAAGTTGCTGGTATTGGATCACCGTGGAAGAAAACTGGTACCTTCTTCACAAATTTGATCCGTTACAAGAAAATTAGTGCACTACACAATATGGCATCCGTATGTTATGTATCTAGTTGGTGTGCGTTAAGTTGCGATTTTATAAATACTAAAATTTTCCGAGTTCAGTTTCCCTTCGTTTCACAACATACGTGTCCCCGAATCGAAGAAGTTATCCAGGCTCTTAATTCAAGGAAGATTTGAGACAAGAGCGCTCTCTCCCAATACTACGTATGAGGTTGCATTCGTGGTCAAACTCAACCGAACTGACTCTGATAGGCCTTCTAAGGTGGAGCTCGAGCTAGTCCTGCCGGATGGGACCAAACTGACCAACACGGAATGTCTGAGGAAGCGGCAGGAGGAATGGACAAATCTCCGTGCCGGCGAGTTCATGATGGGCCCAAAGACCGTCGGGACGATTTATTTTGCCCTCCAGGGGACGCTTGATCCTCAAAAGGAGGGCCTCATCCTCAAAGGCATTCTTATTCATCCCAAGGATTAAGCAAAGCATAACCAGTTTGATGCCATGGAGGAAGAGTTCTTGTAGCTAGATCACATTATCCTTAATCACAAAAGAGATTTTTATATATTCATTTAATGTGACATGAACACAGTGAGAGAAATCCGTATCCTTCAGTTCTTGAAGTAAGGAATTCCTGTTATGGGAATACAGAGGATGTCCATCTGTGTTGAAAATAATCTGAAGCATGGGATTTATCCTGATTTTAACTACATGTAATTACCATCTTGCTGTTTTTAATTTGAACCCATAGATTGACTCAACACAAGCAATAGCAATGTTGATTGGGGCTCATCCCTTTGCGAACCTATGCAGAGGTTTCTATCCATTTAAAAAATAGACAAAATTAACCGGGATGAAAAATAAAATGGGGCATCAATTGACTTGTGTGGATTCATTATTATTTATTTATTGGCCATGTGTTAATTATCTTAACCAAGAATTAGTTTTAAGAGTATATATATTGATAAAAATATATTTCCTCTGTTATCCTTTTCCGCTTCTTCTTGTTCACGGTACGAGGAGCTCCCTTTAATTGTTCTTGTTTTGTCGGCTGGAGACCTGTTACTCAATCTGCTGAAGATAGTTAAAATGGGTTGGGGGGTTGGGAGACATAGAGTTTGTCGGGCCCATCTATGACGGGAAAGGAATTTTCTTATATTTTGGGATTGCGATTTTCTATTTAGATTTTTTTTTGACAAAAGTGCCCCAGCTTTGGTTGTTGGAAAAATTACTTGCTTAAATCAAATGAAGAGGACGATTTGCCTCCAGCTTGGGCAGAGCTAGAGACAAACAACTCATCAATCCGTCGGAGAATGGAATTAGTAGATTTGTCCAAACAGATGGCGCATCACGATGTCTTTCATCAATACTTCTCTTGTGAATTTAAACTTAAAATCATTGTACCGCATTCCGAATTTCCTACTTTAACCTCTCCTCTAATTTGCAAATTTCAATCATCACTATTCTTAAACGGTAAAATATTTAAATATTAAGTCACTCATTCATCTAATAAGTTAAATTCTTGAACAATTAATAAGAGGTCTCACAAAATTTCATAGACAATATTGATATGCAACAATAATTTATTAAACCGTCATGCTTTTTTATTCTTTAATTCAATTTCCATAAATCAACGACAAATGAAAATAACAAATTTCATCACAAACTAGGCTACGTATAATAACCATTTTGTTTATTTTCTGAAATAGATTTCTATTCCAGACCTATTTACGGAATAAAATGTTTGGTAAAAAAAAAATTATTTCTATTTCTTGGAACAAATTTCATTTCGTAAATAAATTTGGAACAGAAAATCGAAACAAAATTTTTTTACTTTTCTATTTCTTAAATAAAATCAAAAATTGTTTCTCTTTTTCTTACTTTTCACTTGAAGAAATTTTTTTCCGTCCGTTGCTCACCACCACCACCACCACCCCCGCGCACCGCCGACCCTCGGCCGCCACCGCCGCCACCGGTCGCCGGCCGTTGCCACCGCCATTGCCAGCGAACGGCGATCCACGACCGGCAGCGGTGACTGGAGACCGGCGACCGGCGGCAACGACTAGTGACTAGCGGACCAGACCGACCGATCAAGCGGATCGGCGATCGACGGACGACGACCGGCGGCACAGACCGGCCGACCGGCCGACCCGTCGGGGACTTGCGGCCGGCGGGATCGGGGCCGGCGGACTAGCGGCCGGCGCGCTAGCGGACCCGCGCCCACCGACACCGTCGCCCGTCCGCCGTCACCGGTCCTGCCGCGCCCGTCGGCCCGCTCGTCACCGATCGTCGGTTCGCTGATCACGGCCACCGGCCGCCGTCCGCCGTCCGCCGCCGCCAGTCCCCGCTTCTCCCATTATCACCTCCACTTAGAAAAGTAAAAATTTTTTGATTATCAAACGAATTTCTATTCCAAGAGTAGAAATTTTTTGTCGTTATCAAATACGTTTTTTGACTCAGAAACTCATCCAGAAATAGAAATAGAAAAATCGATTTCTGGAATAGAAATGTTATCATTTGCGCCCTTAGTATTTGAAACTCCCAACTAATAAATCACAAATATGTCTAATCTGCAGGTCCTGTCTCCTCAATCCCCACTTATTCACCAGGGATTCACTATTATCTCTGCTAATGCCGCCGGGCGGCCACGGGGTTTCTGGACGCTGTCGGTGAGGCCGTAATGAGCCATGAGAAGCCAGACATGGGTTATGAGCTCGCTTCCCCCCCGCATATGCTGAGCATGATCCCTCGCTTTGCACTTGTTTGCCCCGTACATCACCATCTCCACCCACACCTCCCTGATCGCCGACCACCTCCACCCAAGCGGCACAAGCTGCAGCAACTGCGCCACCTCGCACGCCATGAAAAGCACGGACCTGACTTGGGACTTGACTTGGTCCTCCTCCGACTTGCTCTGGCTGATTTTGCCCGTCATTCCGCGAAGCCACTCGTCACGAGCCTCTGCAGTGTCAAGTGCTTTTTTAGACAAGTCAAAAGACTGGCTGGGCTCTTTATAAATGTCTCGGAACCTGATACTTCCAAATCTGGCTGGCAACATCGAAGGACACATATATTGGACATATATCATGTATCGAGACAGGTGCAAACCCATCAAGGACTTCTCCTTCTCCTTAACACGGCTCTGGTTATTCCTTTCTAGCTCCTCATTGCTGTCCCCCCATCCGTAATCGAGGTAATAGCAGAGCTCTGTCGCTATGTGCCAGACTAGGATGCTCTCGTCGAATTCCAGCTCGACGCTCCATTTCAAATCATTCGGCAACTTGTTTTTGCTCAACGCATGGATTCCCCTGTCTCTCATTTGGAAGTCTTGGCGTTCCGGTGCGTCCCATTTCGGCGCGTCCCTCGCTTCCATCTCTTTGATCTTCGACAAGATTAGGTTTTTGATTTCGTCAGTCACGTCCACGTGGCGTCGGTAGAGAAACTTCACCACCATCTCTTCGATGTGCAATCGCTCGAGGAAACTCCACCAGCGGGAGTCATTTCTTTTGAAAGACATGAGGTTATATTGGCCCATGGAATTGGACCACCTGCTCCTTTTCAATGGCGGTCGGATTCGGCTGATGAAATAAACGACGGCCGATTTCTTATTCTTAATGAGCCAAATGGCGAACTGGTCGGACAAAAGAAACTTAGCCAGCGCATATAACTCGACGAAAATGGCCGCTCCTAGCAACAGCAAGGTTAAGAATATATCCGGCTTCAAGTATGGTTGCTTATCTGTAAAAGAGAAGAGCACCAGGGCAACACAGATCGAGAATAACATGGCGAGTCTACAAATAAATCCCCATCTCGTATAGACCGCCTTTGCCTTCGAGTAGAACATGTCGTAGATGAGGCCCAGTTCGATTTCAACGACCTTGAAATTCTCTGCACAGTGCTTGCCTCTCAGTATCGACAGGCAACTGTCGCGTTCCTCCAAACTGAACAAGTGATCTGCGAAAAGTCGCTGACTAGTGTCGACCAAGCGGCTCGCCGATAGCAGTGTGCCCGCAACACGCTTGCATTCTTGGTCCTCCAAGTCCTTCCCGAAACCCAGTTTTTTAGAGGAAAATTCGGAGATCGCAACATCGATCATAATAGCATCTTCATTATCTATGTCGATTACATGATGAGGCATGAAGTCGTACCCTTCCTCCTGCTTCGACCCGCATTCCGCCTCAATCTTGCCAGAATACTTCCAGCGGGGTCTGGACTCGGCAGCAAAGGAGTCCTTAAAGTGCTCATGGCTGGCGGCACGGAGGACCCAAACCCTCTCACCATACTTATAGAAACCCGAGAACAGTATCAGAAAGGCAAGGAATAAAAGGGTATGATGAGTCCCCGCCATAAGCAGGACATAAACTGTCAAGCCTGCCTGGTTCACCAGCGTCAGGGAGTGCCTGAGCCAGAGCTCGTTGTCCTCAATCGCGTAGGCACTGATTGTGTCGGGGCCTCCCAAGTGCAGCAGCAGAAACGGCGCCCAAAAGGTGCTTAGCTCCGTGTGCGGGTTGCTCAACGATTTGCCGGCCTGGATTTCCCTGATCGTTTTGGAGATCATGCCAATCGTGTAAATCGCGACCGAATCGGCCAATAGGTAGGCCAACCAGGTGACCACCTTGATCCAAGCGTGAGGGAGGTACTTGCGGAGACTGCCGAGACAAATGAGGACGATTTGGAGGGCAAGGCTCAAGAAGACGACGCCTCTCAGCTCCCACTCCTTCCACAAGTCGCTCGAAGAAGAAGAAGAGAGCACCTCCGACAGGCTCCGCGCCCTCATAAGGACCAAGCCAGTAATGACTGCGAGACATGTTGCCGGTAACAAATAAGCGGGTGCCCATTGATTCAGAGATGAGAAAGTAATGACTCGAGCATGAAACACGGCAATCTTTCGCAGGCTATGGCAGTCATAAGAGGGCGATGTATGAATTAACAAGCAAAATGCGACTCATGACTTAGCAATGCGAAGGAGGAAAGTTTTATTCAAAAGGATCTACACCACATCAAACATC
Organism: Corymbia maculata; assembly: GCA_014182735.1. Taxonomy (NCBI): domain Eukaryota; kingdom Viridiplantae; phylum Streptophyta; class Magnoliopsida; order Myrtales; family Myrtaceae; genus Corymbia; species Corymbia maculata. The sequence continues at coordinate 25,933,063 of CM024691.1, forward strand.
ATTAGTTAATCGTTGAATTGCGAACATACCAATGGTTAGCATGGTAAGCGGTTGAATACGCTGCCCTCGATGGACAACGGATGGACTCTCTTCACCACCAACTCTGTCTCCTAACCCAATCAAAACCCCAAAGAAGAGAGAGATGTGTAAGTCGACAGTAAAGCAATTTCCTCACAACGATGAGGGTGTCATTTCAAAGCTACAAACCTTTATAATTCCCAAACCATTTTTACAAAAAAAAAAAAAAAAAAAACCACTGAAAATCTTAAATTTTACTCATTATAAAATATTTATCTTAAACTTTTCTTTTTATAATATCAAAAATCTCAAATTTGTATTTGAACAACACATGGTGCTACATTAAAAAAATCCCTGTTAAAAATTTGAAGTGCCACTAATAAGCCCCCGTTATTGTTCAAGTATCATAAATCGTCTTCGACCTTCCAATCGCTCGGCCAAAGCTCCTTCGGCCCTCATTCATTACTACTTAGGATGAGAGACCGCTACTTAGGATAAGTGACTTCTTGAGAAGGTATCCACCTGTATGCTAAAAGACAAAACCGTGAGACTCGATAAGGGATGGGCCAAAATAAATAATATATTAGTAAGTTAATCCAGAAATGTCATATTTTTTAGATATTAATTTTTCGTTCACAAATTACACGTGTGCACTCTTGCTAGTAATAATAATAACAACAACAACAACAACAAAGACGTTTGCCTCTGTCCTTGAATCTTCAACAGAAACTTCAACATATGGGTCAAGTGGCTCAAGAACTAGCTCGCCTTCATCGTGGTTCGTGAAAGCCCAACAATGTGGAAAAGGTCAGAAGTCAGAAACATGTAATTAACAAAGACGAAGAAGTCTTTTTTAGACCTATTCATATTCTAATCATAAATAAAATTTAAAAAATCCAATGAATCAATCTCATCTATATTGTTCTCTTTTCTTAATGCTTAAAGTCAAATTGCTTGGCTCTTCATTGTTAATTGTTCATTCATAATACTAATCAACTAGCACCCTTATATATATATTATTCAAGCATTCTCTCATGCATGATAGCAGTCAAGATTCGGCCTAAAATTGGAGGGTATAAATTAGTTACAAACGGAAAATAAATTAAGAGTTCAAATAAATTTGGAACACAAAAAATCTAATGGCTAAACTTTTAAAACAAATCGTTGCCCTCTTTAATTTCATCTCCTTAACTTCATCTCTCTTCATATTTCAATGTTCAACAAGAGAAATATGTTTGGCGAAAGAAATTAATTAAAAAGGTAAGAAGTCTTCAACCTTTTTATACTTTCACTCTCTCTGATTTTTTTCTTTTTTGAAAATTCGGTTGGGGTATATAAGTGGTAGTAGCAGCGTATGTTGCTTAATTTGCACACACAAGTTCGTAGAGATTAGTAAGTAAAAGACTTACGCATGTTCAGAGCCATGCGAATTCAATGGCCAATATGTAGTCTCGTCATTTTTTATCTTCTTGTTGGTGTTTTCTTTTCGTTTCTTTTCTTTCCCTTTTTCCCGATTTCCCTTCTCCTCTTCTCTTGTCAAGTTGTGCAGCTGTTGTACCAATCGCTACAACTTGCCATTGCCGAGAATAACCTCTATCAACAGCACCACATGCATGCACCAGCCAGCCGCCACCACCGTGCCCCTCTCTCTCTCTCTCTCTCTCTCTCTCTAATAGAGGGAGAGCCACATTTTTTTTTGTCATAAAAGAAAGAGCCACATTAAAAAACCGAAAAATAGAAAAAAGAAAAAGAAAAAATTCTTATCATTCCCATTTCTGAAATGGATACAATGTGATTTTTTGAGACAAATTACCATAAAAATCATATAGTAGGGATTGTTGCAATATATTCAACGTCAAATCTACTTAAGATCGTGCAATTTTTGTCAAGGTGAGATTGCTAGAGAAACTTACAAAAAACAACCCCAAAAATTTACATGGTTCAATACTCAGTGTTGGTAAATAGCAAATGATAGAAGAATTGAAATTTATAATTATTCATATGCATGAATGATTAAACCTAAATCTGGAATGTTTATAAATAAACAACTCAGTATGAATCGAGTGCTCGTTCTCTTCCCACGAAGGAACCCGCCGGTGATTTGGGCGGTTGCTGTGGTCTCTTAGAACACACGCACTAGTCCTTTCTCTTTTCACTGGGTCAACAACTTTACTTCTCTTTGACCTGGACCCCACTACATGATTTAATATATTTATATATATACATATTATATATAATAAAATATGCGTGCCCATTCTTTTTGTCCGCAGTGCGAGAGGGCTTTTCTTTTTCATCTTTGTTCGAACCACGAAGAAGCGCCCATCTGTTTATGCTATCTAACTTGGAGATACATATATCCAACCGGGTCGAGTTCCATAAATGGCTCAAACTCAAGATATTTTTTAACACACAATTGGTAAATTTTTTTTTTAATTTGGCTAATTTAATTTTAAACATTTTGACATATTATTAATATAATTTTTCCAGTCAACTACAACACTAACATATACAGTTTTTTCCTTTTCTTTTTCCCCTACTTCCATTCGCCAATCACCGGCCACATATGAGGGTCAACTTCGCTAGATCTAGCAAGGCCAATGACCTATGGCAGCCATCACCAGGCCCCAATAATCAATGAAGGGAAATAGAAAAACAACATAAAAAAGGAAAAGAAAGAAAAGAAAGGGAAAAAAATTCAAAAAATTTAGACAATTTACAATATTGCCATACCAATGCTAACCGTGCCATATAGAACAATCAACATCCACGTTAGCGATTTCAAGTCAAAATTAATCGAAATAGCTACATTAACAAATTGTCAAGAGGTTTCCAACTAAATTAATCAAAATAAATATTTTAGGATTAAATTGGTATTCGTATAATAAGTTTAACACCTTTTTAGTGATTTTCCATGTCTTCATTTACCTAACCTTGGGCACCATTATATCACCGCATGTCACAAAATCCGAATTTGGTCCCTCGTTTAGGAAAGAATTGAGCCCCCACCACCCTCCTTCTTCCCATGCATTTACTCTCCATTATATATTTTTTTTGTCTTTGGAAACATTGCTTGACATTAATTTTACAAAATATTCTTCTTTTAAGGTTACAGAGAACTTATTGTGTTTGATATTTTGTAATTAGTTGGATGGACAATCATGTGATATTTCAAGCATTCATAAAAATATCCCCATTAATGTACCATTATTGCATTTATTATCCATACTTCGCCACCCCAATAACATACTCCGAAATGGACGAGGCGCCTTTGCCAATCATAATTAAGAATGCCGACGAGGTGCCTTCACCGGTCATAATTAAGAATACCGACATGCATAGATATAAAATGTAAATAATTAGTGATGTCATATTGATTTGACCAAAAAAATATTAATTTGTGCGATAGAGATCACGATGATTGTAATTACATGCCCTGCGTACACTACATTAATTCTTTAAAGGTAAAATTACCACAAAAGGATTTCTTTATTAAGTAGATGAATTTTCATTTAGCTCTATGGACTACATTCCTCCCAAGGCACGCCCAAACAAGATGGGGAAACTTGAATTTTCTTTCCTTCCTCCTTTTCTTCATGTGGCTCCTAATTACCCCCACAAAAGACATATCCTCCTCTTCTTCTTCTTTGTCATAGATACGAAATGATGTGCAGCAAAGAGAAATCATAAAATTTCTATATATTTCAATATTTTTCAAAAAAGAATATACGAGAATCAAGATATGTACCATCAAAAGGAGTTATACGTATGATCATAATTGTCTTTAACATGTAAAAATATTTTATAAAAAATTTAAATAATTTATAATATAATATCACTAATGATCATAATCGTCTTATTCACAATAATCATTATCATCTTCATCATCTTTCTCGAGATTCAAAGCATCTTCGTCTTTTCCTGATTTGCCTTCTTCATCTGATTGCTCCTCTCGCTTTTCTAAATTCTGTTCATGATCAAAAACACAAACTCAAATTCATAAAGAACCACGACACCAACGCTATAAAAGCTTAGCTATATTCTATGAGGTAAAACCCAACGCACGCACACTCACACACGCATACCACGCCTAGTTGTTACTGGCACGCGTATCAAACTCACTGACTAATACCTTTGCTATAATTGGCACATTTGGCTGTATATATCTGACCCTTCGCTCGAGTTCATCCGGCACTTTAACCAGTGTGATTACTTCCAAGGTTTTGATCTTTTCCAGTCCGTCGATCGTCCTCAGCCACCTGCAGTCCTTGATTTCCAAGTCTGCGAGGCACTGCATTGCATTTGCCCCTATAGTCCACTTGGCCAGGTACCACAGCTTCCACAGTTTCAAGACACGGAGGCTCGGAAATGTTCCTTCCGGGACGCTCAATGCCTCTTGATTGTAACAGCCGGCAGATAATCGGAGAGTGGTCAAACATTTCAGCTTCCCCAGGACTCCCATCGGATTGAAATTTGTTCCGTAACTGGACAAGGTTAGTACTTTTAAGTTCGGAGGAAAGTGCGACTCCAACAACATTCGCTTGCTTACATCTCCGCGCAGGTACAAGTTGGAAAGAGACTCAAGCCCGCTCATGTCGCTCATTTCATCATCATCCGAAGGCACGGTGTCGCGTTCCTGCACTCCCAATCGGAGATATTTAAGCATCTCCAGATTCAAAATATGCTTGGTTGCTTCCGATATCCGCCAGCCCCTCCATGTCAGAGCCAGTTTCGTTAGGCCTGTCAACCCGCGCAGCACTTCCGGCATGGGACTGTCACGTCCTGTGACTAAGCCCGAAATGGTTTGGATGTTGCAGTTAAATGATTTCTTGGAATCCAATAGACGACGAGCGGCGACATCCAAGTCCACCTCGGTCATGTATAGGTGTCGCAGATTCTTCACCTCCCAGATCGATTCCGGCAGATGGGATATGTTAGTGTACTTCACATCCAAAGTTTCCAAGCGTGACATTAGCCCCACCGACTTCGGAAGCTTTTCAAGAAGAGTCCATCTCAGTCCCAAGTACTTTAGGTTCGGCAATATGTTGCCAAGCTCCTCCGGAAGCAAAGGCTTGTAGACACCCTCAAGATCAAGTACCTTTAGCAAACTCAAGTCCCTCTTTGGCGCTAGCAGTTTAAGCAACACCACTATCTCTCCAGCCCGTGTTCCTAGCTTCATGGTGTTGAATGACACATAGGAACATAGTTGTTGGATGCCGCACAGTGTGGAATTGTCGCTGGCGGACATTCTTTGAGGTGGCTCGGCGGGAGCATTTGTTTCTGAGCGCTCTCGTCCTGCTTCTGGCACATTTATTTGCGCATTTGCTTTTCCCCCTCCAGAAATATCCCAATGTATGGCAATACGCCTGGCATTGAACTTTCCTTCATCATAAATAGAACAATCACAGATCTGGAGGAATCTCTCATTCTTAGCTATCTGATATAATTCATCGTACAGCGATCTAGGCAAGCAGCATGATCGGGCACGGCCATCCCATTTCTGTCGAGCTACATGGACCATGTGTCTAGACACCAGAATCTCGAAACATTTCCCTGCACCGTTCGACGATGAAGACACGAGATCTTCAGCTGACCAGAGTCTGAAGAGCCTCCTTGTGGGAATCTCAGATTCCCTAGGGAACAGGGTCAAGTACAGAGCACATTGCTTTAACACTTCTGGAAGGTTATCAACACTCAAACGCACAACATCTTGGAGTGTGGGATGATCGGGAAGCTGATCGAGAAGCTTGGTGCGTCCACTCAACGTGGTGCCGGATAAAAGTCCTCCAAGTAGAAGGATCTTTGCTGGAGAACCGCCCGATTTGCTAAGAATCCTCTCTTTGAGATGGAGGAGTTCCTCGGGCAGATCGACCACATCGAAAGCCAGGCTGCATTTTTCCAATAACTTGTTGCTCTTGTCTCGGTCGAGAGCGGTCAACTCGAGATGCTCGGAATACCAGGGATCGGTGGAAGAGGGTATTTTGGTGTTACGAGTTGTGATGATTACTCTGCTCCCGTTCCTCGAGTCCGCAAGCACCTTTATTAGGAGCTTATCCATGAGACGGAGATCGCACAAGTCATCCAGCACTATCAGATAACAGCGCTCCATCAGGACTCGTAGGAGCATTTCGGACAGCTTTTTCTTGTCCATACGATCCACGTCGTAAAATTCCGGGACCCTCAGCTGCTTGAGCAAGTCGACCATGAGACGAAGCAGGTTAGGCTCCGGGCCAACCCGGACCCAAGCACAGCAGTTGAAATGTTTCTTAACGTCTGCTCGGTCGCAGACGCTCCTCACTAGAGCTGTTTTGCCGATGGCTTCCTCGCCGACAACCGCAATCACTCTCAGGTTGGCACAGCTGTCTCTTCCATCGATCAATTGCGACATAAGCTTTTTCACAAAATCTTCGCGACCCACAATATGGGACTCATCCTTCATCTTCCTTGCTCGGGGCAGTTCGCTCGGTGATGAAGCTACAATGCTACTCCCGGCATCGGGTGGTGGAGCTCCAATTTCTGGAGCCGACATCTTGCCCGACTCACCCTTTCCTCGTTGTCGGCTCTGAGAAGATCACGAGCGGACCCAAGACAAAGTCTTCACCAGAGGACTTCGCGGCCTCAGTTCCTCGGATGCCTCCACAAGGAACCGATCGAAGGAAGTCTGCGCAACGCGAGCGGACTCAAGAAAACGAGATCGCGCGCCAGGGAATGGAGGCTCGCGGGGCTGGGCGTTTGGTTTCGAGTTGCTCAAACCTCAAGAAGTATGATTTGGCCATGACATTTGAAATGGAAGTTAATTGAAAATAAGACACAAGGATAAGGAAAAATGGGAGTGTCTGAGCTTGAATGATTTGGGGAAGAAGGCTGTGTTTGGATGGGGAATTGGCACCAAGCAAAGCTTTTTTATATAGGAGCTGTCGATCCCCACCAGCTTCTAGTTAAAGAATACAGCATCCCTAACTCTCGAAAGATCGAGAAAATATTCAGTGGTTTGCAAGCACCACGTCATCAGCTGACGTGGCGCGCATTTTTACTCGTGTCCAATAACAAGTTGACACGTGCCTGCTGAGGTGGATAAAAAAATAAAGTTTCGATTTTTATCTTCTTCTTCCTCCACCACAGAGAACCCCTGCTCCGGTCACCATCTCCGGCCACCATCGCCACCCTTTCCGGCGTTGCTTGCGGTCCTTCCTCCTCCATCACAAAGCACCACGTCTCCAGTCACCATCTCCACCGCTTCTGGTGGCGCTTGCGGTCGGCCAAGCCAGGTCTGTTGCGGCCATGGTTCCGCGATTCCAGATCTGGATGATTCCAAATCTGGATGATTCCAAATCTGGATGCTGCCAAACGCATTCGACCACGTTTGGCCAGATCTGGAGATTTGGAGAGCAAAGCCAGATCTGGAGATTTGGAGAGCGAAGCCAGTGAAGCCATGGACGAAGGACGCGATGCCAGATCTGGAGGTTGTGGAAAAACTGAAAAAGACGGAGCTTGATGACTGAACGCGTTCGACCACAGATGGCCAGATCTGGCGATCTGGAGAGCGACGCCAGTGGAGTTCATGGCAGCCATGGACGAAGGACGCGATGCCAGATCTGGAGGTTGGAGAAAAACAGAAAAAAAAGGGAGCCTGAGAGGCTACTGGGGTCGACCCCGAGCAACGCTGGAAGGGTTCCTCCATCATCCATGGCCGCTTGCTTGGCCATGGCTCCGAGATGCCTCATTCCCAGATCTGGTCACCGCGAATCGTCCATGGCCGCGAGCAAGCTCCAAATCTCGTCCATGGACAAAGCGGAGGACTCAAGGATGGAGGTTGCGGCGGCTTGAGCGGCGGCGACGATCGTGCTCGGGCGGTGGCTGTCATGGTGGAGGAAGTGAGAGAAATGAAGTTTTTAGCTTTTTTTGAATTCCACATCGTCGTACACGTGTCGAGTTATTATTGGCTGAGAGCAAAAATGCTTGCCACGTCAGCTGATGACGTGGTGAGAGCAAACCACTGAATATTTTCTCCGAAAGATCACACGGAGCATGACGACGTCCACGTGTCGTCCAAGCTACCCACATCTACTTTTCGACATCATCATGCTTATACCCAAAAAGCCCATCCTTGCTGTTTTGTTGGGACAGCATGATATCATATTGTATTGCAATAAGCAAAATGGGGAATTTCAATTATCCATAGGATGTCCATTAGAAAAAAAAAAAAAACACACAAACATTTAAACACATATCTATCTACTTTGGATTGTTAATATCCAAATTTCTGAGATAATTTTAATTACCCAAAAAATTTTCAATTTCTGTGTATCTACCGACACATACGACATTTTCTATTTTTCTGTCATCCTGAAACAATTTTCACTCTTCTTTTGCAAATTAGATAAAAACACCTTCGACATTGTGTCTTATTTTTGCACACCATAAAAAAAAAAAGCATTAATCATCAGCATAATTAACGGATTAATTACAACATCATGTTTTCATATTTTTTCATTTCCAACATCAAAAGTGTGCTTTCTTTTACGCAAATCATTCAATTTATCACATATACACTATTAAACTCATCTGAGTTTTTTCTAATTTTTTTAAATTAAAATATCATTCCTATCTATGTGTGTCACAAGACGAAGCGAAATACCCTAAATCTTCTTTGTTAAATTAAGCAGTTACAATTTTTCAATAAAGTGACTTAAACTTAATCGATATATAAGACTTAAGGGTGTCAAAAACCGAACCGAAAACCGAACTGAAATATAAAACCGAACCGAACCGAACCGAAATTTCGTATGTTTTCAGTTCGGTTAATCGAAAAATAACCGTTAACATTTTCGGTTTGATTCGGTTAACCGAACCGAATTATAATTCTTAATAAAAATTGAATAATCTCTCTTCTTTATTATCTTTTCTTTACTTAAATTTTAATAAACAAAGTAAAAATAGGAAAATCGAAAAACCGTCCCGAACCGAACCGAACCGAACCGCATTTTCGGTTCAGTTCGTATTCGGTCCGGGACGGTCTCTTATCGATTCGCCTTTGGTTCGGTTTTTTCAAAAAACGGAACCAAACCGAACCGTTTACACCCCTAATAAAACTTGCAGGATCTTTCATGAGTTTTAGGAACTCAGTTCTCTACATTTGTGTCTCTAGATTAGCGAAAAAGGAAGAATGGCTTAAACTCAAGGGGAAGATGCCCTTCGCTCCCTTAAACTTCACCTACGAGGTTCATTTCATGTCACTTCAACTCTTTCTGTGATATATGGCCCATGTTTCCTATAAAAGTCCAAACCCAGCCCATAGTCTTTTCAGCCCATGTCCCTCAAATTCCAAGCCCTCAGCCCACCTTTTCTAAAACAAGAAGAACAGAGAGAGAGAGAGAGCTCGTTCACGTGAAGAAGAAAAGAGGAAAGGAACGAAAGGGAAAAAATCTCCAATTTAACTCCATTTTGCAACGCTGGGTAAGTATATCAACCTGTCATTCGTCTAATCGAAATAACCGTTGAAGTTAAGATTTGAATTTATGTCAATTCAAAATTGTTGCATTCGATTGAGGAATTGTTGGACTACATATGTGTGTGTATGTAGTCTGTGATAATGTGAAGATCTCGATTTAAGCTTATGATTTATCCGAAATGAAATTTTGAAATTAGTCGCACGTGCATTTTTAGGTTCATCAACGAGCCATAAGCAGAGCGAGCATAAGCATTTCATTATTGGAAAGGACTTTTTGATAGTGGAGATTTTTTTTGGGTATGAATTGTGTATAGTTGATAAGCTTTTAAATTAGTTTTTGTTGGATGTGTTATATATCATGTTGATAGTTTATATAAAACTCAAATATATTTTATATATGTGTTGATATCAAGTTGAGTTTTAATTATGTTGAAATTATATGCTTTGGTGAAAAGGAAATCATGTTGTGCCCTTATTCTTGTTGAGTTGAGGGTGTGCCACCTACCTCTTCCAAAAAAAATGAATTTCATATCTCTCACTTTACACGAAGTTATATCGAATCCCTATTCATTTCTTTGCCTAAATCTCATTGAGTCAAGCTTGGAGGAACCGTTTGTTGGACCACCCAGATGCTTTGAAAGCCAATCCTCAATCCTCTTATGTTCTAGGCACATCTAGGGAGTGTCGATATTACTGCAACAAGGCAAATCCGATCCACTTCACCCAGAGAGTGAAAACAAGTGAACCATGCAATATGAAGTGTGAATCTTACTACTCCACCATGAATGATATCACATAGGCTTATATTACTGATGCCCTATTATGATGTCAACAGCGAGTCTCGCAATTTTTTCAAATGGGATTTGACTTTAGTAGCATACACCTACAAGATTTGATATGATTCGCCTTAATTTAAAACAGCACAATTCACTCTTTTTGAAGATGTGATTCGCCTTAATCTAATAGAAATAGAAAACGTCCATACAATAATTGCAATGCCACCTATAACAAGCAAAAGAACCTCAGGGGAAAATGGTCCAAAGAGACTATGGATTCATTTTTGAGCAGCCAACCATACAGATACATAAATAGAATAACATACAGACGAAGAGAATAGATCGAAAAGGGTAACATGCACAGAGATGGCAAACATCGGTGACTTCCTACAGGTCATAAACTCTCAATAATATATGTAGCTCAAGAAAAGTTCCTCTCTCCCTCTCTCTCTTTCTCGTTTACTCAGTAAGCCAAAAACCAGGCATGTTACTGATAATACATGAGCTGCTGGGCAGCCGCAACATTTTGAAACCCACCATCATATATTGCCTGGCTTCCGCCAGCGACTCCCATACCCATCGCTGCCTGCTTGAGAGGATGCTGCCCTTGCATGAGAGGATGCATGCCACCCATCTTGCTCATTGCTAATTGTCGCTCGTAGGCTAATAGTTCAGCAGTAGAAAGGCCTGGTAATGGTGCTGCTGCAGCAGGTGGAGGAAGGGGATTGGAGCTTGTTCCTGGGGGAGTAGGCTTGCTACCCCAGGAGCACTGCAAGCACAAACAAATCAGAAGTCAGCTTTGGTTCAATCAAAAACACCAGGGGGACAAAGTTCTGTATTAACTACTGTTTTCACATCCTAGAGCCCCCGATCAATTTTTATCACTGCCAACATGCAGACAGTAATTATATCTTAAACTCTATGCCACGAAAAGCCCATTTAAATTATTGAAGAAATAGAACACTTCACTTGTATTGCCAGAGAACCATGTCTTATTGCCAATATACATGCCACCTTTGCTTATCCTTTTAGAGGATAAGAGGTACGGCCAAACATGCAGGGGCACAACATGCCAATTAAGTCATAGCTTCGGCATTCACAGATTGAGTTTAACTACAACTGTCCCAACTCAAAGAGGAGTAAGCTCATCCAAAAGGGTTTAGTGCAGTCACTAAATGCACAAAACTCAGACAACTTAAATTTAAATCTTGGTGTAAACAAAAATGAGGTCTTTGACCAAAGGTTAACTATGGGAGGTGGCCAGGTTTACAATCAGGAAAAGGAAAAAAGTGCAGTAAGTTCAACTTATATCAGTACAACTGCAGAATTAATTATCTCCTACTACATTTATTGATTACTTTTCAAACCATCAGCACTCTGTGGAAAAAAAAAAAAAAAAAGATAGAAATGAAGTGCATTAGTAACAAGCCCAAGAACACACCTTAATTTGTCTTCCACATAGAAGTGACTGAGTATTTCCCATTTGAATGGCCAATGCTGCTTCTGCATGAGTACTATACCTCACAAAACCAAATCCTTTATCTCTTTGGACCCGGACCTCCTCTATCACTCCAGCACCAAGAGCATGAAAATGGCGATGGAGTTCAAGCTGAGTGACCTGCAAATTAAAATGACTCAGAATTTCCCCCAAAAAATTGGAGACAATTAACTTCTGAAAATGAGCCTACACAGTCTCGCAGGCATGCACACATATTTATAACTAATCAATTATAGCATAAATTTTGCTAAGTTATAAGCAACTTCCAAGGTGGTATAGAGAACTAAACTTGAGCAACAGACATAAGAGAAATCTACATATGCTATCATGCTCCATGGGGTAAGATGCACCCTATCATTTCAAAAGAAATAACACTTTTACAAGTCATAATTCACAAAACTACCTCCTACTCCATGACCTCCACAATCTCTGTTAAATGGCCATCACCAAAAATTTCTGAATACTTACAAGTGTCATTTTAATTACTTGAAAGGCCAAATTTAAACTTGCAAGTGTCAGAGCCATTTTCCACATAAGTATGTTTAACTTTGGTAGAATAAGCTCATCAGCTCTTCCTCTCTATTCATTGACCTTACTCCTCACGCACCCACTTCCTGAAGCTATAAATACAGCTCCAAATAAGAACTAATGTAGTACCAACATCAAATAGCTTATGATATAGCAAAATAAATTAGTCTAAAAAAATTATTACGGTATAGACACACTCAATGTGGTTGCATTAATTATAGTTAACTTAATCTAATACTATATATGTATCTTGGTGCAAAAGCAAGGGGACTATCAGTGTTGACATGCAGTTCTCTCTTTGAGTGACATATGTCCCACTAACTAAACCAACCAAGAAACCATGTTTCACTAAATGAAGTAGTCATTTTTTTATTCATAACATTCTTTCTTTTATTTTTCTTTCAAAAAATAAAAACACTAATTAAGAAAATATGAAATTATCAAAGTAAAAGAAGCATCTTTTACATAAATTTAAAAAGAATGTTAATTTAAAGAAATTACCAAACAAAAAATTTAATGACTTCAACAGATCTGAAATGTTTGTATTTATTTAGTTTTAGGAATTCAAAGTGGTCAAGATTAAACAGAAGTCAAAGCTCAAATACTGAAAATTGAAAATTTGGAAGAAAAAAAATCCAAATAATCTCTGATATCATTTGGTTTACTACATAATTTTTCCATATATGTAAGAAAATTGAGTTTAAAATTTGCAGAATGAGATAAATAGGGTGGATGGAATTACAATTTAAAAATGATTTATTTCTTATACTTCTCCAAGAACTATTTGATTCATGTGCAATCACCAATCCAATTATATACAATTTCATTTGAAATTAATTAAAGCATTTTTTCACCTCTAATTCTAATTTGTCTTCCAATCATTGTTATTTTTTTGTAAACTGAAATTATCTAAACTTTTTGTGAGATTTTGTCTCCTCATAACTTCAGCGCTCAGAGTGTAATACATACATCCACATTTAGTTATTGTAAAAGTTAGCATCAAATTAACTAATGAAGAGGAAAGGAATACAATTCAATTTGATATGAAGAAAACATGAAAAGAATAAGAACCCATACTGCACTTTGATTTCTTCTTCGTTTTATAGCAAATAATTTAGATCAATACTAAAGTGACAAGTCTAAATCCTCATCCCTTTCATGACAATTCAATTTCTAGACCTTTTCAAACACTTGCTTGAAGTTTAAGATATTTGATAACAATAAAAGACCCATGCATAGCACAGGCTTCTTGACTAGTTATAACTATAGAAGTGCATGATGGTAGTTGGAAAAATACACAGATGGTTGATGTGTATTTAAAATTTCTTAATAAATTTTTTTACAGTTTCTTTTGATATAATTAAAGAAGCGCATGATGGTAGTTGCAAAAATACACAGATGGTTGATGTGTATTTAAAATTTCTTAATAAAAATTTTTACAGTTTCTTTTGATATAATTTTAGTACTGGTCACAAAATGAATAAAGCCCAGATGGCTAATGTAGTAATGTCAATATGAAGATGTCAAATGTAGTTACAAAAACGCGCAATGCAAAGTTTCTGGTACCCCAGTTCATGATGAAAATACTAGTTTTCCCTACAGAATCTGGAAAAACCACATTGATTTGCCCCCAAATTACTCAAAAATCCACCTTATGGACAACAACACCAAAAGATACTAGAAAAAGAGACAGATCAGTCTTGCCTCTGAAGCTAAATTTCCTACATAAACAGTTGTATATTGAGGATTACTTTCCGGAGCATCACTGTTTGTAGCCTCCTTGCCATCCTCTGCAATGAAAAAAAAGAGTAGATGATACATGATTCAATCATGAGAAAGAAAATGCCTGTAACAGTTGATAATACAATGACTTGGGCAGTAATGCTTAAAATGCTTGTTCAACAAGCATCGCATATCAACCAAGATGAATCCAAGAAAATTCTGTTTAAAAAAAAAGCCTAACCTGATGAGCCATTGGTTAGCTCCACCACACTTTTGACATCAGAGCTCTGCTTATCTTCAATGCCACCAGCACCCTTTGTTGCCCAATTGCAACGTATCTGTCTACTGCCAAGCCATTTCCCTGAAATATAAAGCAAAAATAACTTTATATGGAGACAGTAAAAAGAACTAGCCATCATGTTATTACTAGGGAACACTGTTCAACTTTCTGGCATGTCACTGAACCGCTGAACTACCACTATACTATCCAAAATAATTCAATCGTTGCCAACTTCTTCTTACTATGTCCAAATTTCTAAAAGAAAGTGATCTTTAATCAACCCACAGGGCCTATTAGATATGATACATCATCCAAATCTACAGTAATCAATGTGCTCATAAAATAGCAAACGAAAAGGCACCACCTATTTGTCAATTTTTTTTTGCCGTTGTGACAACATGAGTGGACAACCGCATTGATTTTTGTAAAAACTATGAATGGAACAAAAATGTGAAAAAGTTTGGTGACAGCTCCAAATTTCCTTTTCTTTTGGCAAACAACAACTGCATATATATAAAAATGAAAAATAACTCAAAATTGAGGACCTCCCTTAATATCTTACCCCCAAGACATCAAGCCAACCTAGGTAGCTGAGGGAAACAGCATGATTATGATCCAAGAAAAAGCTTCCCATCTATGAACTAATTACCATAGACAAAAGATAAGAAGGATGTCTGGAAGTTTCAATAGTCTGTTTAAGAAAATCTGAACTTCAGTTTTAATAGTTCATCTGTTTCACTATTTCAATATCCAAGATAAAGAAGGCAATCTCCTTAACATGGACGACCATAACACATGTAAGAGTCAGAAAAATAGTTTTGTTCAGAAGGCAGAATAGTTACCAGTCAAATCATTTATTGCACTCTGGGCATCCTGAACACAAACAGAACCACCACAAATTAGCAGACAATCTTAATACCAGAGATTCAGAACAACAGAATACGTATGTGTAATGTACGATGGATATAGAAAATATCGATGTAGGAAATGACAATTGGTTCAGGAGAATGCAAGAAAGCACCTGTTGGTTCCTGAAGGAAACAAAGCCAAACCCTCTTGAACGTCCAGTCTTCTGATCCCACATAACCCGTGCATCCCTGTGTTTTAGCACAAAGTTCCAATTCAATACCACATCTATTTGAACTTGACTGATGAGAATGCATAATGCTATCATAATGTCATTTTTAATAGAAAGTTCTAACTTTCAGAAGAAAACCAAGATAAGGAGATTTAAAACTTACGAACAGCTGTGATAAACAGAAAAGCATGCAAACAACATGGCATCCGTCACCTCAGCACTGAGGTCACCAACAAAAATGTTGTAATGGCCTACACATCCAAAAAATAGCTATATGAAGCATCGATGAAATTATGTATTATAGGCATGTAACAATATTCTATTGTAGAACAAGAACCAGAGCAAACCTGAAGTGTCCTCTCTCTGACCACTGGCATATGCCCAATTAACTTTGATGGGTTGCCCAAACCTGCAAGCCGTGGAATGGGACAAGCTCAGCAAAAAGAGAGTAATCCAATGGCATGAATACTCAAGTTGAAATTGCAACATTCGTAACTAAAAATCCAGTGTAGTGTCTACTCACAGATGCCTTCCATTCAGAGAAAGAATCGCAAGAGCAGCGGATCTTTGATCAAAGTAGTGAATAAACCCATAGGACGACTGTGTAAAGCAGGGAAACAGAAATGTTAGCAATAGACTACATCCAAGCAAGCAAAGCAACAGATTCTATCATTTCTGTTTAATTTTTCCAAGTGCTTTAGCAATTCATCAAAACCCAAATACAGAACCTTCTCCTTTCTAATAAGTTTGCAGCCCTCGACAGGACCTGTACTAGCAAAAACTTCTTGAAGAAGTGGTTCTGTCACCTGAGTATGAATGTTGCCCACATAGCTGCATTATGCAACAAATACCAAGAGCAATAAGTTTCTAACTCGAGAATTTGAAAACAAAAAACGAACTCCTAGCGTTTTGAGTTATATTCAAACAAAGATGAGAGAAAACCCATAACAAATATTTCGGCGCATCTTCAAGCAAAAGTGTTAATGTCAGAAGATTTCCAACTCAATGAGCATATATGAGCAATTATCCACTGCACAAATCTGAGCCTTACATAGCTACTCAATTTGAGGCAACCAAAGAAATATGATAACTAGTAAACAGGCAATTGAAACAGAGAAATGGAAATAAAAGTATGAAAAAAAGTCTAGACAAAGACTCACACACTGCGGCAAGTACTTGGATCAAAACCAGGAGGCAGATTTCCACTTGCAATCGGTTCTATCTGCAACAATAAGGGAAAAGAAAATTCAAAAGAAAGAACCAGCTAAGTAGGGAACAATGCTTTGTTTGAGTGTATTATAAACAAAAGACAAAGAGATATCATGGTATTATCTAGTTGGGTAGGCAAAGATGAACCAAGAAACGTGCAAAAAATTATCTATAAAAGGAAAGACAAGATCAGAAAGAAGATTAACAAAGAGAGTCCAACAAACAGCTATTCCAAAGAATCATGATATATGTTAGAGGTATTAAAGGGTAAAGCAGTCTTTTAGAGGTATAAAAGGGTAAGGTGGTCTGTTAGAGGTGTAAAAGGGTAAAGCTGTCTTTAGGGCTTTAGGGTTTATTTTGTTATTGATTACTTAATGTATATATAGACCTTTATTGTTTAAAACGATAAAAAATTTCCCTTTACAATATACAAACTAAATTACACCGTTAAAGCGATAACAGTGAGCTGTAATAACCAGCTTCTAACATCAATTACCAACAAAAACCTTCTGTGATGTAGTCAGGATATTCATTAATGTGTAGCCCGAGCATTGATCAAAATTTTCAAGAAAGAATGACTTAGCGCCAAGCAGGAGCTTCGCAAAAAGGATAATCTGAAAATTTCCAGCAACAAAGAGAAAGACCACACGCAGAATAAAACAAAATCCTCAACCAATTTAGCATTCTTGAGGATATATCCTATGGAAGTATTCCATACTTTCACCTCTTCTCACATAATGATGACCTCAAATACTTTTAATATTTCAATATTTGCAATGGTTGCTCCTTCAACCCATGCCTCACCACACAATAGCAATTTATCATGCTTGCACATTACAACATCTATATGTGAACTTCTCAAATCTTGTCAATGCTGCCTTATAAGTAATTTCTGAGCAAATATAATTCCGGCCCATCATCACCATCTTTGCCGTGATCCAATCTCATTCCCAGCCACCAGCCCCAATCCCCCAAACCCATTGTCCTCTTCTGCTAGACTTTTACCTTGTTCATGCTCATTAATAACTGGATGCCACATATCCCAAGATGCCACATGCCTCACTACACAATTCACCATCCCAATCTTTGCATTATTCACCCATGACCCATGATTTTTCCATCTCAATGACAAGAAAGTTCTCAATAAGTCCTTGTACTTTTGCTTGAGCAATCATCAAAAGTTTCTCATACACCCTATCTAAAGCAACCCTACACGAACAACAGCCATGTACTTAAAGGGAGTATAGGAAGACAGATGAATATTGGAGGAATTAAGTCCTTATCCTGCTTAAGGGAATATTCACAGATTTTTAATGGAATTCAAAATATTTCACCACGAATAACGTCTTGGAGAAAAGCGAATATTTTCTTATTTCCTTCTTAGTGAATTGTACAGAGCTTCTCTGTTCTCTCCTTTAAAATGTAAGGCAAAAGAGCTGAAGCTTAAGCATACATCCACAAATCCATCAACTTAAGATATTCACCCAACCCTTATGGAGTGGATTGGAGGGGGATCATATAAGCTTGCACAGCCAAAGAAAGGTGAAATGACATGGCGGCCTTCTTACAGTGGCTGTGGAAGTTCCTGGTCTTGGAAAAGGCTATTAAAGGAAGAGTCTATGGTCAATTAGCAGTTGATCATAACCAGAGAGAAGCTTGTAAGTTGTGATATAAGTGGTAATTTGCTATCAGTTCTTCCCAGTATCTCAAGGGAATTAGAGCAATTTACAGACCACTCCACAAGCTGAAGCTTAAAAATTAAAAAAAAAATCACATTGAGCAATTGAATCTATTTCAAAAGGGTCAAAGATCGTGTGGACCCCGCAGCATACCCTAAAGTTTAATAGCTTAAGGCTGCGTTCTTCCATCATGTCTAGCATGTTCTAAAATTATCCTTGAGATTTATCCAAACATTGACCAACTAAAAACAATCCCAAACGGAATTATTTCCTGATAAAAGAAAACGCCCACAACAACAGCTACTCGCACTAGAATCACTACCTAATGGGTGGCGATCGGTGAACTCTACAGACTGCAACAGATCATTTGTTTTCTGATAGATGGAACTGAAGAATGAAAGACGAGAAGCTGCACCTCATTTCCACCTTCTTTGATAACCTACTTAAAAAGACGTCTTCCCAAAATCTAACAAAGAAAATCGCAACTACACTACACAAGCACTCAAGGATATCCAAGGACAAGCACTGCAGGACCCTAGCTGCAAACATCAAACAAACAAACCACTTCCCACGGCCTCAATCCCTCGTCCAACAACACAGCCCGACCCCACAAGACGACAAAAACCAGATTGCGATCAAACTGTTCACGCTCCATCATCTTCCTCGGATCAAAAACCCCCCTCGAACGCCCGGAATCATCACGATCGCGAATTCGGAGGTCACAAACGCACCCACTCGACCAATCGAAATTCCCCACGCCCTCGCACGAAGCTCCGAAACAAAAGACATCAAACACGCGACGAGACGGGGAACGCGAGGAACCTGGGGAGGAGCCAAGAGGCCGGGGTGGTGGTAGAGCGACTGCTGCTGGAGAAGGGCTTGCTGCATCAACGCCTGCTGCTGCTGCTGCTGCTTCAGCCGGTGATGCTGCATTTTCCCGCAGATTTTCCCGCAGATTTTCCGTCAAAATTCGAGGGGTCCGGAGCTCCTCCTCCTCCTCCCTTTTTCCCACCCCTCCTTAATTTTTTTTTCCCGAGAAAATCGAGCGTTAGGGTTCGTTCGTTCGGTTGGTTCGGTTTGGGTGGGTCTTCGCTCCACGCGTGTCGGGTCGGGGAAATTAAATTCTATTTTTTGACAATATATAAAGAAAATCTTGGTCGGTTTATATTATCTCGAAATTTATTATCGAGAATAAATTCGCTGATGATATTCAATTATTCTAGAGTAAAGTTGAGTAAAGTTGGGGCTCGGTTCACTTATCCCGCCTGACCAACCAGAGGATGACACGTAAGCAAGTTACTATGTCGTATAGTCATTTTCTCTCTTTTTTTCCCCCTATTTTATACTTTTTTTCCTTCATAAATATTGTTGTATTTTTTATGTGCACATCCGAATCCATATCTTAGGAATTATTTATACTAGAACAAAAGCTACATTTCTAAGAAAAATGGTCGAGGAACTAATGGAGAGGGACAAAAACCAATCTATTTATAATAAATTTGACATTTTAAGAAATTCATATGTTGGTTTCGATTATAAAGATAAATGTGACTATGCCTAATGTGGAGGATTAGGAAGCAAATTAGGCTTCACAAGTTTTCTCTAACCTTCATTAACTTGGTTATAAGATGATGGTCAATTTCCATTAGCAGCATAAATAATTTAATCCTTCATAAAAACAAGTGTCATAAGATGTCATTTTCGTTACTAGAATGTCTATGATTTTCTTTTTTCTTTTTTTTTTTTGTCGGTTGAATGGGCTTGTACATGTTTTGGATTAGCACTTTTATAAATGCTTGATCGATAACCTGATTGACCCCAAAAAAAAAATTTGATAAGTTAAGATTCTATTTAATCTTTGATTTTGTTCCAACATTTGAATTTAGTTTAATCGAAATTTTCTAATTTCAAGTGTAGTTGAGTCGAAAAATAGTGTTATTTAATTCAATTCCACCTATCTAGCAATTGTCTGCCTAGATTTTCAATTTTATTATACACTCCTGACTAGAATTATGCAATCATATTTTGAATGGGTGTTGATCATGTTAAATCAATCATTTTCGAGAAAAAAATTCCTTATGAAACATGCAATCTTTTTTTTTTTTCATGTGTTAATAGTACTCTTCTTCTTCTTTTTTGTGGCTAGCCAAGAAATGAAATTTTTCTTGCTAATTATATCCTGAAGTGAAAATTAATGAAAAATCTTAGTTTGAGTTAAGATAATCATGCCACTCCCCTCATCATAGCAGACTCTATTCTTGCAAATCAGCTTTGCTCATTCTTTGATCTCGCCACCAGTCTAAAACTATATACATGCCAAACAGTCGAAACCACTGAATCCACAACTCTGATCCGAGGCAAAGACGAACATCGACTCGGCATTCAGGCATATTCTCCCGCCTCGACGTGACCGGCCCAGCATCATCGACAACATTGGAAATTATGCAGACCGACTTACGATTGAAGTAGCTAAGTTAGCTCTTGATTGATATGAACAGGTGAAAATTCACATCTTTCCGTTTTGTCCAGGTGCACTGACAGCCATCGAAAGAGGCAAACGAGAACGAACGTGTGCGGTTTCGGCCGTTTGAATCTCCACCATGAAACGAGTTCCAGAATTGGCAAAAGAACGGCCCTTTCTAGTTGACCGGTTCATAACAGATTTCCCGTTTCTCTCTCGCTTGCTGTCAATCCGGATAAGCATTCCTGCATTTTGCGCCGAGAAGCATGAAGCAACGAGAAACCAGGGGACGAGTTCCGCGCAAAAGTACGACGGCCAAACCTGTCCCGAGGCGTTGTATCTCCGGCTGAACAATGGTCGCTGCACGCCTCATCGGGCCGTCCCTGGTCGTCTTGTCCATCGTCCTGGTCCTGTCGCCGACGACGTACTCGATGTCGCAAGCCGACGCGCTGCTCAAGCTCAAGAGATCGTTCGCGAATTCTCAGGCTCTGGAATCTTGGGTGCCTGGCTCGGATCCTTGCGGCAATGAGGACTCCTGGGTCGGAGTCCTTTGCTATAACGGGATAGTCACCGGCCTGCGGCTCGGAAAGATGAGTCTGTCAGGGAAGATAGATGTCGATGCATTGACCGAGATCGCCGGCCTGAGATCTCTTAGCTTCGCAAGCAACTCCTTTTCCGGTCCGATTCCAGAGTTCAACCGTCTCGGCGCCCTCAAGGCCATTTACATTTCTGGAAATCAATTCTCAGGTGAGATACCAGCAGATTACTTCTCCAACATGGGGTCTCTGAAGAAATTGTGGCTTTCTAACAATAAGTTCACCGGGACAATCCCATCGTCGGCGGCCCAACTAACCCACCTCATCGAATTACACCTCGAAGACAATGAATTCAGCGGCGCTATTCCCTCATTTGATGCACCAGCATTGGTGTCGCTTGATTTGTCGAACAATCAGTTAGAAGGAAAATTCCTCCAAGCTTATCGAAGTTCGATGCGAGTTCGTTTGAAGGAAATTCTGGCCTCTGTGGGGAAAAGATAGGTAAAGATTGTCCAAAGGCAGTTGAGCAGCCGCCCGCCAAACCTAATGCAACTAGCACCGTAGCACCGAACACCGATCCTGGTTCGGGTAATGATCAGCACAATGGTTCAGCAGACAGCCGGAAAAAGATCATCGTCATCATAATTGCGGCAGGAGTGGTGCTTCTGATTATTGTCGTTTGCTTGATAATCAGAATGAGGAGACGAGCGAAGGTCCAACAGGACTTCAATGTGCTCGGGAAGGAAAATGTCAATGACCCAATTCAGAAAGACGTTCTCGGAACAGAGAAAAAGGAAGTGCAATTGAGTCGCAAAGGAACGGGCTCGAGCCGCAAGAGTCATGCCCCTATTGTCGCCAAAGGTTCAGCTACCTCCGACCTGGTTCTGTTAAGCGATGAGAAGGGTGTCTTCGGGATGGCAGATTTGATGAAAGCGGCGGCCGAGGTGTTGGGGAACGGAGGATTCGGGTCGTCGTACAAGGCCGTGATGGCCAACGGGGTCACGGTTGTGGTGAAGAGAATAAGAGAGACGGCGGACGGGAAGAGTAAGGATGAGTTTGATGCAGAGATGAGGAAGCTAGGAAGGCTGAAACACCCCAACGTTTTGACCCCTTTGGCTTACCATTACAGGAAGGATGAGAAGCTACTGGTTTTTGAATATGTTCCCAAAGGGAGCCTGCTTTATTTGTTACATGGTATGACCTCAAAAAGTCTTTTACTCCTGTGATCTTTCTTGTTCTGGTTTTTGGTGATTGCTTTTATGATTCCTTCTTTGTGGCAAGTTAGTCTCGACAAAATTTGGCTGATGGATCGAATACGTTTCAGGTGATCGCGGACCTTCTCACGGAGATCTGAATTGGCCGGTGCGCCTGAAGATCATCAAAGGGATAGCCAAAGGGATCGGCTTTCTGCATGACGAACTCAGTTCTTCCAGCTTGCCCCATGGTAACCTTAAATCAAGCAATATTCTCCTCAATTCAGAATATGAGCCGCTACTGGCAGACTACGGGTTCAGCTCGTTGCTTGGCACGTCCCATGTCCCGCAAGCACTATTCGCATGCAAGGCGCCTGAAGCCACACAGTTCAGTAATATATCACCTAAATGCGATGTATACTGTCTCGGAGTGGTAATCCTTGAGATGCTCACTGGAAAATTCCCTTCCCAATACCTCAGTAATGGGAAAGGCGGAACTGATGTCATCGAATGGGTGAGATCGGCAATTTCTGATGGAAGAGAGGCCAAACTGTTCGATCCCGAGATTGCAAACTCAACAAGTTCATTCCCTGAGATGGAAAAGCTTCTCCATATCGGGGCGGCTTGCACAGAGGCTAATCCTGAGCAGAGATTAGACATGAGAGAGGCCATTAGGAGAATTGAGGAGATACGGATGGAGGAAGAAGGTGCAGAGTCCAGGACAATAGATGTCTCGCCGCAGGTCCATGTATTGAGTTTACAAGAAGGCTACGGTGCAAACGCAGGATAGAGAACCGGATCAAATAGTTTCAAAGACCGGTCAGGGCATCGAGACATGGCAATAGGTTTACATTCGGTGTATCACGATTAGAGTCCTTAGACATTAAGTGGTAATGCATGGCAAATTCAAAGAGAAGCATTGTACTGACATCTAGAGTATTATCTGGTGCACCAATATGTGTATATATTGTGCAACAGAGAAGGTGCAAGCAAGTGAAGGAGATGAGAAGAAAGAAATTTAAAGCACATATCAAGCCAACGTAGTTTACAGCAAATTAAATGGCAACTCATGCACTCGCTCAAACCGCAAGTGTTCTGTACATGCTTTTCTCTTCAGCCTGCTTTCCGATTATTTACCATCACTTCGAACCAGACAAACTAGTTGTGCTTTTCTCTTTTCTTCCTCGCTTTCGAATCTATCAAGGTTAACCATCTATCGGCAAAACAAACAAGCGCATATTAAATCTACCATGTCCAACCCTCGTATCTGAAACTGAGTATTTCTGCTTCTTTTCCGGAATGTAGATACTTCTACTAAGTTGTGAAGTTTGACATCCAAAAGATATCCCAAATGTTAAGATTGGCAAGAAATAACTCAGCTACTTCACAAGACGGAAAGCATGGCATTCAAGACTGGCTTGTCAAATGCGAAACCCCTTAATATATGTCATCATGTTTATACCTTGCCACATCAAACATTGTTGAAGCTTTGCTGTAAGTAACAGTAAAGAAGGTTGCAGCCTTGCCTAAATCACGATCTAGTGACTAATTTTATGACAACCTTCGGAATGGGAAAAGCGGATGATGCCAACATGAATACGGTGACAGATTATCCATGATACTATGCTGAAGTTCAGTATACCAAAATGCAAACGGCCTGCTAATTCCAGAGAATCTTAAGCATTCCCATGAAGATCCAATTTCAGCATAAATGCTAACAATACAATAAGAAAATTAAACACCCTGCCAAGAATCTGAATATTGAAGGTCAATTCTTCATTCGAAATTTGATACCACACCCCTTGCAACACCAAAACACCACTGCGTTAATATTTGCAGACATGGCTTCGACCCCTCGATAAATACACAATATGATCAAAAGAGATCAATCCAGATCCAAGAACTCCATTCGTTTCCTCATGGTACCTTTAAGGTCCGAAGCCTCCCTTTCTGCCTTCTGCGCCTGCACCATTATCAAAGTGAAATAGCTAAGAAATTTCTTGGCAAAATCAATTAATCCAATTTAGTATACTTTCTTATAAGAAAACCAGATTAAGAACGCACTGACACATAAAATGAGGTTTATTAACATAGGAACATTACTTGAAATCATTTTCCAATGCATTGCTAGGTTAGAAATGGCTTCAGAAGTCCACACTTTCTGCTTTTGTTCCATTTTAACTAATGTCATTGACAAGTAACTAGAAGTTGCAAAAGCATGCAGCTGGAAGTGTACAAAAAAACTAATAATTTCCAACGAATTATTTTTTAAGTGCTACAATAGTCTGACTCAACAAGTTTATACATTGAAGGGAGTGGGAGTGTATACATGACCAAGATCTTTGACATAAAACAGAAATCTCAGAACCTTTATCCAGATATTAAACAAAGAATACGACCAAATTATGAGTATTAACTAATCCCACTAAAGCCTTCAAATCATGGACATCTTGCAATAAATTCAAAACTATTTGCTGAAATCGAAAAGTGTGGAAATATCACTAATTTAAAAACAACCATCGAAGATATGATCAAACACTTAGGAAAGTGTTGTTTTGTAGGAGCCTACGACTAGCTCACATTCAATAATTTATATTACACTTACCCTTCTAATTTCATCTGTTGAAACCCGTCTCATATGTGGGGGAAGTTCCTCTTTTTCAACATCCTGATACATGAGATGCATATATAAGGGGACCATATAGAATAAATGCTATATGTGAAATTGACAGAGAGTATAGATTTCCCACCAGTTCACCAATTAAAACTACATTCTCCCCACGTATTACATAAAGACCTAAAGGGATGTCGCAATATAGGTCACCAACAATAGCTCTTTCACATGCGCCCTCTAGAACAGCATTTGCTGCATAAAAAGAGTGATAGCAGAATTTTAGAATACAGGACTTTGCTATTGAAGCATACACTTATGCAGGGACTAAGGATAACAAGCCAAAAGGTTGTACCAAATTGATCAAATGAGCGAAGTATACCCAACAGCTTTCGACCATCTCGCAGAAGTACAAGAAGCTTCCCTGTAAAGCAGAATATCATTTGGACGTAAGAATCTAACATGATGCCACAAAAGAGAGCCAATTTTCATTTGTATCTCATGGAAAGACATACATGTTTCCCGTCAATCAACAAAAGGAAAATAAAAAACAAAAAAATCAAAAGGAAAGCATGACAAAGTACTGAGGGAAAATAAAAGAAAATGACTTGACTCAAAAGGAGGCTAGCCACCTGCAGTAATACAGCAGTTAAACATTTTCAGCATCAAAACTTAATCACACATATTGCCGTATTGGGAGTGTTCAATTGATGGAAGGATGTATACACCTTCCATTGCTTCAAAATGGAAGCAGAAGTTCTTGTAGAATGAATTCACCAGAACATCTGTTTCTTCAAAGACAATACTGCAGCTGCGTATTGTTCTTTCTCTAGATTAGCTCTCTCAACTGGGTATTTCAGTGAGAAGTGTTAAGAGTAAGGCTCTACCAAACATATTTTATACTGGTTATAGACAAGAACCATATAACCTCTGTCAATTCATAATTCTCCAGTGACATGACAACATCCATGAATTAAGGTCCAGGACAGAACATTCATCCTTCTGCCTACCCAGCAAATGCTACATTCTATTGAGTCTTATTAGGCTTGTTTTCAACTTCTTCCAATGTAACAAAATGCTAGCTCTTTTCTCCACTTGGCAAAGGAATGAATAAGATCAGTATAGGCAAAGGCAGTCATTCATATCATTTAGGGTCAGAAAAATGAGTACCAGCATGAATGACCTAATCATCTCCCCTTCAGAAATATTGGAGCAAAAGGATTGGTGACTGAAAAACCACATACAACATCTTTGGCTTAACCATTAGCAACTAACTATATATTCTCACAGCCTAGTGAACATTGAATAGTGGAAACTTGTCATTAATTTTCCCTTGACGCATAGAGCCTTGTCACTAATTTTCCCTTTAAAGCCTTTGTAGCACCAGATAAACATGTGTGGGTTTGGTGTCTTCATGCACGTGCACACATCTCTATATACAACTAGATACATGATTCCGCCAACAAACAATAACACAAGAAGCCAACACAATAAACCAAGATAGCACTCCCATTCAAAACCCAACAGGTCCATATACAACCTAGACATCAAGATGCACTGCCATTATACAGAGTTAAACACGAGATGAAAGTCTCAAAACCATTTGTAAATAGTGGCATTTTTTAACAAACAACTCAACCAGCATAAACAAACTCAGTAACTAGACAATAGTATAATTCCTACAAATGCAAAATTAAGGTGAAAAACCTACTGTCAAGGTAGCTGGCG
The DNA here is from genome assembly GCA_014182735.1 of Corymbia maculata. Lineage (NCBI taxonomy): Eukaryota > Viridiplantae > Streptophyta > Magnoliopsida > Myrtales > Myrtaceae > Corymbia > Corymbia maculata. The sequence goes on from CM024691.1 coordinate 25,959,828, forward strand.
AGAGAAGTCGACAGGTAAGTGTCTTCAGGGCTTGCCCAAGACATCGATAATTAGCCTCAACTTTCGCGTTAACTCTAACAGAACCACCTCAGAATCCACCAAATACCAATCCAGAAATGGCATTGACAGCTACGACTCCTCTTCTTTAACTTCCCCGCCTCGCACAACGCCAAAGCCTTCACTAACCAGCTAAAAGAACAATACCCAATTCCCTAAAGAAACCAAATTTCAAACACAATAAGCAATCGAATGCAAGCCGCTGGTTTCTCACAGCGCGAATTCACACTTCTCCTCGTATTCAACAGCGGTACCAGAAGTAGAACAAGAGCAAATCTTGCACCTACTTCCCCCTTCCCAACATAAATCAATCGACCCGAAACTCGCTTCAACGAATTAACCCGGAAAACCCTCCAATTCTCACCAGGCTTCAAGACCAGACGATAAAAAGATGGAAACTTTAGAAGGTGAGAGAAAAGTAATCAGATCCAAGATGAGATTTTTACGAGGGATTGTGATCAAGAATCCAATAGGGTGAGAAAGTGAGACGAGAGTGGCATTTGGGAGGGAGAAAGATTTGGCTTGATCTTCTAGGGCTCAAAGGGTTTTCCCTATCGAGTGAAATTAAGCAGAGCGTTCGAGTGATTAAATTTAGACTCGATCTTGATTTTTCGATGGAGCGCAGCTGAAAAGTGTGACAGTGCGAGCGGAAGAAACTTTGGGAATTCTGAATGGCATGGCCAATTTTGGTGTTTTCCACTTTTGGCCCAGAGGTTTGACTTTCTTTTACATTTTAACCCCTTTTTATGAAAGAGTGTTTAGTTTTGGATGAAAATAAAACCAACACAAACACACACATCACAGCTGTCGAATATGAAAAGTTAAATTTCCCCATTGATTCAATTCTAGTTGGAACTTAGATAATTACTGATATAAATTCCAACCATCCGTCATCTTCAAATCAAGAAAAAAAAAAGTAATCAAAACTTAGATTTATTCTTGACCGATCAAACCAAAAATTGTGACTTAAATTAGTTGATTTCTGGTCTTTATGTACAATTTTCACATTGACAGAATCAAGATCCTAAAACAACTTCAACCTAATTTTTTCCAACCCACTTCAAGGCTTCAAGTTAACTTTAATCTGGAAACTGAATTTTTCGCACAAATTGGATGAACCCACAAGATATTATCTAGGGTCAGTCATAGGATCGATTGAGGGAGCTCAATAAACTCACTTAATTCGCGAATGTGCTTGAGTTGCTTTTGCATAAGGCGAAAGAAATCTATAAGAAAATTCTAATCCAATCCTCAGCAATCCATGCCTACCATTTGATGTGATATTTGTTCTCTTTAGTTTTGGCATAGAAGACTCTGCCTCAGTCCTCTCCCCTCTTGAAATACTGTCAAGCAGATTATTTCAAAGACGTTTATAATATTTCTTACTATTACTATTTTACGGACTATACAAAAACGAGAAATGGTCAAGAGAGAGAGAATAAAGTAAGAAAGACGGGAAACTGTGGATTCTGTCCAGCTTTCCCAGAATATGCACTACAGATAATCCATAAGAGATATGTCCGTTAACATGAGTTGAGACTGATCAACAGACACAACCATGAAAAAAAGGGGAAAAAGATTTTGGAATTTGAGCAGAGTCAAACAGAATGAAAGCAACTCTTTTCTGGTCCTTCCTATGAGCCAACTTAGATCCTCAGATGAACTTATTGACGACTTTGTTTCAAAGATATATCAACAGCTTCTCCATGTCCGAGGTCCCAGCTAATGAATATGAGCCGCAAAAACTGAGTGATGAAAAATGAATCTGCATAATATGGTTCGGTCATGTCAAGAATTGTCTTTTGAGGGCAGAGAAGTAAGAGATGCATAAGATTACTCGTTCAAAAGCGAACTGAAATTTGCCATATTACCTTGTAGTGTATTCTGTAGCAGACAGCAAGTAGATCAAATCTCAAGGACAATATCTGCAACAAAAGAGAAGCATGATTTAAATGCAAGCTCTTGTAATATTTTCGGCGAATTAGATTAGTTGTGAGAAGTTGGGATGATCCCAAAGTGAGCTTACATTCAGAATCTGTCTTGTCCCATTTAGAGCCTTCATCTGCTTCCTCCTGCTTTTCTTTCTCCGCTTTCGAGATCGGCTTGTCCTCTAAGTACCTTTTCATCGATGATGCCCGAGAAGTATTTTGTGGGTACATTTTCTTGCGAAGCAACGTCCTCAGAAGCTGATAGAAAGAAGCATGAAGATGGCAAAATTAGTCAAACAAAATGAAAACCCAAAAAAAAAAAAAAAAAAAAAAAATCTTTTCCATTGTTTAGATATTGTCATGTAGAAGCGGAAAAGTTCTAGGCATTAGTTTGTTTTTATGGTCAAGATGCTGTGCACAATTTGCCTATTTTAGGTGCTAGATCGCTTAATATCTGTAATCCTTTTCTGTGTTCTATGAGACCAGCTAGTTTAGTTGTGCAGTCATCGTGTCTACACATCTGATGAATACAGAGATTTGAAGATCTTCGCAGATGAAGATGAATCAAAGTAGATCAGCACTCCTCATGCACTTCTTGACTGTCGAGCTTTCCACCACGATCACGGTTTAAATCAAATAATCTAACTAGAGATATACGATCTAACTAGATATACGATCTAACTTGTGTGTTTTATCTATACCTTCTCCATTCTTGACTCGGGGAGTGGATCTCTCAAGCTAGGCACCGGTGCAAATCCGCTTCTGCAAACGAACATCTTCTTAAGAAGGAATGAAATGGACTTTTTCCCGATTGCTTTCTTGCTATTATCTGCACAAATCTCTTTGCATTTACCAATAATAATACTTATAGTCCTCTCAATATCCTCCTCCTTATCCCCTGGCTCGCTGCACAAGGAACTACTAATCCGCCTGTCGACCTCCAAGCTTGATGGGCAGTTCAGGAACCTGTCCAGTGGCTGATCTGTGGTTTCTCTGTCAATTTTGGATGAAGGTTTACGGGACAAGAGTTTGGTCAAAGCTTTCTGTAATTTCCCAACTTCTTCAGGGGTGAAGTCTGATAAATCGGGTGAGGAAGAGGGAATTTCCTGAATATTGTCTTGGCTTTCTTGGTTATTTTCCTGAAGATTGCTTTGGCTTTCTTGGTTTTCTCCTAGATCACTGTTCCCAAAGGTTCCAATTGCCAACAATCCCTGTGGCCAATCGCTGAATTCTTCTCTAGGTTCTTGTTTCGCATGATGATCTGCCCAATAAAGAACCAAACTAATTTAAAAATTGATCCGAGTGTAGAAGTAAGCTCACTTATCAAAACTTTAGTTTTGTTGATTGTAGATGATTGGATCTTCGTGCGTATCTATTATACCACTGTCGAGAAAAAGAAAACAAATGATAAAGTGAACACTACATATGGACCCCAAAAAGAAAAAAGAAAGAAAGCACTTTCTGCTACACAAAGTGAATGTACAAAAATCTTCGAGTTACCATCTTACCCGTTCAGATTGTATTCTTCGAATCTATGAATTCAAGTAGGATTTTGTGTTTCAATTTTCTGTTCACAGGAAAAAGGTTCTATTTGATTGCAACTAGTAACCATCACCAAGAAAGTCCACTTTGGCATTTTAAAAGGAACTTCTAGGCGATCATTCCGTTCAGGTTGATCTTATTCATTGACCCCAACCTTTAGGATTAATTTTGAAGAACTAACATCCAAAAGTCATTTGTGTTAGAATACGAGGCCAACAATCTCTCTTGCCGCCACCCATGTGCAAACTTGCGTAAAGCACAAAGCAACTATTCTAGATAGCAGGCTAGATGGCAGACAAAAGAAGAGGCTCAAATAGCCAGGAGATCTCCTTTGTTACCTTATAAAGCCAAAAAATTAGGATATTCTTGGCCAATATGAAGCAAGACATTTCCAGGATAGAGTCGACCATGACACTAACAGAGCGAAAGAGCAGACTTGATACAGTCTTATGAACACTTACATCTACTGGAGGGAACTGATTCTGGTTTCACGTTTCCTTTCGTACCATTCAGCTTGTTCTGCACCCAACCGAATAGCTGCAACCGAAAATGTCTATTAGAACTCGTATAGGACTCGAACACACGAACAAAGCCACATGCAACATGACCACAAAAACAACATTCACCTTCATTTTCAGTGAAACAAGAAGGCAAAGCTCAAAGCTCTTCACTCTTCTCGTATGAGTAGGAAGCTGTATTATTGGCTTTGAGAAGACCCACAAGGGTGGCAGAAAAAACTCAGTGGGAGATTGCTTGACAGACTGAGGCCCAGGTGTTGAAGAATGTAGATCTTAAAGGCCAATGAGAAATGAGCTCCGGGAGTGCAAATTCAAGATTTTGAGCCTTGGTAAATTTCATGGCCAACCTGAACTAAGCTCCCCACTTGGTTCAAGTTCCTAAAAGCAGCTTGGCTTTGTCCCACTCAACATGCGTATCTTTCACAACGCTTTGAATTGGAGACACCTGAGCGAGCGAGGGAGTCCATCTTATACAAAATACAACTAATATACACGCATCCCCATCAGCACAAAAACATTCCCTGTGATATTTTACTCATATCATCTATCAATGCGTGCGTGTACAAAGTATTCTAAACACATGGGGGTCTAAATAAGCTTTTTCTGGAACAAACCCTGAAGAAGGGCCACGAAGAGCGGCGGCCATGTCAGCCGTTGGATCAGGGGGGATGCAGAGATCCAGAGACAAACCATGAAGTAGAGAGAAAGAAAGGTGATATCAATCTCTATACACAAACCTTTTATAATCTAACGATAAGGGGAGTGACACGAGGGGATGCCCTAAATATTGGTCTGGTCCTGAGGGACAACAGCGTCTCCCTCCTTTTTTTCAGGTGAAATTATCTCTTTATACCCTAATGCTTTTAAAAGAAAACATAAAGGGAGTGTACTTGGACTCCTCTTTCTTGGTTAGCAGAAAGAAATCTCCCGAAAGAACACTTGAGATGGCAAGAGAGAAGCAAAGGGTTGGATTCGGAACTCGCTTCGTGAAAAGTGTAGGGTATTGGAATCATGAGTTCACTCGAGGGCCATGCTTCGAGAAAATCATTTCCGTGATCAACCTACGACCACGCGCAAGATGCGAAGTTAGTCTAGTATGCGAAAGAGAGAGGAAATGGGCAAGAAATTTTGCAATGTCTCCCTTTTTTTTCATTTAGGTTGGGATTGGTTGATAGTTGTGTTAAGCAAGTTTCGGAGCCAAGATTTCTCAAGTTTTCTTTTTTTCAAATATAAAGTCTAATCGCCTAATTACATAGACCAACCTGATTGTCTATTATTCTTTCAGTAAAAAGACTTGCTTTTTACTTAACCACTTGCTGTATTCTAAAATTAAAAAGAAGGACAACAGAGAGGAGGTTCGACAACTTGCTTATCGGAATTGGATAGGGAGAGGCATAAACAGAAATCATGGTCAACTTGCTTGTACTTTGGGACTTGGTTAAAGGCTCGAATGCACCAAATAAATCCTTGGTCTTCTCCTACAATGGATCTGGACCCTTTTTTGGGATCGATTGTTCGATGCCATTTCCAAAAATCTAGAAGAGCTTGACATGGTGTTGGCCAAATTTTCGAAAGGAGGATCAAGTGAAAATGGACATGGCCATGAGGGAACCACGTCACCCCACTTGTGGCCGTGGTGGGGCTAGCGGTGACCGTTCTCAAGATCACATTGGAGTTACCGGTGGTTCCGGCAGTTCTTCAACTAGCCACAAGGCAAGAACGTTTACATTATCAAATGACATTTTAATTTTCGGGTATGAGTTAATTATATCTGAGATGAACTTTTGAGTTTAATTGTTGGAGATTTGTATATTTTTTTATGGATTATAAAAACTCTGATATTATAACCAGATGGCTCTTTTTAAGATACATAGATATATATTTCAAGAATCGGTTGATCATAGTTACGATTAAGAATAATAATGCAAAAGACAAATTTGGGGAAATTCTATATAATTCTGCATATTCACATTGAATATTATGTCGATCTATTTATAAATTTTATGAAATGACTATTGAAAGTAACCTATCGATCAAAGAAATACACTATCCGATGAAATATATACATAATCTCAAAAAAAAATATTCATAATCAAATAAATCTCATAATATCAATAACAGTTATATTTGAAGTTATATCATTTCTCCTTCACTTAATAGATGTACTTATTCATAAGTAAATTTGACTCTCATTTCTTATTATTAATGCTATTGTTACTAATATTATTATTCAGATTTTAGGAAATATTATGAACTTCACCGAAAATTCAGAATGACATCAAAAATTGCAAATATCAAATTCTAGATGCGAGAGCTCCAAAAAGACGATCCTCCGCATGCCCCCTTTTTCTTTCTTGTTTGCCTTTTAAGGCACCCCCAAATGCTCTACGCGATCCCCTTCGAGACACGTAGCGCACATCAGGAAGCTGGCTACGTGTCACGCCGTCATCAGTCCCGCCACACCGTGTCGGCCCGACACGTGCACCAAGGGATCGCAGTTGACTTAGTACTAACCTCAATTGGGTAAAATACATGTTTCTTTATTCCCTTCCCCACCACTGAAATACCACCTCCCCCAAAATAATCATACATTAATCGAAATACGATTAAAATTCATATGATGTCTGCCCTGCAAGGTTTTCAGGGCTCCATAACCTGATTGGATCGAACTAATAATAAACAGTATCTCAAAAAAGCACACCAGGGTGATTAACTCTGACCCAAACACAGTTCCTTCGTCGACTTTTCCTCAGTCTCAATTCTAGAATCGACACACCAAACGATGGATTTAAAAACCCATGATCTTTTTTTTTTTAATTCCCTAATCGCAGGATTAGTTTAATTAATCCGAAAAAAGGGGCCATTGGTGGACATAAGTACTCCCTCGGGCCGCACACAAAACTTCACCTTTCCTCCTGCATCTGCATAAATGCCGCCCCTTCCCGTGGCGGTTTGCCGTGGATTTATGTGGTTCTGATGGACTCACGTCGCTTCCCAACCAAAATCGAGCAAATTAAGAAACACCCTTCAAGGCCAGAAGCATAGCTGTTCGATGTTCCTTGGTCAGAAATAAAACATCGCTCGAAACTTTGTGACTAGCAACTAATCACAGTGAATTTGTTGATTAAACCTCAAAAAAAATAAAAAAATCTAAGGTGGGTATCGTCACTCGACCCGTCACCCTAAAGCCTAGAAGTTCTAACAGATCATTAAAAAAAAAGGGTTACCTCGAGATGCATGTGGAAAATGAAATGGGCAAAGGCCGAAAGAGAATTCTGAAGAATCACTCCGACCAAGGTAAAAAAAGATAATAATAATAAACGAGAAAGATAGGAAAAGAAGGAATTCTCAAAAAGTTGATAGGCAGTCCATGTGGGGTGTTCACATCGAATAGGCGTCTAGGACTTGGAGAATCCAAGCTATTAATCGCAACCATGAGCTAGGCTTACCATAACTGGAATGTTACACATCTTACCAAAAATAAACTAAGACCTTGGGTGATGTGGACGCCTATCCTCCAGGAAAGTGGTGGGCCTTGGAGTTTGACTAAAGCTCGACTTTCATTGGATCATTCGATTGATTATAGCACCGAGTGTCCCCAAGCAAATCTTCCACATAGTACAGAACTAGCCCTGGAGTCAAGCTACAATCTCATCAAAGTAATAGCAAGGCAGGCACAAGGCCATGTACCCCAATATCCAAATGCAATGAGTGCACGCACGTTTCCAACTTTTCTCTTCTTTTTTTTCTTTTAAGCACAAGTTCATGCCCATCTTCATCACTAAAGATTTGCATCAACTAAGAGGCAACGGCTGTCAAGAGGCAGTAGGAAGATGGGGCACTGTTCACAATAGCTGCCCTCATCATAGTATGAGATTTTGCACCAGCAAAATAAGATGAAATCCCAGAAAGCAGGGGAAACTTATTCAAGCTCGCATTTGTGGCACACATCTCAGCAGTACTCTCAGCTTCACCATATAAAATTAGGGCATCCTCGGCTATTCCATCAAATAGATAGATACAAGGAACCAATTCCTACATGACTTAGAGACACTCGAAGATGTAATGAGGCCAAACAAAGCAGTCAATGAGTTGATTTGCCATGTTCCAAGTCTTAAACATTGATCGAAACAACTCTGCTCTACCTATGTCATACAAGGAAGAGAATTCTAAGTCATTTGTCCGTTCACTTCATCCTCACTGTTTTGATCTTCTTCAGGCTCAAAAGTTCACAGCTAGATAATGAGAGTGAATCCAGTACAGTAGCAGTACAAATCTTAAGATTATTTATAGCAAAAAAGAAGATCTCAAGAAAGTCCCCTAACAACACCACATGCACAATATACACATCCACTAGGTATGAATGATATATGATATTCGATAAATGTCAGCCCGATCTATCACTACCTCCATCCTAAAGCACTTAGATCTTGAAGACAAAGCCAGAAGGTACTAAAGAAAATCCTCAGTCAAATGGCCAGAAAGAAACAGGAGTTCTTGACACTTGACCAGAAGGAGCTGCCTCCTATCCCATTTTAGCATTCCACACTGAAAGCCTACTACCAACTTAAAGTCATAATTGCTCCACTTATAAATTGGGTTGAAATGCCCTAATTCTTCATAACAAAGTCCTTGTCATTTTGTTTTCTCATTCTCTTATCCATTCTCTATATCCCAGGGTACATCTTTTCCATGAATAAAATTCTGCTTATCACAGAAACATATCATACTTACTAATCCTGATGTTAAAGGCACTGTTTCAATTTTATTTGAGTACTTTCTTTATTTAAACTCTAGTTGTCTGAATAAAATGTTTTCTGCAAAACGGCTAATCCTAGAAGAACTATCTTGTCCAGAGACCTTGGGCAGCCAGCAATTAAAAGCCCTTTTCCTAGAGTGCGGATTTCCCAAAAAGAGATAAAAAATCAGAAGCTGAATATTTTACATGCAATGACTAGCCAAAACGTAACAAACCAAATCAAGAGGGGAGCATATCGTCATCCAGGAAGAGTGCTACATTATGCAAACAAAATCCTATCAGATAAATATTGAATGACTAAACAATTGGACTTCATATATCAGGTGAAACCCAAAACCACTTTTTGGTGCATTTAATGATCACACAGGAATCCTGGAACACCATGAGATGCAAACCTGATCTCAGGTCCCCCATTTTTTGTCCAATTATACACTTCAAGCTCGACATTTGCAGCTACACGTGCAAAGTATTTTGAGCTGACAACTAAGCATACAGGGCTTACCTCAGTAGTTATTGCCACATCAATGTGGCTGCACAAAAACAATACATTCAGCCAAACAAAATTAAAATTTTATGGAAATGGTCCTCTATGCCAGTCTCGAGTAGATGAGGAATCTGTGTCATATGGTTATAAATGAAGAGATTAAAAAGGCTCAAAGGGATCCCCTGCATTTTCCAGCTACAGTTCGTCATGTTCAATAGCTTGCATCCCTGCTAATAGAATAAATGTAAAAAAATCATGCTTCTGCTGATTGTCTTCTTTACTCTCACAATGTTTCTCCAATGAAAGATGCGTTAATTCCTAAGGACAAGAAAGGGCATCATTTGCTGTGCTAGTCCATCTTCCACTATGGCACTTCATTTCTAGTAGGAATATGAGCCTATCCAACATTTTAATTCTATTTCTCTAACTGAAAATGACTCTTACATTCAAGTTTAAGAATTATGTGTAATTGCCACTACCTTGTCGATTCCATATTTCTCCTTACAATGAATTCAAGGGAAAGCAAATGCTTTCTGAAAAGGGCAAAAGAAGCTCACCTGAAGGCATGGAGTGAAAGAAAAATGATATCTCTCTCTGGGCTGATTGAGGTGAATCGGAACCATGAACACAATTCTTCTCAGCATCAGTCCCACACATTGCTCTAATGCTGTAGGCAAAGTAGAAACAATCATTTCGCAACCTAATGGTAACCATTTGAGAATGGTTAAGAAACTTGCTTATGAATCCAAAATTTTATGTTATAAGAAATTAGCAACAAGAGCCACCATAGAAAACCAATTAGTTGCATCTATCTCTAATTACCTTTGAGGATGAGTAATTTTAGCTTTGCTTGCATCTGTTGGCCCAATCAAAGTACGCCAGCTTGAAACAGCATCATCCTTTCCCAAAACCATAACCAACACTGGACCACTAACAGAAGCACACTGTTAGGTGCACATATGCAAGAGGATTAAGGAGAAGAACACAGATAGATGAAGAGTCAACAAGTAATTGATCCTTTATGTGAAAAAAAACAAGAACCAGAATGAAATTACGTGTACAAGTTGGGTCCACTTCCATTAAAAAAAAAAAATCCAAGCCTACAAGAAATTATCTGTGAAATCGTCCAGGCATGTTTTTTCTATTTTCACAAGCTAAAAAACCTTATAATACCAATAGGGCAAAAAAAAAAAAACAAATTGAGGAAGCAGCTTCTGGACTAGCAGAAACTGAACACACAAAAGCTGTACCATTCAAGATGATCATAATCAGGAAACCAAGGTCACAATTTCAATATGCATGATAATCCCAAAGTACAAGTACTGCACCATTAGGACAAGAGGTAATATACCTCGTCATGTATTGGACAAGGCTGGGAAAGAAGCTCCTTGCAGAGTGCTCAGCATAAAAGCTTGCTGCACTTTCTTCATCTAACTGAATGATCTTTTCCTTTAAGATTCTGAAGCCAGACTCCAAAATAATCTTCTTCACAGCATCCGTGTGGTTGCCGAACAATCCGTCTGGCTTTATTATAGCCAATGTCCTTTCACTTCTTGCTTCCCTGCCAGCAGACCTATACGCCTTCGAGCAGTTAAGAGTCATCACAACCCACAAAACACCAATATTGCCCACAAATTGTGAAACAAACAGAAATGATTTTCAGTTGTGAAATTCTCATAGTTTTTGCTGTCCTTCTGACCGGCATATTTCAAATACCCAAGTCCTAATTCATAGTCTAGCAACTTCGACTGAATAAAAAGCTAAAAAGCCAGCCACATGGATAGTAGGTCAATTTCTGATGAAGTGGGGAGTCAGGAAAGACGCATTGTCCTAACATGCCCAATTGCTTCATTTTCCATTGCAGTTTTTCTTGACATTATAACACGCAACATACATCATTAGACTTGGTAGAATCTATTTGAGGTAATGAATGTCGGAAAGTACACACAACAGAGTAGCAGACAGCAGGAGAAAAACTCACTTGGCAAGAGGGTGCAGAGAGAACCAAAATAACGAAACCACACAGACAACAATTTCATTTCCCACTTCCTAGTAACTGCAAAAGGCGATTCTAACAGCAGTCAACCGGAAAACGAAAACCCTAGCGGCAATTACCTGGCAACAGACAACACGAAGAAGAAGAAGCCGAAGAACAGCCATCTCGTCAGGAACGGAGACGAACGGACCGTCATCTGGAGCACCTAACTGCACACAACAACAACAACAACAAAACAACAAAGAACAGCGTCGTCCATCAAAGAACGCCTTGAAATTCCAGCGAAAAATGATTGAAACGTCGCGCCAAAGGAATCAACAACCGGCGCCGACAAAACACCGGCGATTCGCCATCGACAACACTGAATCGTCGTGGGAAAACTAACGGAACCGTCCGATCGCGCGATCGCGTCGAGCAGCTCCGTCCGACCTTACCCAATTGCAGAAAGGTCTAGGAGGGATTGGGACGCTGGGAAAGTTTCGATTTTCTCGGGAATCGATGGGAAAATTGGTCCTCGGTGATTTGGGGGAGGGAGGGAAAACGCGCCGAGGAATCAAATTGGAGTGCGGCAGAAGAAAGGCGGGAGAGCGAATGCGAGATGGCCAAATCCGGATCCCCAATGCTTTTAATTATTTATTTCCTCGGTGTTAACAAAAAAAAAAGAGTATTTTTTATATCTTTCGGTTAGACCGGGTCGGCCCGCTCGAGCCCGCCAAATCCACTCAGGCCCGACCACTTTTTATGAACAAAAGTTGGGGAAAATTGCAAATAGGCCCCTCGAGTGGAACCGTTTTCTAAAATAAAATCTTGATTGTGGACATTCTCTCAAATAAGTCTCTACAGTGAGCAACTAATTCTCAATTCACCCCTAGCTCACCATCGGTTGGCAAGCATGTGCTTCCTTACTGTAATCATGGCCGACAACTAGTTTTTGCGAATTGAAATTTCCATATAATCTTAAATAAGAATTGCGTAATCAATTTAAGTTTCACCTATTGAATCAACTGATTATTGGTATGCGATTTGCCTTTTCAAATGTTATAGCTTTTAGAATTTAATTCCCATTTGATAGGAAATATTTAAAAGTTATTGACATGCAAAATTATTTACATTTCTTCACTATTTGACCCTTCAACAGGGCATCTTCTTTCTCTCTCTTGCCTCCTCCCTCGGGACTCAAATTCCCTTGCATGTGGTGCTGGCTCCATCACCGAGAATTTTCAAGTTTTAATTTTGGAAAATTTCATAGAGAGGCCCGGATTCCTTTTTTGCATCCCTTTTCTATACAATTCACGTTATTTTCCTCCGAAAATTTCCCGACAAAGCATTAAGTTTTTGGGAAGTTTTTTTTATAAATTTAGCAAGTTGAACCAGGCATCTATCTAAAGTATGCATACCGTTCAAGGACATTCATTATGGTCAAGTCACCGGCTAATATAAGTGGGGAAGTTATGTCAAGGGAGAATCGGTAAACCTTATCACTAGACATCAAGCATGCCCATTATTTTAACAAAGAGCACTAAATTGATTTTGGGAAAATTGACTAAAAAATACCTAAACTTATCATGCAATGGTAAAATTTAATTTTGAACTTTTCAGTTTAGTCTTATTCTTCTTTTTTCCTCTATTTTTACTTTAACTCTCGCTTTTAGATTTTTAGTCAATTTACTCCTTGACATTTTTATGATTTTTCAATATACCCTTTCCAAACCAATTTGGCTTACTAACTCGACGAGCTAGTCAGCATTAGCAATCTAGCCATCACATTAACAATTTTATATTATTTTATTATTTTCCAATTTTTTCTTTATCTTCCTTTTCTTTGTTTATTTTTCTCCTTTTTTTCTCTTTTTTCCTTTGTCCTCCACTAGTCACGAGCCTCTAGTAGGGTCGTCATCACCACATCTTGGTGAGGTCATTGTAGCCCTTTGTTGTGGTCGATGACCTTCGTCAAGGTCCTAGGGAAGGAAAAGGAAAAGAAAAGAAAAAAAAGAAACAAAGAAAATGAAAAAAAAAATTGTAAAAATTGTCCACGCCAATAGTGACTGCACTATATAGAATGACTAACGTTTGCATTCAAAAAATTTCCCCCTTTTCTTATTAAAGAGGAAAACTTTATTTGGATTCAATGATTCTTGATCAAAATTGACTAGATAGACTATATTGAAAAATTATCAAAAGATTTATAATTGAATTAACCGTTTTATGATGGGTTTATGAATTTTTTGTAATTATCTCTATTAACCATTAGATCGAATAATTGATGTTTGCCTTAATATAATTGATCAAATAAGTAATTCAAAAGTTTTGTTAAAATGATATACATTGTCTAGGTCTTTTACATTAATTATAATTGGATTTGTATATTTTTGTTAGTGTGCATTTTTTGTGCCAGTGCATGGTGATTGCTCAATTTGCTTAAAAAATAGCTATGATTTACCGAACTATAGTGTGCCCATATTATTCTGTTCAATCTTTTCAAGGTTTTACAACTACCATCAAATAAGATAAGAGCAGTTGTGATGGGTGGATATTTTCATTTGTACAGTTATTTATGTCGATTTTAGTTTTGTTAATCACTAGAGATGTATAAAACAATTTTTTGGTCTTTTAAATTTCTCGATTTAACTGATAAGATGTACATATTATTTTTATTGGACATTAAAACTCCGAAACTCGTAACTAGCTTGCCAATTAATAGGTTTACATAGGTAAATTATTTTCGAGGCTACGTTCTTTAAGTAGGAGGGTAGCCGTCGACTCTCCTGTCAATATTTCTTGTGAAAATAATAATTTTAAACAATGATAAAAGATAATGTGGAGTTATATCCTTTAGTAGCTACTTAGAATATGGAATTGCAATAATCTTGACAACTAGTTCTTTCATAATTCGTGTGTTACATTAAGGTCTTTTCCAGCTGTTTCCAATTTTTGATATCTAATTTAATTCATGACAAGTTTCATATCAATCCCATCACCAATCGCAAAATAATCAATCGAATCATTATGACAATATGAAGATGTGGTGGAAACTTCCGGACCAATCCCATCACCAATTGCTAAATAATCAATGGAACCATTCTATTTTTCATAAACAAGCCACCATCCCAAAAATACCCAAAAAACGATGTTAATTCAAAATTATGCCCCTGAAATTCAATAATTTTATTCTAACGACACGGGTGGATAGTGCATTTTTCTGTTGATTATGAAAAGTTAGTAACGAAACTAAAACAATAAACAACATTAATTTCTTGAAAATGATTTATGATACCATCAATTCAAACTTTAAGTGAAATTTCATTTCATGTCAATTGATAATGGACTATTAACTACCTGATGGAGTCATCTCTTGCTCTCCGGCACTCTCTTTGTGCCTTGATATTCTTCTCATTTATGAGAGTTCTTAGATTATATATGTGGGGAATAAGATCACGGCACAATGACTCTTCAAAGATCTAAATGAAAACGATTTATTTATTTATTTTATTTTTCGTGGTCGAGAGTGATCGGAGAGATAATGGAATGTGGGCTTGGTCAAGTTCAGTCCCATAACAAAGGTAACAATTTATTACATTTTTCATAAATTTAAAGAATACCGGCGGGATTGGACAAATTGAAAAACTAAAAAAATTAGTCATGTCACTCAGGGCATTTTTTTGGGCTTGTTGAGCATTAAAAATTTTTAAAGTTTTTTTTACAATATACACAATAAAAATAATAAAAGATAGTTCATGAAGAATTGCAATATTTTTTGGGGGCGGGGTAATCAATTAGGCTTCAGTTTCACGAGCTTGCACAACAAGTTCATCATGCAAGTATGAGCGAAATTATGGTTATTTTTCCGGCACGTTTCCTTTGCTTGTGGGGAAGGTTTCAAGAGAAAAGGCCAAGAATTTGAATGGGAAAGTCGGGTAGGTCAGCAATACGAAAGTGCTATCGTTGTAATATTCATAAATATGCGTATGCCTCTGAATTGGCATTTAAAAAATTGTACCTTATCTTTTATATAGTATGAACTACACTCCGAATTTATTTACGGGCACCATTTATTTCGCGAAAAATAAATAATTTGTAAATAATTACTTAAATTACTTATAAAAAATAGTGAACAAAAATATTTTCATCATCTATAAAATCATTTAAATATAAATTATTGTTGAGAATGATTGATTAATTATTTTAAGCGAAATAAAAACTTATTTTTAAAAAATAATTTTTAAATTATATATTTTTTATGAAATAAACCGGTCTAAGTGTTGCTAAAATTCTCTTTCTTCGAAATCAAAAGTCCAATTTGCCGTCTGAATTGTCAGCAGGAATCGATTAAGTTGTGGAAGATGTAGAACAGGTCAGTGAAGATTAACATGAGCTGGCGGTACAGCGTTTGCAATGTCAGAACCGACGTGGATCCTGTCGTTTACTCAAACCTGCCTACATTTCCAAATCTAATCATTCATCTTTCTTTAATGGCCATCCCCACCTCTTTCCCTGAACTCCGCAAGATCTCCTCTCCACGTTAATCCAAGATCTTGAACTTTCCTCCAGTATATAAAGGCCCCTTGTACAGAAAATCTTCACGACCCAGAAAAGAACAAGCAAAAACCAATCTCTCTCTCTCTCATCTCTCTAGTTATAGCAAGATTTGCGAAGATAGCCCGAGATCATCAAAGAGGGAGTCGAGAGATTCTTCAGGTGCTCGGAATGAGAGCGTGACTTTTACTACAGAGCAGGAAGAATTCGCGACAAGGAGCAGCAAGATGGGAGTTAATGAAATGGTTTCGATTCAGACGTTCGAGTTCTTTGTTGCTGAGATTGTTCGAGATCTGGAGTGGGAGAAAGAGAGGTAGAAAGCCGCGGTCCGGTGTCCCTGTTTCGATCTGTTTCTGCAGGTAATTTTCATCACGGGCTCTGTTCGATTAGCGGGTCGTTTTGTTGATCGCGTCATCTTGCTCGAATGCTGAGTTTTGAAGGATTCCTTGTGAAAAAGTCTAGTGTTTCCTTAGTAATTTGACAAGCTTTTGTCTTTTTGGCTTCCCCAAATTATGTTTTGAGCAACTCATCCCATTTACAGCTGATCCTGTTCCCTCATCTGAGCGCAGGAGTTGATCCTGCGATGGCCACGTCCGTGTTCCACGACCCCATGATCATGCTGGCCCTGGAAACGCAATCGGCTATGCTCGTTCCCAATACCGAACCGGAGTCCTCGATTGCTGTATGCGACTGCTGCGGCCTCACCGAGGAGTGCACGCCAGCCTACATTGAGCACGTCCGGGCCCGCCACCATGGGAAATGGATATGTGGGCTGTGCGCCGAGGCCGTGAAGGACGAAATCCTCAGGAACAACAAGAGCCCGAGCGCTGTTGGCACTGAAGAGGCAATGGCCAAGCTCAGGAGTTTTTGCAAGAGGTCTAGTGATTCGACGGGGCCACCCCCGAATCCGACTGTGCTTCTGATATCTGCAGTGAGGCAGATCCTGAAGAGGGGTTTGGACTCGAGATCGGCTCCTGGAAGCCCTTCTAGGAACTTGACAGAAATCCCTGGTGTTCGCACTTTGGTCTGATCTTGAAGTTGTTAACAAAGTCTGAATGATCTGGTGAGCTGAACAAAAGAAGTGGATTGGAGACTCCAAAGATAGGTGCGAATTGGGTATGATTCATATAATATGTGATAGGTATAGCAACAAAAGGGAAACAGAGAATAAAAAGAAAGATTTGTTCACTGTAGTGGGTTTGATTGATTTCAGTATCATGTAATCAGAGGTAGAGAATTGTTAGAAAATCCAAAAAAGAAGAAGATGAATGTTCACAAAAGGGTGAGCATGTACATAAATAAATGGAGAATCCGAGAAAGCCACCGTGATTTTCCTATTTTATTTTTCATCGTTCTGTTTAAGGGCTTGATCATGACTACACAAGAACTTGGGATGGCTGTACATGCCATGAAACGGCTGATGCTGAACTAACTAAAAAATGGGACCTTTTATGTCGAGGTAATTTAGTTAAGGTAAAGTGGAAAAGAAGATCGAAAAGGTATTTTTTTTCCTTGGAAAATGCTTCTAATTAACGTTTTCAACTCTGTTTTCTCATTTTGATTGGAACCGGTAAATATGAGGCACTTTAGCTCTTTCGATTTGAGACTGAAAACACGGAAAAAAAAAAAATCAGTTCTTGCTGATCTTTAGAAGGGAATAAAAAAGCATTTCAGTCATTTTCGAGCAAATACAACGAAAAATAATCAAGAAAATTGTTGAATCAACTTTCTTGGTCTTGCTCCTCCTTCTGAGCAAAACCATGAGCTTTAATTCTGGAGAACTACTAGTCCACTCTGATGTAATAGCACAAGGAACTGAGGGGTGATATTAGATATTTTGGTGAAGATATGAGCTCCAGCAAGGCTGACAGAGATTCTAATATTAGAAAACCAGGCGTCGTTTTCCTTTTGAAATGGTCATTTCTGCCTCTGCTGAGAAATTCAAAGAATATGAAGACCAAGCCAATTTTCCTGGCCTCATCTCCCCACTTTCCAGGAAAAGATCTGCTCACCTACCCGATAAGACACCAATGACTCCGAACTTTCTTAGACGGTGGAGCAGGTGAGGGTCAAGTCATCAATTCTTGACCTTGGAATGAATTCCCTATAATTAAAGGCGACCCTTCTTTCCATTCTTTTGCATTGCCTGTTCTGACTTTGGTGGGAATTGCTAAATTACTCTTGAGGGATCCTTCTCATGATGTCCTGATGCCGCAATTGAGACCGAGTATTAACCAGGAAGATTATGATCTAGCCCAAGAAAATTGGGTTAATATCTTAAAATCCTCCAACTTTAACTTTTGTCCCAATTTTGTCTTTTAATCTCATAAAAAAACCTTCAACTTTCGTCCAATCCTAATTCCACTCGCAAAATTTTTTTTGTCACAAAAACACTCAACTTTCAGTCATGTCCCAATTTTATCATAAATTTTTTTTTGTCATATGAAATACTCCAAACTTTAGGTCTTATCCTACTTTTACCATCAGATTTTTTTGTCATATGAAAATCCCCCAACTTTAGGTCTTGTTTTAATTTTTACAATCTCATAAGAAAACTACAAACATTTACTTGAGCCAAAAATCTATTCCCATTAATCCTTCCTCCAAAATTTTTCGTTGATAACCGAGAAGTGAAAAACTTGCAAATACAAGCAGTCCAACCATCTCGAGTGCAAACTCTCTAATTGTGAGAGATGGAGCATTCTCAAGCACGAGAGATTGAAGATTGAGTGCAAAATCGCTAAGAGTGATTTCAATGGAAGGTTAATGGAGGCAAAATTGGGACTCAAGTAAAATTTTGTGATCTTTCATGAGACAAAAAGTAGAGCAAAATTGAAACCGAACTTGAAGCTGGGATTTATTTATGAGATAAAAAATTTGGGCAGAATTAAGACTAAACCTAAAGTTTATAATTTTTTATGGAACAAAAAAAGTTAAAGGTAAAATTGAAATTGGATCAAAAGTTTGAAGTTTTTTATAAGACAAAGGTGAGTTAAAGTTATAGATTTTTTAGAATATTAAGCTCAAGAAAATCTCGTCTCAATGAGATTTGTGAGTTTTGTCTATCCTAGAACAAGCCCATTTGCACTCCATTATAGAAGAGAAAAGATTAATGAATCATGCATGTTTGTCACCTGATTACTAAGCTCAGGAACGATGCGACATCCAAATTCAAACGGCCCAATGGTTAAGCTTGACTTCTGGAGCCCATGATGAACCAACTTCAAAGGGAAATGCAGAGACTTTTACAAGCAATCGGGCTTTATTTCATTCTGTCTGTGTATTGCTCATTGTTAAGCCGAAGTCGCTTGTCCTTTCGTCCATAAAAGCGATGATGTTCACCCTTCTGCAGACCGATCGCATCTTTTGCCATAATAATAAAGGAAAGAGAAACCATCAGGAAATAGCTCAATGATAAGGTGTCAACAACCCATTGGCCAAAGAAGAGATGGCCCCCACCACCCATCCGTGGGTCCCCCGCGAGCCCATTTCATTGGCCATGTTGGATCCATGCCCCTCCGACAGCAAGTGCTGATGTACATGAACCAGCATGATTCACATGAAACACCGAAACAAGATAACGAGGAAGGAAAAAAAAAGAAAAGGAAACTGCAAAAAGATGAACATGGTTGCAGAACCTGGCTCCATCCATGCTGATGTGGACCTGGTTTACTCCAAAAGGGCGAAAAGATTCCCATCTTGTCCAAATGCCACTCATTCATCCCCCAACAAAGATTCACAATTTCAGGCAATACCCATTGTTCCTCCCTCCAATTCCTGAGGAATAGCTAACCCTCATCCATGTCCACGGCCATGGCCAATCTCTCTCTCTCCTCCTCCTTCTTCCTCATCCTCATCCTCCTGCTCTCCATCCCTCCATCTCTCTCCACCCCACAAGAGCAATCCCCCCACAGCCCCCACCACCACCAGACCTTCATCATCCATGCCTCACCCTCCCACAAGCCCTCCCTCTTCTCCTCCCACCACCAATGGTACTCCTCCCTCCTCCACTCCCTCCCCCCCTCTGACCCTCCTTCCCGGATCCTCTACACCTACCGAGCCGCCGCCGCCGGCTTCTCCGCCCGCCTCACCGCCCTGCAGGCCGAGGCCCTCCGCCGCGCCCCCGGGGTACTCTCCATCGTCCCGGACCGCATCCGCCACCTCCACACCACTCGCACCCCTCACTTCCTCGGCCTCACCGAGAGCGCCGGCCTCTGGCCGAATTCCGATTATGCTGACGATATCATAATCGGGGTTCTTGATACCGGGATCTGGCCCGAGCGGCGGAGCTTCTCCGATTCGGGCCTCGGCCCGGTCCCCGGCGCGTGGAGGGGCACGTGTGAGGTCGGGCGGGACTTCCCTGCCTCGGCCTGCAACCGGAAGATCATTGGCGCGATGGCCTTTTACAAAGGGTACGAGGCCTATTTGGAGAGGCCGATCGACGAGACAAAAGAGTCGAAATCGCCGAGGGACACGGAGGGTCACGGCACGCACACCTCATCGACGGCGGGGGATCCGTGGTTTCGAATGCGAGCTTTTACGAGTATGCGGTGGGCGAAGCTAGAGGTATGGCCACTAAAGCAAGAATTGCTGCTTATAAGATATGTTGGAGCTTAGGTTGTTTCGATTCGGATATATTAGCAGCCATGGATCAGGCTGTTTCGGATGGTGTGCACATAATTTCTTTATCCGTGGGCGCGAATGGGTACGCGCCGCAGTACGATCAAGACTCAATTGCTATCGGTGCATTCGGGGCTGTGAAACACGGGGTTCTTGTCTCTTGTTCTGCCGGGAATTCCGGTCCCGGCCCTTTCACAGCTGTGAACATTGCTCCTTGGATTTTGACAGTGGGTGCCTCCACGATTGACAGGGAGTTTCCCGCTGATGTGGTTCTTGGTGATGGGAGGATCTTTAAGGGTGTGTCCCTTTACTCCGGCGAGCCGCTTGGCAACTCTAAACTTCCTTTGGTCTATGCCGGTGACTGTGGAAGTCGGTATTGCTATGATGGCAGCCTCGATTCCGCCAAAGTTGCAGGAAAGATTGTCATTTGCGATAGAGGAGGAAATGCGAGAGTCGCCAAGGGAAGTGCAGTGAAGCTTTCAGGCGGCGTGGGAATGATTCTTGCCAATACTGAAGAGAGTGGTGAAGAATTGATTGCTGATTCACACCTCATACCTGCCACAATGGTGGGCGAGACTGCGGGAGATGAGATCCGAGAATATGTTAGGGTGGACCCATTTCCAACAGCTGCTATCAAATTCATTGGCACGGTGATTGGTCCCTCGCCGCCTGCTCCTAAAGTTGCCGCTTTCTCTAGCCGTGGCCCGAACCATCTCACTGCCGAGATCCTTAAACCGGATGTTATAGCTCCAGGCGTTAATATTTTGGCAGCTTGGACTGGATTCAATGGCCCAACGGATCTTGACATCGACCCGAGAAGGGTCGAGTTCAACATCATCTCCGGCACCTCGATGTCGTGCCCTCATGCTAGTGGATTAGCTGCTCTGCTTCGGAAGGCAATGCCGATTGGTCTCCAGCGGCAATAAAATCTGCACTGATGACAACTGCTTATAACTTGGATAATGCGGGGAGGAACATTAAGGATCTTGCTAGCGGTGACAAATCCAGCCCTTTCGTTCATGGAGCAGGACATGTGGATCCGAACAGGGCACTTAATCCTGGATTGGTTTACGACATTGATGTCGATGACTATGTGGGGTTTCTCTGTGCTATTGGTTACGAACCACGAAGGATTGCGGTCTTCCTTAGAGAGCCTGCGAGTTCTAACGTGTGTGCAAATAGATTGGCTTCTCCTGGAGAATTGAACTATCCATCCTTCTCGGTCGTTCTAACATCCAATGGCGATGTCGTGAAGTATAGGAGGGTGGTCAAGAATGTCGGGAGTTCTGCTGATGCAATTTATGAGGTGAAAGTGAATGCTCCTGAAAATGTCGAAGTCAGTGTTTCACCCCGCAAGCTCACATTTTCTGCAGAAAACCAGATACTTTCCTATGAGATTACATTCTCCAGCATCACGTCGGGATTGTCTACTCCAAGATTTGGATCGATCGAGTGGACGGATGGGACTCACCGGGTGAGGAGCCCAATCGCTGTCAGGTGGCATCAGGAGCTGGTGGAATCTATTTAATCTGCAAAGACACTACTGTGTAGTACGAACTCAAAAATGGAATGAGCGCAGCACCATTCACGGAACTGTTGCAGAAATTCCTCGGCGATTCTCAATTGGTTGTGTTGTGTTTAACGACTAAAATCATTATAGCCTCTTGTAAAAACACGGAAGGCTCTAGGCTTGGATTCATAGTTCCCTAGTTTGTTTCTGGCGTGTTTGTTTACATCAGACTGGTTTGACATAGCATCCCGGAGCAGAAAACGTCGTTTTGCGTTCTGAAATCAAGGCTCTGTAATGTTGTCTTCCTTTGCTCTCAGGCGATGCAAACAGTTACTGCGACTTCATCTATGATAGCTTCCATCGAGCTTGTGCATTTGATCTAGAATGGCTGAGCTTCTTCCTGGTCTTCTTCTTCGGCATCCCACTTTTGATGCACATTCATCATTTGCAGATGACCTAGAGATCTGCTAGGCAACAATTTATGTCAAAGTTGATAACATTGATTGTGCGTCAAATCGCAAAATCATCCTATTGGAGAGCCGGGATCGCAGATGCTAGACCTGTCCAAGTCTACGAGGAATTTTGAGGCTTCACCGAGTAGAAAAATTGAAGAGGGTATGTTTAGCATCTAGAGGTAAAGTTAGGCAGCAGGAAATGTGCAATACCAAGAATCATACTAAACCCAGCATCTTTTGTTCCTGAACTCTCTTCGCGGACAGTGAGTGACGAATTTGCAGTTTGCGGAGGGTGGTAAAGCGGTAGATTCTCTCATGTCAACCAACAAAGGATCTGATTCGAGCATGGCTCAATCCCTTTCGGACTAAACCACGAGGAAATAACTTCTACTGATCTTCGAAACCTCGTGCAAATAGCCCGTTGTTAATTGGGTTGAAGAACTATACTTAGTCCGGATGATGCTCTTGCATTCCAACTGCGGCTGTCAACGAGACAAAGGGGTTACAGAAGAACACATCTTGTGTCCAGAATTACAAATCTTGGACCTGATGTTGCCTTAGCTTTCCAGGAATCACTTAGTATAGGCTCACAGCTCTCTTTTCATCCACTCCTGAATACTTCCACAAAAATTATAACGTTGCTCGAATTAAGGATAATATTTTAATCACCAATGTAATGAAAATTTTTAGTTAAATAATTTTTTTAAGAGATACGAAGCAATTATTATTAAAAAATATTTTTCAAATCGTTAATTCTTTATGAAGTACACAAGGAGTTGTGTCATTTTAGCCCCAAGGAGAAATTTGTTTCATCACCTAGGATTACCACTTAGATCTTGTAGATATGCTCTGCATCTTGGTCGCTATTCGTCCGATTGAACTCTCAAGCAAGTAATGTTACACTTTTGAAACTAAGTTCTGATGGTTATAAAAACTAGACTTTTAGTCAAATGAAGTTGGTCAGTAACTCACATGAGAGCAGCCAGCATCCTGCGGTCTTGCTGGTAAAGGGATTCGGGGGTGTGGCAGGAGAGTACGAGGTTCAGGGTTTGATCCCGTGAGCACCACGCATTCGTGTACATAGGAGAGAGGAACGAGACAAAGGAGAATAACTCACATCAGAGCGGGTAACTAAATTAGACATTGGTAATTTCATAAATAGACATTAAATTTAATGACCTTGAAATTCCACCTATACAGATGAACTTCATCTGTAAAACTATTTTGCCTCAAATGCTGGATAAATCTTGGATGATTCTTGGTCAGAAAGAGCAATGCAGGCTAGGAATAAGGATGAAGGTTTAAGCAGATAGATGTGACACTGCTTACAATTGCAACTGAAGACACAGAACTGCAGTTAGAGGTGTATTTTAGGAATACTCCAGTGAAGAAAGTGGTAACTTTGCGAGAGCCGGGACGGCACTGCGCTTTATAGTGAGCAGACGATGCATGAAACGAACAAAGTGAAGAAGGGCTTGGATGTTTGTTAAGATTCACGGCAGGTGTTCTCACAGTTCATCAGCAAAATTTCGGGTCACATCTGAAAGCAAGAAAACTCGTGCTGCAGAAATAGTTCCTTGCCCATCCGATCCATCGGCTCGAGGCTATAAACCATCAAAACTCCATGATTCACCGTCCGCACAAAACGCTCTAATTCGGGTTCAAGTTTAGCCATCTTCTCCCAACCCCTGTATAACCTTAAGGAAGAAACAGCGGAAGCTGCTGAACCATTTGACCTTATTTCCAGGTCCTGACGACTCACGCAGAGCTCACCTGTCCACCTAATGAATAAAATCCAAGCTATCTCAAAGGCCAAACCCCCGTCGGGAATATTTTACTCGAAATACTCCTACAGATAAAAAACTAGACGTACCCTCCAATGTGAAAACCACTCATTTTAATGGCATTCATTAATCATTCACGCATCAGTCTCCAAGGCAGGACCACCACTAAGCGTTCAAGCGAAGGACGCAACTCCTTATCTTTTGATTAAATGCACAGGGCCAGGCCAGCTCTAACAAGCCAAACCTACGAGGATCTAGCTGGGTCACACTCTGCATTTAATAAGTGTTAGTAAAAGAACAGACAAAGGGCAGAGGTCACTTCACCGCCATTGCTGCTCAATCTTAAATTTAGGGGTTAAGTACCCACTTAATCACATCCTCGTCCTACTCACGCCTCCCTCCATCTTTGCTAACATCACCGCGGAAAATTCACATGCTTTATTGATCAGACTTTGGTGTTTTCTCTACGAGTGACGATTATTCTACTGCTGGATCATACACATATTCTCAGCCAGGCCGCGTTTCTTTATCTGTATGTCCTGTTGTGGCAACGAGAGAGGAGGTGACCAAATTGTCAAATCCTTAAAGATTCTCTCTCTAGAAGTCATCAAAATTTAAATTCACCGGTAAGATCGTTGTCATGGTGTATAGACATATTGGAGGTCCGCAGTGAAGTCGAGTTAGGTGCCTATACTCTCCAAAAGAGTTAGGAATAATTCGACATAAAGTAATGAAATGATTCGTCTAATGTAGAATCATCATTATTTAGTGCATTATACTGTGAATAGGAAATTAATGCAATTTGACCAAAGCGGGGATCGAAACACGTCTTTGAGATATCTTTTGACAAGTCCGGCCAAACAAGAATTGTCACGCAATTTCTGTGTAATCATTTGCACTAATATCATACTCATAAACGTAGAACTTTAAAAATCTATATATGCAATCTCTAAACCGAGGAAAAGTAAACTTTTGTGGTTTTTGACCTAGAAACTTAGATTATCAATTATTACTTATGAGTTATGACGAAACCCTAGCTAGAAGATAAGATCAATCGATTCCATCATCATTGACATTATATTTAAATGATTAATATAATAAAAAATTTCGTCCAATCTTCCCGTATAAATCCCGATAATTCTGATGCAATGTGACATCTTCAGCTGCCGCATGTCACATTGACCACCGATGCCAAAATATAAGAAAAGAGAAAGAATACACCGGGCGTCAGAAAACAACAAGCCACCCCACAAGCATTGATACAATGAAAATCACACGAAGTCGTGACGCAAAACCGCTAGAAATTCATTGTCTTGATGTTTGTAGGTGCATAAATGATAATGCTAAAAATATATTTTGTGCTTAAAATAAATTTAATGCATAGTACATGAAACTTATATCTCAACTTTGGTCCCATGCAACAAACAAAATAAATAAATAAATAAACCTAAAGATGCGTTTGTCTCATTAAGTCAACCCTCCCATATAACCACCCTCTCCATCTCTTCCCCCAACGAAGAAACCACTCATCACTCAACCGACATGGCTCACCAAGATCCCACAACAACTACCACCACCACCACCACCACTACCCACATGGCCGCCGCGTCACGCTGGCCGCCTCGCCGTAGAGCCATCTCCCTCCGGCGGAGGAAACTCCCTACCGTCCGGCTCGGCGGGAAGAGGCCGAGGCGAGGGCTTTTCCTGCTGAAGGTGTGGAGGAAGATGAGGCTGAGGTGGCTCCGGCTGCAGTACTCGTGCATGCTGAAGAAGCTCAAGGAGTACTACAGGTCGGTGGTCGCGGACATCATCGAGGCCGGCGCCTCGGTGGAGGCGTTCCACCAGAGGCTGCTGATGGAGACGACGTGCGCCGTCCCGGTCATGGGGCTCAGCAGCTTCCCTTCGGTGGCCAGACCCCGAGCCTTTATCATGTAAAACTCTCCCCCATTTTGAAGCTCCTTTCTTCTGGGGTCTGTATGAATCGATCTCTCGCGGATAGCTCTCTACCTAAAATATTCTCTCATCTCTATGTAAGTTCTTTCGTTTTCCTTTTTTTCTTTTTCTTTTTGTCTTTCTGATGAGCAGCAAGAAGGAAATAATGCAATATTTCTCTTTTTAGCCAAAAAGAAAAGGAAGTGATTGGTTTGAGTCGATTGCTTGGTTCATTTATGGAATTTAGGGTTCGAATCTGCGTGTTCTCTTGCGTTGTTATTGCAGAAGCGTTCTTGATCTATTATGATATCTGTATGTTTCTTGCTAATGAACATTATAATTCTGAATTTTCCTCTTTTTATTCTTTCTTTATCTTTTTTTTAAAATTTTTCTCGAGTGGGAGGTGCAAGAAAAAGGAAAGAAAAGATCGCATCGGAAATTGAAATAAGTTGGCAAGTCGACGTGCCGGTGAATCTTAGAGCGCCGAGGTTTCAAGCTGGCAATGGTATTGGCTGTGACTTGAAGTTAGAGTTTCGAAAAAGTGAAAAGCAAATGCTTTTCTATCAAAATTTAGAATGTTATTTTAACTTTTTAACTTTTGAAGAATTAGGAAAATTCATATATAAATCTACGTATCAACATTTGTGTTTTTTAGTAGAAATTTCAAGCATTATGAGTTAAAAGTGTCAAGATGTGTTCGCCTCCAAATTCAAATTAAGCAAAAAGCAAAAAAGTTAAAGATTTTCTAGAATACGTCTTACTCTAATGTAGAAAGCTTATAGTTTTTATTACATACATGTTTTTCTCATGACATTGAAATCAAATGATGTTTTTATTGGTTATGTTCCACAAGTGCTCTTCAAGCAGCGCCATAGAGTACAGACCACGATAGTTTCTGTTAATACATGCAATGGAACTCATACAAATGAAATGCCAATTAATTCTTAATATCAATAGTTATGTGATTTAGGTCTCTTGACATGTTTTCGACCTTTTTTTTTTCTTCGGGATTTTAAGGACTTTTGCTAGTAACAAGCATTTTATTTATCAGTCAAAAGGGTGAGAGATCTTATTAATGCCAATAATCGTCTCTAAATGCCAACATAAGTGTCCCGTCCCAATCACACCTCCTACAAGATATTCTGATTGAATCATGATTACTTTATTTCACCCAACTATCGATACACGTTTATTTAGAACAAAAGATTTTCAAAACCCAAAAGTGACAAATAGATTTCACTTTCATAACAACAAAAATCCTAGATACAATGGCCTTAAATTAGTTATAGGCTCTTGATAAAAGAATAACAGGTCTACAAATTCTTATAATTCAAGGTTCGTGAAAGTTAGTTTAAAGAAAACCAAAGAATTTCTCAATTATCCATAGGAAAACTAAAATAAATAAAGCTTTTGCAAATATTCTCATGATTTCAGTAAAAAAATGATGAAGCCGATTCAGTGAAACTTATGCATAACCACAAGAAGCAAAACCTCAACTGGTGAGAGATTCCGAGCCCTTAACATGTTTGAGATTCCCAATCATTTTTACTAGCACATTTAATTGTCTTATTCCACGCCGACACTTTATATTGATTCGAATCGTCTATATCAATCCCAACTGTTTTCATTAGCATATTTAATTTGTCTTATCCCGCGCTAATCCCCAATATCGATTCAAATCGTCTTAATTAATTGCTAATTAACCAAGGGTCGTTTTCAATTTCCGCCAGTGCCATCCTTCCTTGTTGCCTATATCTCTTCCTTGAAAAACTGATAAAAAAAATAATAATCTTGTAATTAAAACGGATCTTGCAACTTAAGCTCCGACATAATGACGACCGACAAGGAATATTTCCAGTTCGGAATTTGCTTGGGGCAGCAATGTCAGTTCAGGCTTGATTAAAAGAAGGATAAATCAAGTTGAAGATACGGCTGAGCAAATCACGTCATGCGTGACGTCACGGAGGATTTCCCAATTTTTAATTACTGGTGCTTTATCTCGTGGAGATGAGTCGACTTCAACTCGAAGATGCGCCCTTTGGAACGTCGAATTGCGTCACATTGATTGCGCATTCGATTTGAATAATTAGTTATACTTTCAAATTTATTATAAACTAAATCTTCCCTTTAATCCTTTTTCTAGTCCCATGCATTCACATAGTGTAATTTGACATTACTAGACCATTCATCCTAATACATCGTCATATGATTATGGCCGATTTTTGTTCACTAATCATGTACTTGATTGGTGTTGCAATTATTATTACATTTGTTTTAATTTAATTCTAAATATTATAAATATGTCAATTTACTCATAAATCTTTCAAATGTGTTAATTCAATTTTAAACATTTTAATTTGATGTTAATTTAGTTATTCCAAGTTATTTAGGTCGGATTTTACTGATGTGGACGCCGGCCGACTTATGTGGTATTGCCGATCCTAATATTGATAATAGTTTAATAATTTTTTGATTTTGATTTTGATTTTTTTCTGATTTTTTTCTCTCTTTTTTTCTCTCTCCTTTCTTTTTAAATATCTCATTGCCTTTTTTCTTTCTCTAGACGGTAGCCGGCCGGCAGAGGATGGCCAATTTTTTACACCATATCTTCATTTTAACCATTTTCTCAAACCGTGCATTCCCATCGAGTAAGTTGACATTACTAAACTATACATCCTCGCACGACAACAAATGATTACGGTCAATTTTTGTCTAAGCAACCATGTACATTAAACACCATTGCATGATTGGCGATGCCGCCTCAATTAAAATAAAGGATTTTGATGAATTTTAATCTTGCGTTAACTGAAAATGAGGACTGAAATTGATGGGTGGGCTGTCAGCAATCTGCTTCACCAACCATCTTAAATAAAGAAACATTCTGGTAATGTGTAATTGGTATAGCGACCTAATTTATCATTTTGTTTTATATATTATTTGAATTGGGAGTCAAGTTGCCAAGTCCAGCTAAGATGATCTGTTTGACCATGAGTACACGTAGACTTCACTTTTTCTTTTTCTTTTCCTTCTACAAAATTTGACTTTGTTTTTCGTTATCTTTATTTTGCGACTATACCATTTTATACCATCGATATTTTGAAAAACAATCGGTTCATGTAATATATAATATTTTAGCGTAATCTAGCATAAAGATGGACATCATTTGTCGATTCAGTACTGAGATATTCTTTGATAATTAAATAAACTCCGGCATAGATCGTCATATGTGACTATGTATTGAAAAATAAACGTGAAATTTTATGAGATCATTTACTCTAAAATTTTAAGTTGTCGATGTATTTTGTAATTTGATAGTGTAATACTTCCTCTTATGTAAAGGATGATTTGATGGCGAAGGCTTTGGGGTGAGAAAAATTGGACTTAAAACTTTTAGTTTCAATACCAATTACAAATTACATATTATATTGTGCTCTAAAAGGTTAAGTCTTAGCGTATTGAGCATTTTACGATGGCATGTAGTGAGACATAATGTGGAAGCTCGTGAACGTGCAATTCAAATCAAACCAAAGAGGATGAAATTATTGGATATATAGATGAGGAACAATAAAGAATGCAGGTACTTTACATGGTTTAGTTCAGGTATCGGTATCTATCGTGGAAGAGTTAGCCATAAAGAATCTATTAATCATTCAAAGAATTACAGAGTTGTAATTGCTCAATCGCTTGAATTTTTCTTATCCCAAATTACACCCAATCTCATAGTGTTTATTCTCACATAATTGCTCAATACAATCAACTCACAGAGAATTACCTTGTAGCTTGAGGCACTTGTGCCTTTCATGGAGAAAAACGACGTCAAATTGGATGTATTGCACAAGTCATAGAGAAAACCTTCAAAGAAGACTTCGGGTGGGTAACTATTAACTCATTTGATGGAAAGTTGGCAATTCATGTTTCTCCGTATACTTATATTGATTTTTGGTGTGATTTCTCGCCACTATAAAAATGTTTAAATGCGATTATAAAAAATGTTGCATCAAAAAAGGATGAAAGCACATCAATTCGTTCTAATTAAGTCGTGTCATATTAGGTCGTGTCAGAATTTCTCTCAATAAATTCGTGTCATGTCGGGAATCGCCACCCTACGAAAAGATTTCCGTGAGAAGATTATAGCTCTTTCATAAATCAAAACAGGAAGAAAATGATAACAGGGATGGAGAAACGAACCTCGAAACGGAGGGTGGAAATGGACTTGAATTTGGACCTTTACGTCAATGGGCCTTTGGCTGCACGACAAAGGTAATGGACATACAATTTCTGGGCTCATTCAGTCTTTTCATCCTCAGCAAAATTGTGTGCTTGTTGGGCCTCTAATTGGTTGCGACCCCCAATTTTCTCCACGTAGATGGGTGAACCCTGGAGATACGAATTCCTTATGGGCCATGCAAAACGCAAGCCGAAGTCCAAATGGTCGACCCGAATAAAGGGTATCAACGGCTCAATTCAGTTCGGTTCGGACTTTTAGGAAATTCTAACCGAATTGTTTAGGTCTGCATTAGCTTTTGGACCAAACCGTAAATAACCCTAACAATAGGCTCAGCTTGGCTCGGATCGTATCCGATTGATATTTTGGTTTACTTTTTTGAAATATTAAAAAGAGTTTTAGTGGAACATGGGAGAGATGATGTAAATTGTAGTATCAAGAAGACAGACACTTTTCAATTTAGTTCAGTTAATCGAACCGAATTGAAAATAAAAAATGATTTTTTTATTCATTATCCAAAGAGAACCGAAAATGCATGAAAATTCAATTCAACTTGGATCGGTTCTGGTTCGATTTTGACACCCCTAACCCCAATATGATAGTCGAATAGTAGTTTGATTTAAAAAAGAAAAGAAAGGAAAAGAAAAGATCATCTACATCTATAGAGCTTGAAAGATAAATAACTAATTATAAGTAAACTGGTCTAGGAGGATAAAAGATTATGATAAATCCATCATCGCCAGCACGACGTTGGTTTAGATGTAAGGGAGAGTTTGCTCCTATCATTATAGCATTTGTTCAAATCTTATTTGGAGCCCTTCGGAAGTATATAATCTTATACGTCCCTAGGTAATGGGAGAGAGATTTGACAAAAACGATAGAGATAATTGAGAAAGTGCGCCTCAACGTTATTCGAGGAGTTGAATTAGGTGAGAAATGAGATTCGCGAAAGCTGGTTCGGGCATCAACTGACCGTTGATTTTTTTCATTTTTTTAATTGGATGCAAGAAGATCTCCACCCAAAATTCAAGAATTGCATATTTCACTCATCTCATTTGGGGAGATGCATCGAGAATAGTTTGGTTGGCCAAGCCAAATTGCCACTCCCAATGTTTTATGCGCTTCCCAATATACCACTCACTTCATACATGGGCACGTACATCTTTCCCATTTCGATAGTGGTAGGCTTTCCCAAGCAACCATTTTGAGAGTAGACGGGCTAAAATAGAAGTTTGTCTCTAAAAAAAAGATAAAAAAATTATGGAAAATGAATGATTTGAAAGAAATTTTCAAATAATTCATTTCAAGGAAACAAACAATCAGAGCATCATGGTGTGTTTGTTTTATGGAAAATATATGATTTGAAAAATATTTTTACAAAAAATAATCACTTAAATCACTTATAAAAATGAATAAATGAAAGATATTTTCATTAATGGTAAAAATATTTAGAGATAATTTATTGTCGATAATGAAAATATGAATCGTTGGTTAATTATTTCAAGATATACAAATGATTTTTTTTTAAATATTTTTCGAATTATTTATCTTTCATGAAATAAACAAAATCTTAGTTCAAGTGGATGTACTTATGAATAGCAATGAACTAGTTCATCTATTAGGTTGCTGGCTCAATCAGATCAGATTACGAAACATCTAATCAAAAACATGTGCGCGTTCATGCAATACTATGGGCAGTAGCGGTGAATATAATAATATTGGGGAAGATTTTATAAGCATATAAAGCTATAATGTAGCATCCACTAGGCCATCATTAGATTACTAACCCCAAAGAACATGAGCCCCTAGCACTTACACCTTTACTTTAATCCCCCCTATGACCTACATAAAGCGACCCTCTTTCATTAGAGCAGCAACAATCTTTTGAGAAAGTCGAAAGCAAAGCCAAAGCTTTCTTGTGCCCCCACATAGTGAGGTGAGCACATGTGTTAAATGAGCCCCAGAAATGTCTCATTTTATTTGGGTGGATAGAAAGAGAAAGAGAAAGAGAAAGAGAGAATGGCCACGCGGGAACGGAAGATTTCCATCGTTTTCCAAATTTCCACTGCCCCCACGTATTCAACGAGTCCTTTGATAAGGTATCGATGAACACCTTATGGTTCAGAATGAATTTGCGTTGCTTAGGGGTGTTCGAGTGAAAACTGCATTCGATAGTGCAAATCCGATCGAAGATCGCTCGAGTGATCTCGCTTTTCTTTTGCCCTTTTTTCAAACACCTGTTAAACATGGCGATGGAAAGGGAGGGGGGGTTTCCTTTGTCGGGGCGATGCCGCAGGATGGAAACAATCATGCACCTTCCTCATGATTCTCGACTCTACATGGGGCGTGTGACAAACGAGTGGACCTAACTTTTTTCCCAGGAAGCATTATTGAAGCGTTGCTTCGCCTTTCGTGGCCGGCAACGTATCGTCGGGGGGACCATCCCGATGGATGCATCCTCGTCTGTGTTGTTATGCGTTCGTGACCGACTTGTACTACTCGAGATCGAGATCGCAATTCCGTTCATTTATTTTCCTGGATTCTAGCCGACGGGGGGTTCGTGCATTGTCCTTGCGAGTTCCCGGGAGCTGTTCTTCCTCGTCTCGTCTCGTCTCGACGAGTATTTCTTTTTACTTCGTGAATGGTCCGACGCTTTTATGACGTGAACTTAATTTAAGTTGAGGCTGGACTTGCTTAGCAGAGTTTTATGCGTGAATTGTAGTTATAAATTCTTATTTGTGTTGCAAAAGTTGTCGTTCCATATGGGAGATGAATCAAGAAAATTGATAAGCATATTGTATTTATATCGATTTAATTATAAATCTTTTTAATTATACCGACTGAGTCATAAACCCTTTAACATTTTACCATTGAGTTAATTTGGCTAATTTTGATCGAAAATTGCTAATACGGGTGTCAATCATCTTACGCGACATGACCGATGATGTGAACATTTTTAATCTCTCTCTAAAAAAGATTATGATATTTCGATTTAGGAAATTGTAATAATAAAAAAAAAAGGAAAGAGATCTAAAAGATCTTTTCCTAAAATTCCTTCTCTCTCTGTGATAGGTGGGCAAGAGCCGTTGTCATGACCCTTACCAGCCAACGAGAGTGTCCTGATCCTTGCCAACTTTCAGCAAAGACCCTTACCAGCTGACGAGAGTGTCCTTATCCTTGCCAACCTTCGACAAAGAAACTGTAAAGTAAAGAAAAACCAAAAAAATTAAAATATTATTTAAATACATCTACATCATAGCCGAACATATCACATATAGGATAGTCAATATTTATATTGATAATTTTTGATCAAAATTAATTGGATCGACTAAATTAATAAAATGTGAAAATATTTATCATCCAAATAAAGCCACCGTTCTAATTTACAAGGGTCATAGAAAAACTCAAGGACGGTGGAGGACCGTCCTCCCCACATCTGGTCCAGTCCCTTTCTCCGTCCACTTATCGTGGGGAGTGAACGACATCACAAGTGGGTCCAAACCTTTGGTTGACTTGTCACTCGTAAAAGCCGATCATATGGTCCAAATTCCACTAGAGCTTCAAAGACAAATGCTAGACACACGTACCATAGAAGAAAATTCGATTTTTAAATTATTAATTATTTGTAATCCAAAAAAAAAAAGTATACCTAAAACTGTAATATTTTCGCAAGAACTTCGCTACTTACAAACACTTGTTAGAACAAATCGAGGGAAGACAAGGCTGTTTGTGAAAGTTCCATGTATGTGATCTTATGCAAAATCTTCAACTATTTTAAAATTTTAAACCGTTAGATGAAGCTATTCTTTATTACTTTATAATTTAAATACTTTAATACTCCCTTGTTCTATCAAGGCCGGTCTTTGTTTGAAGACAAAAATATGAAAACAGATGATAGGGATGACAAATAGGGGCCGAAAATATTTAAATCAACATTGCTGCCATGATAATGTGTCAAATTGCGTGAACCCATTTGCTGATTACTATAAATAAATTGAAACTGTAGAACGAAATCGTGATTTAATATTAAAATACTTCGAACGCCCTTCCTTTGATACTTTCTCTATCTTATGGTGCTTGTCTAGCCAACGTCTCTAGGCCTATATATCAAATCAAGTCATTGCCAATTATATGCCCAATAATTGTTTCTCGTATGTTCCACGTGTTTGGCAGGAGAAAAAGCTGCGTCCCCTCGAGCTTCATGCGTTTCACTCACACATTTTCTAGAATATTTGAGATATATCGATATAATTTTTATATGTACGAGCGATAATTGCGGGAAAAAAAGAGAGTCAAATTAGCTTTCTCTCTTTTTTCCGACACTTTTGAACTTGACCATTTCACTCGCAACATGGTCACCTTGCTACCGACCAAAAAAAAAAAATAAAAAATCACCTCGCTGGACATCCATACATTTATAATAAATTTATTTTAATTAATTTTTGACCATCAAAAACTTCAAATTAATAAAATTGTAACAAACTTATTCAAAACTTATTTTTTATCACAAAAAAATCCTAAAATTTGCACATTTATGATAAATTTGTCATCCATTAATTTCCTTTAAATTAGATTGATACTATAAAACAGATAGCAAAATCTCAAACCGATACATCCATTAATTATCATATGTCACCTAATTCAGTAATCTGATAATCAAATTTAACAGAAACTAATAAATAGTAAATTTATCGCATGTATACTAATCTAAATTAGTTTTGAGTAAATTTATTATAAAAGTACCAATTTGGGATTTTTTTATGGTATTAACCCAAAGAGAAATAAGAGACCTTTTGGATTGCTTGAAAACAAAGGTATGAAATTTACTCATTAAATGTGAAATTATAGTAATAATTTTTTTGTATGGTTTGGTTAAACCTTCTCCTTAGAGTCACACGGGCAAGTTCTAAGTTTGAAATTACAATCACCAACATGCATGTTCCTCAATAATGTAAAAGATGATGACTGATTAAGCCTAGGCCCAGCATTGCTTATGAACACCTTGAGTTTCCATAAAAAAATGACCCGAAAAAGGTTCATGGTCAAAACTTTTGTGAAATGGCATCTTGATATAATCTAGATGTTTGTCGTATTATTTAGTATATCAATGAGAAATTGCTGTGATCATGCACTAAAGTATGACCCTTGGCACTATCAAACACTAATAACTCCGCATATTGGTCATTTAATTAAGCTTTAGATCTACTTATCATATGATAGTCCTAAGAAATAATTTACATATGTTGTCTATTTCAACTTTTAAAAGTCAAGAATGTCATTCAAATTTTCTACCAAAGAACTATATGTGAACTTATTTGTCAATATAAGATCTTTTTAAAGATTTCATACATCTTATTTTATAAAAAAAGAATACCAATTCGAATAAGCCGCAAGATTTGACAAAATAATTTGAAAGGGGCGGATCCAATAATGGAACAAGGTCGTGGGCAAGAAAAAACGAAAAACTAAAAGAGAAAAAGACGAGGGCCTTTCGGGAAGATCGGTTGGAAAAGTTGCGTTTGCAGGTGTGGAAGCTAACCTCGGATATGACGGTCAATTTCGTGGGCGGTGCTAAAGTTAGGTGAGTGATTTGACCGATTTTGGTCAGCTTTCTTTATGTCATTTTTTTTCTTGGTCAGCTTGGGCTACATGGTCATAAGTCAACATTACCAATTCAATTGGAAATGGTCTAACTTGTATGTGAGAAAAACCCAACTCGAGAAAGGTCTATTGACCGTGCTCCATGACTTCTTAATTTGCCTAAATTCCCCTTGCATTTTAGAATGGTTACAAATTTAAGCGACAAGAGTGATTAAACCAATCTTTTTTTTTTTTTTTTGCACCCTTTGAGGTGACCCCATTGAAGATCTTCCATGGGATGCTGTTTGACTACATGGGTCATTCACACGTGAATGGGTCGTAGAAGAAAGGTTCAATGAAAATACGTTAGTACGGAAAAACATGCAAATTCTTTTCTGTTCAATTTAATAAAATATTTTCTCGATCATTTATTATTTTTAGAATAATCATCTCTGTAAAATCCACTATCAAGTTATTAATAATTATCTAAGAAATGGCTACTGATACACCACAAAATCGAAAAATTGAGAATTTGGGTGGATTCATGTACTCTTCCTTAGTAGATTTTTCAAGAGTCAAATCTTGTCAAGCTCTTCAATCCTCCATCTCGTCACCAAATCTCATACATCAGGTCTTGAATAGTTTTTGTTTTTGGTTATTTATTTATTCATTTTGGTGTGTGAACAACGGTCACTTGTCTCCATCATCTTTGTTAAAAGCTTTGATTTTTCCTGGCGTATTTAATATACTTCAGGGTCAAATATTAACTACGGAACTTTAATTTGCAGAATATTTGTCAGTCAAGATGATGGACAAGAATAATTCTCCATTTCTTTTTCTCACAGTCAAATTCCATGGTCGGGAATACTGAAATCCGTTGGCATCTCGGATGTATGTTTCTTGCTAGTTTTAAAATTTTTGGGGAATTAAATTAAAAAGGGTGAAATATTGTATGTATAATAATAATAATAATAATAATGACAGTGTCAAAAAGTGTTTGCAAAAGGAATTAATGACAGTGTCCGAAGGCCGAGTAAACCAAGTTCGAGTTCACCGACACTGCTACACTCAAACCGGTTCAGCTCATAAGTGTGGACCCTCCATTGCCAGCTTGATAAACGTGATAATCTCTCAACACAGCTCCAATTATGTCGGCTTTCGTACATGAGGATGACAATGAACTATGCATAATTGTCCTTAATGTACATAATCACTTCTGCTTTGAAAAAAAATAATTAAGTCGCGATCATGCATCTTTGTGATTTGAAGACGTCCACGGGGCTCAGGTAAACCGTCTTAGTCGATGCTGAAGGGGAAGAAATATACAAAATCAGAGGACACTAATCCAAATGCGACACAACTTTATACCATTCAAAATTGAATTTTCCTCCGGCGGCGCTTCTGCGTTCGATCAAAAGCTAACACTGAATACGAAAGATGATAATAATAAGGAGAGCTTATCGTAAACAAGAAATCGAGAAGCTTGACGAGGACCCCATTGAGAAAAGTGGGTCTGCGCCAAATCCACTCCTAGGGTTTGGAATATCTTGCATTACGTGGAGGCCAAATCAACCTTGAAAAGGCAAATATCTCATAGGACGTCGAGTTCAAGGTTTCCACGTAACGAAGATGGCGTCTACATCGGAAACATGAGACGATGCCGTCGTTGTCGCCTTGACAAAAGCTTGCATACGACTCGTTCTTGCATTTGCTTTTTATTGCTAAGCACGCTGGGACAGCAAGAAATTCAACCTAAAGTGGTCATGATCATTCATTGAACTTCCCTCGCTGCTTGACAGACAAAGCTTGCATGCAACCTGCTCTTGCATTTGCTTTTTATCTCTAAGCACGCCGGGTTGGCAAGAAATTCGACATAAATGGTACGATCATTCATTGAACTTCCCTCGTTGCTTGATGAAGCTTGCATGCAACTCGTTTTTGCATTTGCTTTTATCGCTAAATACGTCGTGTTAGTGAGAAATTTGATATAAAGTTACACAGTCATCCATTGAACTTCCCTTATTGCTTGTCAAAACTTGCATGCGACTCGTTCTTGCATTTGCTTTTATTGCTAAATACATTGCATTGGCAAGAAATTTGACCTAAACTCGTACAATCTTCCATTGAACTTCCCTCATTTGATTGGCACTTTATTCACTTGCGTCATTAAGTTCTTGCTTAGCTAGACTTAACGTCGATTATGCAGAAATGTGATAAGAAAATAAACAGCTTCTAATTGACGACATGATGATATCCTCTTATCTTCTAACATATCTTTCCAAGAAAACGACAAAACCACTTTAGTTTTATTTATTTAATACAATGGATTACAAAACGAGGTTAATGCTAACTTATATATTATAATGCTCAATCCCCATTAATTAGTGAATTTTTTTAACAATTCACGTGGATTATGATCATTAAAAAAGGGAATATTATTCTGTCCACTACGTATGTGAAGGGCACAACTACGCCATCAACTTTTGAACTCAAAAGGGAAATATCTTCATATTTATTTCCCGCAAAGTGCTCTTGAAAGAGGCATACACCTTTTAAATCTTTATAGCGTCATTAGGGTTTTTAATTAAGAGAGAGTAGCGATTAATTTCACGTGGCCAATCGAGAAAGGCCACGTGTGCAGCCATTTTCTCCCCCATTGGCTGCCGATTTGGCGGCATGTGGGAAGCGGAGTCAACTCGGCGACCGAGAGAGCAAAGACAGCTTTCTTTCTTTAAATTCCAGCACGCCTTTCATTTTGCAGAATGAGTAAAATATTTGGCATATTTATTGGCATGCCCTCCACTTTTTCCATATTGGCAACTCGGTCCCTTGGTGGGTATACTCGTGATCATCAAGCTTGTCCTTATCGATTAATCAATGACCATTGCAATTGACTAGAAATTGGATTCCATCTCGTGTGTCGAAGTGAGGAATAATTCTAGCCAATTAGGGTTTATTTTATCAAAGGCAGTTGTCTCATGCGTAATGTGCATTGCATCAGTGCAAAATTTCAATTTCGAAACTATGTAGACCTTGATTTGGATAAAAGGAACCAAAACAAACATGTCGATTTGGAGAGATAACAACAGACGGTGGATGGAAAGTTGCGAAAAGTCCTCCGGTGGGTAGAATTTCAATCTCGGCATGTTGGGCACGCCTTTCTCAAATCTTCATTTTAAATTGTGTGGTTTATGAGAGTGTCTGATTTGATTAACCACATGGATGTACATTTATTATTGCCTTGTGAATGTTCTTTTGTCGTCCTCTGTAAATGCATCATTAGTTAGGCAAGATCTCAATATTGAGATGTCAAGCATGCATTGTCCCCAAATTATTCTGAGCGGAAGATCATGTGAATGAAGGATGAGAGTCGAGCCTAATGTATGAAAATATGGAATTCATAGTCATGTGATAATTTTGAATTTTATAGGATTTTCTTTTATTTTCTAATCTTCTTTTTGAATTCTTTAAGTTCAATTCAGTTTTTTAATTTAATTTATTAGCCAGTAATTGAAGTCACGTGGCAGACATGAGGATGGAAATGATACCTTGATTATGGTAAAGATTTCTCATTTCCCACATGCAATTTAGCTAGCTAAAAAGTTTAAAATTGATCAATTTTATTTTATTTTCGTACGAAAGGAATTCTGAGTTTGCTAATCACTAAAGATACGATATAAGAATGACTAGAAAGACTTTTTTCACCCCGGTTTTACCAATGAAAAATAAGGAGTAAATTATAAATTACCTTTCTTTTCATTTTTCTTGTCTCTCTACTACTTTAGTTATCGTCAACACCGAGTGGAAACGAGTGCAAACCCATTCCCATTACTTTTAAGGAAGATAAGTATTTTGGACATCTGGATTTTCTTAGGAAGGTTGTTGTCGAATGAAAGAAATTCGTAATTTAAAATGAACAAATTGACTAAATATTAATGGGTTTATGAAACTAATGCAACTATATAGAAATGATCATTTCGGCTGTTTTATGAAATTCTTTAACAAAAAATTTATGGTCAAATGGTTAATATATTTGCTTTATGTATAGATCCTTCATTTTCTATATATGGCATGATATAAAGAAAATAGTTTTCAAGGTTATATATTTGCAATCAACAACCTGTGGTACTTAAATCCCAAGATATGACCTATTTTGAGAGAAGAAAATGATATCACAATTGTTATAAATTTCGTATGACATTCACTTGAGTGTCATAACTTTTTTGATTCCGATTACTTAAGTATTATAATTTTTAAAAACATTCACCATATGTATAATGCCACGTTTGATTTTCAACACTTAAGTGAACCTGTTTTTGAAATTCTTGACATTTAAGTTATTGATGAAAAATTATAATAATTTTGTGGATGCTTTTCAAAAGTTATGATACTTAAGTAATTAAAAAAAATTATAATACTCAAATAAACATTGTACAAGAATTACAACATTTGAGATGTTTTTCATCAATATTTTTTGTTTGACCAAATTGAGACAATTTATAATTGCTGCTTTGGCCACCCGACATATAGTGGCCATTGCCACAAAAAGTTACCGTTATTACCCATGACCCATTTATAATGGATGGTCCTCATCAACACTAATTCTAACGAATTGCCACAAATTGCTACCGATCCCCACCTCATTGTTCCCAACGCTATCGATTACTTCGACACCTTCCTCGATCGTCGCATGCCACCGGCATAATCGTTGCTCCTCCACCCCGGCAACCTTTCATATCCGATCAATCGCTACTTCCAGATAAACAACTTTACCGAGAACTTCCTTTTTTTACACGAAAGAAGATCGAAACGATTGATGTGCTAGCTAGAGAAGGACATAATAGAGCCCCAGCCTTGGACTTTCTAAACCTAGGCATGAGAATCCGAAGAAATCTCGCGTGATTTGACAACCATAATTGTACGAGGTGGTGAATGGAGTCAAAAAAATAGAAGATGAGGTTACTCGAAGAAGCCTCCTCCTCGAAGAGGGCTAATTGCCAAAAAAGCCACAAATGGTTAAAAAGCATTAATTTAAAATCGAATAACAATTCTTACTTCAATTTTTTTTTTACCAAATCTGGCCCTACCGTTAATTCTTTATTTAAAGTTAACATTATTTCAGGAAAAAAATATTCTAATCATGAGCTCAGCAGATTTTGTCCATAATATCTTCTATAAGCAGTGGTGGTCTACCTCCTCATATTATGACAAAACGAAGAAATATCGTTAGAGAAATTCGATTTGGAGATTGTTTTGATTTGCTAGTCAAATAGGAAGATAATAAATATAGCCAGCCAGTGCATATGTATTTATTGTAAGGATAATTAATCGATTTAAGTTAAAGGGGTCAGATTTGGAATTTAAGGAAAAGTTCATGGCGGGTCAAATTTAACACTCGACCTAAAAGTGAGTTTTATTTTTTTGGAATTAACTTCCCTCCTCAAAAGAGTAAAAAAAAAAGAAAAGAAGAGAGGGGGATGCTGAAAATCTTTCAAAGGTCCAATGCCACACGACTGTTCCTGTTCTGCGCTATTTGGCGAGATCCACGAAGCGAAAATTTGGGAGCAAAGAGGGGGCTCAATCGGCTTTTCCGGTTAAAGAGCAAGAGGCAGTTGGGTCGGTCCACCATTAATCATAACATATCGAGAAAAGAAAGAAAAAGGAAAGCATATGAAAATCTGACTTTCGTTCTGGCTTCCTCCTACCGCGTCCCTTTTACTTGATCTTTGACCTCAGCAGCCACGTCTCCGCTTCGACCTCTCCCCTCACCAGACCATAAAACCAGTACTACTCACCAATGGCGAGCTCGATAAGCTTTTTTGGGGGTTAGTTAGCAAACCTCCAAGGGAAACTTTAAAAGGCTTTGAACAGGGGAGATCTTTCGGGAAAAGTAAAAACAAGCGGCTGGCTTCCTGAATAGTGGAATTTGAAAAACGTGGGTGGACGGTGTGTGGGGAAAATTTTTATGCTGGAAAACGCCTTTGCAGAGGCGTTCATGTGTGTCTTGGAGCTTTTATATATGGTTTAGATCCTCTACGTTCCTCATCATCATTTGCCTTTTTTCTTTTTCTCTCCTGTAGACCCACTACAGGCTCTGTTCGAAACTCTGTTTCCCCCATTAATTTCCTCACTCTCTCTCGCTCTCTGCAACGAGGAAGCCTCTGAACTCACTTAGAGGGAGGGAGGGAGGGAGGGAGGGAGGGAAGGAGGGAGTTTTTGCGGAGAAACAGTGCCGAGAGGGAAAGGGAGAAGAGAAAAGGAAAGGGTGGAAAGATGTCACTAGCTAAAGAAATCATGGGTTGCTCTGTAATTGAAAGATCTTCATTTGTTTCCACCTCAAAGGTGATTTTGAGCCACAATCGTCAAGCAAAACAGAAACTTGGGGTCAACCCAGCTTTGATCCATCAGAGGAGAGTGAGCCTGAGGAAGGGCTCGGGAGGTCCTGCTGCCGTGGCGGCCATAAGTGAGGATTTGGTCAAAGCCGTGCCCGAGAGCGTGGTCAAGTTCAAGGTGAGAGCCGTGGTGACCGTGAGGCAGAAGAGCAAGGAGGACTTGAAGGAGACCATTGCCAAGCACTGGGATGCTTTGGCCGATAGGATTGGCAGGAACGTTGTCTTGCAGCTTGTCAGCACTGAAATAGATCCAAGTAAGTTTCTTCTTCCCCAACAAAAGACGAAGAGAAAAATCTTTCTGTACGTTGTGTGAATATATCTAATTCGAGACCATCTTTTGGAGTCTCAAGAGTATTGGGTGTTTTCTTCTTCTGGGTTCCAAATCTTATGATCAACAACCCC
The DNA here is from genome assembly GCA_014182735.1 of Corymbia maculata. NCBI lineage: Eukaryota > Viridiplantae > Streptophyta > Magnoliopsida > Myrtales > Myrtaceae > Corymbia > Corymbia maculata. The sequence goes on from CM024691.1 coordinate 26,002,545, forward strand.
CTCCAAAGCTCCTGATAGGACCTGTTTAAGTTTTCCCAGACAAAAAAGATTAAGATTTGATATGGGTTTACATATCTTGTGTCGTTTGCATAAATTTTCAGAGATCATAGGTAACAAAAGGCTCGGCTCCTATTACCATTACTCACTCAAGATTGGATTTGGTTTTCTTATTAATCTTTTTTTTTTTTTTTTTTTTTTTTTTTGGCTGCAAATTGAATTCCCGCATGTCACTTGAATTGACTAGTTCATGATGTTTTGAGACTGCATTAAAGTTTGCTAATTTTTCTTTAAATCTTTGTCCCCGTGAATGACTTCAGAAACCAGGGCTCCCAAGAAAAGCAATGAGGCAGTGCTAAAGGACTGGTCAAAGAAAACACAGGTGAAAGCTGAGAGGGTTCATTATGCAGCCGAATTCACAGTGGACTCGAACTTTGGCATTCCCGGGGCCATCACAATGACAAATAAGCACCGGAATGAATTCTTCCTGGAGAGCATGACAATTGAAGGGTTTGCCTGTGGTCCAGTCCATTTCCCCTGCAACTCATGGGTGCAATCTAAGAAAGATCATCCTGGCAAGAGGATATTCTTTTCCAATAAGGTGCTTGTCATTGATGAAAGTGCTTCTCATTTTGGGATATTAATGGATTTTTTTAAATTGGCAATCTCAGCATCATTGCTGTTGTTGCTTAATCAGCTAGTGAAAGTCAAACCCCATATTTTGGCGTCTTAATCTTCTCAGGGAGCAACTTGAACCATTACATAGTATTGTTTATTCACATTGACTCTAACTTACGACAGATTACTTCCTAGGTGGCCCAGAACTGGACAGCACAGTGCATTTATAGTTCTGTTGGCATATGCAAACCAACAATGATTGTTGCGTGTCATTACACAAGTAGGATAAAAATGATAAATGGTTTTTTCCGGGAGTTGAACGGACCATTTCTCTTGTCACAGATTATCCGTCCATGCTGACATGGCCCTGACCACTTTTATTTACATTTATGGCAACTTTCAAGATGTTATTGAAACTTATCCCCCATTTTCAGTAACTAAATATCTATCGTGGTTTGTGATTTTCTTGGGCAGCCTTATTTGCCATCTGAGACGCCCGCCGGTCTAAAAGCAATGAGAGAAGAAGAGTTGAGATACTTGAGGGGTGACGGGAAGGGAGAAAGAAAATTATCTGACCGGATATATGACTTCGCTATATATAATGACTTGGGTAATCCGGATAAAGGGATTGATTTTGCTCGGCCAACCCTTGGAGGCTCAAAAATCCCTTATCCAAGACGCTGCCGTACTGGCCGTGCTCCTACTTACACAGGTCAGTTAGTTTGCCGACTCCATTTTTCTTGAATACAATGTGCCAATGACTACATGAGGAAATGGCAGCCTGCCTGATAGTAATTAGACATATAAGTAGACTATGCAATTACGGATACCTCAGTTTTATGAGTTGATAATTGAATAAATATAGGTCCTGCATGTACCGCCATAAAGTGGATTTGTACTTGACAATGCCGTGTAATCTCGTTGATCTTGCGCTTCACAATCAAAACAGTGTTGTTTCTTATCTTATCCCTTTGGTCTTCTGCCTCTTTCTGTCATCCATTTGTTGGCAATGCAGCTTTTTGATGCACAGGCTCATATGTACTTAATTGCTTGGTGCAATAACTGCAGCTCTCAGTAAAACATCATTGAACCTGAAGCAATCTTTATTTTGAATATTGTCAGATATAAATGCCGAGAGCAGGGTTGAGAAGCCGTTGCCCATGTATGTGCCGAGAGATGAGCAGTTTGAGGAATCGAAACAAGACACATTTTCTGCTGGGAGGCTCAAAGCTGTGCTTCATAACCTGATACCATCCTTGAAGGCCAGCCTCTCGGCAAATAACCATGACTTCAATGGGTTTTCTGACATTGACAGCCTCTACAAAGAAGGTCTTCTTCTGAAGGTTGGTTTGCAAGATGAACTATTGAAGAAACTTCCATTGCCGAAGGTGGTCCAAGAATCCAGTCAAGGCCTTCTTAAATACGACACTCCAAAAATATTGTCAAGTGAGTGTCATCTAGATATGGAAGTTCTTTTCTTCTTTGGTTCCCTTTGATGAAAAATGAGATAGGATAAAGCACTTCTAATGTCTACCTGGACATCACATACTAGAGATACAAACGCAAAAGAAAAGAGATCTTCCAAATTGTTCTACATGAAGAAGAAAGGATCTAATTCTATGTGGATGATAGAGAGTGCATTACGTCTCATAGCTGTGTTTTACACGTGAAGAATATTATTTCCTATCAGATGTTTTTCATTGTGCCTGTTTCTATGATGGGGTTGTCCTTGTAATTGATGAAGCATATTTCTGTTAGAGAATGGGTATTCTGCAGGTGGACATGAGATCAATGCTAAGTTAACTGGATTAATTTGCTGACTTCATCTTTAACTGAATATTCAGAGGACAGATTTGCGTGGATCCGAGATGACGAATTTGCCCGTCAAGCGATAGCAGGGGTTAACCCTGTGAACATTGAGAGGCTCACGGTTTTTCCTCCAAAAAGCAACCTTGACCCTGAAGTCTATGGTCCTCTAGAGTCTGCTCTCAAAGAAGAACACATTTTGGGCCATCTTAATGGCATGTCTGTTCAACAGGTAACAGCCAAGACATAAACTAGAGTCACTTTACCCTGAGTTATATGTACTTTTTACGGTTGAAGGATGTGGTATTCGTCCCTTGTTGATACCTAATAGGTCTTTTCTTATTTTGCCAATTATTCTTTGCAGGCCATAGATGAAAATAAACTGTTCATAGTGGACTATCATGATGCATACCTTCCATTTCTGGACCGTATCAATGCCCTAGATGGCCGCAAAGCATATGCGACTCGCACCATCTATTTCTTGACCTCTCGTGGGACACTTAAACCGATTGCCATAGAGCTTAGCTTGCCACCTCAAGGGCCTAGTTCTCGGTCGAAGCGGGTGGTAACACCTCCGGTCGATGCTACTTCTAATTGGATGTGGCAACTTGCTAAAGCCCATGTCAACTCCAACTGTGCTGGGGTTCACCAACTCGTAAATCATTGGTGAGCGACTTATTATAGCTCAGCCTAGGATTCAGAATTCGCATCATGACACATCATCTCATGGACTTAATCTCTGCAGGTTACGCACCCACGCGTGCATGGAGCCATTCATACTGGCTGCGCACAGGCAAATGAGTGCGATGCACCCAATATTCAAGCTGTTGGATCCACACATGCGATATACGCTAGAGATCAATGCCTTGGCACGTCAGAGCCTGATCAGTGCTGATGGTGTCATTGAGTCTTGTTTCACTCCTGGCCGCTACTGCATGGAAATCAGTGCGGCTGCATATACAAACTTCTGGCGCTTCGACAAGGAGGACCTCCCTTCTGATCTTATTCGAAGGTACCTTCACATAGCCATATGAAACGAATGCATAATGTCTCATCATCCCATTGAACACAGTTGATGGGTTCCTTAAATCTTGCTGAATAAATGTAGGTATCAATATAGATTGAGTTGGATTCATTCAAGCAGACAGTTTCAACAAAACATTGATGCATATATATATATAAATATAACATTCATAAAAACATACACAGCATTATTGCACATTACCTTTTCTGGTCCTATATAAAATGCAGAGTATATATTGCAAAAACATTCAGTTTCAATTCAGTTGGGTTGCTCCTGTTTTGCTCGTCTGTCTTTGGTTTCAATACTCTCCTTTATGCCGACCATCCTAACTCTATTCAATATTGTACCTTTTACTACAGGGGAGTGGCTGTGCCTGATTCCACACAACCACATGGCTTGAGACTCCTGATTGAAGACTATCCATATGCATCAGATGGGCTTCTGATCTGGTCTGCACTCGAGAACTGGGTGCGTTCGTACGTAAACTACTACTACCCTACTCCCGCCGTAGTTTGTAATGACCGAGAGCTGCAAGCTTGGTATACTGAGTCCGTCAACGTGGGCCATGCTGATATCCGCCATGCGGACTGGTGGCCCAAACTGGCGAGCCCGGAAGATCTTGTCTCAATCCTCACCAAAATCATCTGGCTTGCCTCGGCCCAACATGCAGCCCTCAATTTCGGGCAGTACCCCTACGGTGGATTTGTGCCAAACCGCCCACCCCTGATGAGGAGGTTGATTCCCTTCGAAGGTGACCCTGAATACACAAATTTCGTATCTGACCCGCAGAAGTATTACCTCTCTGCATTGCCTAGTCTGCTCCAAGCCACAAAATTTATGGCTGTGGTGGACACGCTATCGACTCACTCACCTGATGAGGAGTACATAGGGGAGCGGCAACAACCGTCTGTTTGGACAGGCGATGCTGAGATTGTTGAGGCATTCTATGAGTTCTCAGCAGAGATCAGGCAGATAGAGAAGGAGATCGAGAGAAGGAATAATGATCCTACCCTTAGGAACCGGTGTGGGGCAGGCGTGTTACCCTACGAGCTGCTTGCACCCAGCTCAGAACCGGGTGTGACATGTAGAGGTGTGCCGAACAGTATATCCATCTGATGGACATGGTGGTAATAACTCAGTCTCAATAAGATATACCTCATAAAACCCTCGAGGTACATCAGTGTAGATTTTCAGCAGAGCATAACAATATCACCACGTTTGTATGTAGATGCTAATCTAAGTGCATTGCCACGCTTGTCGAACTTTAGAATTGTATAGGCAGTAGAATTCATGAGCATTAGAGTTGTATTATATAATACGGTACTTATTATGTTAAAAAAATTCAGATTGAGACTCGTTGCATTGTCCTATCACAAAAGCTGAAGGTTGGCGGTTCATATTTGCAGTACAAACATGTTTGCTTGCCTTTGTTCTTTTTCCAGAACGTTAGCTGATGAAGACAGTTGATAGAATGTCCGGAACAGAATGAGAAACCTGTTACATTTCCTTATTACTGAGGTCTCACACAAGAGACGGACCATGTAAATTAACTCGGAGCGGAGATAAGTCCATCATAATGTATATCTCTATCATGTATAGAAACTGAGTTACGTTAGGCTGATCCATTAGTGTTAATCACACTTTGAGTCAAGAACTTGGCCTAATGCATACCAAGTATTTTCTGGCCAAATCTCTACATATGACTATGAACTGAGTTCGTCGTCCCCTAAATTTTGCTTTTGTTAATTTTTCTTATTCGAAGCTGCTTCCGCACGCAAATTTCTTGAGCTTTTCGGTGATCTCTGTTTTGGACTTTTGGATATCTCATCAGAATCTATGAAAGGAACCCTCCGGCGAGGGCAGGTCGTGATCGTGATCGTGATCGTTGGAGATATTTTCCTCTGAGAAGCACGTGGATGATGCAAATTGTGATCCACGATCAAAGCACCATTCTTCGCATTCATTGCTGTTCCTGACAAGGCGAACGGACTCCCCATCATTCTGCCTGCTCTCCTCATGCGAAGTGGGGGAATATTATGTTTGAGTCTGGCAAGTGGGGGGGATGTTGCTGTCTCTCTTTTGGCACATTTCCTTCCATGATCACAATCGAAGTGGCAAAAGGGGGCGATGGAATATGCGTTCCTGTTGACGCCAGTGGTGTCGGGTTCGCCGTCGATGTCAGCAAGTGGGGCTCAGTCACCTCAGAGATGGTTGGAGTAGCCTTTTTTGCAGAAGAAACGACGAAAACTGGGATGAGTGAAGAGTCCTACCTATGGATCGGGGAGTGTGTTAAAAATCCGGGAATTGCTCGGGACCAGACCGAATTAGTTTACAATAGATGGTTCCCACGATGAGAAGGAGGGGTGTAAATGGTTCAGTTCGATGGTTCCCACGATGAGGAGGAGAGGTGTAAATGGTTCGGTTCGATTCGGTTGTTTAAAAATCGAATCAAACCGAACCGACAAGAGATAATATTGAATCGAACTGAAACCGTCCCGAACCGAATATGAACCGAATCAAAATTTGGTTTGGTTCATATTCGGTTTAGGACGATTTTTTGGTTTTTTAATTTTTATTTTGCTTATTGGAATTTAAGTAAAAAAGAGATGATAAAAAATAGATATTGTTCAATTTTTATTAAGAATTCCGGTTTGGTTCGGTTAACCGAACCGAACCGAAAATGTTAACGATTATTTTTCGATTAACCGAATCGAAACTGAACCAAACCAAAAACATACGAAATTTCGGTTATGTTTTCGGTTCGGTTTTCGACACTTTTAATAAGGACCAATCCATTTCCTGTTCTGGGTATGGAACTGCCCTGTATGGATTGGACTGGTACATAAATATGATTTTTCTTTTTAAGTTTTAACTTTTCAGATCATTATTCTAATTTCCTCTTCTTCTCTTATTGTATCTTGTGTCACTCATCTCACGATCTTTTCTCCCACTCTCACTCTCACTTTAGATTGCCTTCGGCCTTGTCACTCCCTCTATTATTCTCACTCTCGATTGCCTCTGGCTTCCGAACCTTGTGGCCTAGTCTTAAGTCTTGTGCCTCTTTTGAAGTGGGGACATTTTGACTGGTTCCATGGATCCATTGAGTTGATTCTTGGGTAGGTCCATTGAATTGATAGGAGGTTCCCGATTCTAATTTTCCGAAACCGATCCTTAGTGGATGATTCCCAATTTAAGGATGGGAACCACCACCCTAAAATAGATCACCCCTAGCTAATAGCACCTTTGCATGGAGGATGATCATTGAGAAACTTCATTGAAGTCTTCAAAGAGTGTAGTCAAATTCTTTTGATAAATAGTGTATAATTTCTGCACGTCTCTTTAACAAATTACTGCATTTTTAGGGTATCTTCGTTTCGAGGAAAATCTTATGAAAAAGGAAAATACTTTTTAGAAAATTATTTTTCAGAAACTTCTTTTCCCTTTACAGGTTAGGAAATTCATTTCCTAAATTAATTCATGCATATTTTCTTTAATCGTAAATGGCTTTCCACTAACTAATCATTTCCAGCAAACCAAACACGTGAAGGGTCTAGAAAACTAATTTGCAATTTTTTTTTTTTTTGAACAAACATATCCTTAAATTATACTTTTTCAACGTAAGTTTTAGGACTTGATACCTTTCTAGAAGAATTTTCGGACTTAATTGCGACAAATGAAAAGTTCGGAATTGGATTGCACTTTCTGGTGAATGTTAAGAATTTAATTGAAACGGCTGGATATGTTTAGGGCTTGATTGCATTCGATACATGAAGTATAGGAGTTGCGATGCAATTTTCATGAAATTCACTATTGGTAAATGAAAGCCGATAGGTTGAATTTCTGTTGATACAGTATGTACGGGCCAGTAGCATCGGTGATTTGCTTTTTCGCGTATCGTCTCCGAGAAAGAGAGAGAGAGAGATGGGAGAGTAAATAATCGATGGGTCAATGATGCTCCTATCGATTCAGCCATCCACCCTCACAAAGTTTGGTTCTAATCATCAAATGTGCTGACTTGTGCAAATCCCCATTATCTGACGCCGTGTGAGGCACATGTTCTATATGCTTTTATGAGAGCCTTGAAAGTCCATACTCACTCCTATACATTTTTTTGAATGATAATGATGATGATGATAATTTCTCTCTTAATAACTTAAGTGAGGGAAAAGGAAGACTTATGTCAAAAGAGGCATCGCAACCTTATTTGCATATGGATCTATTAAGAAATAGCTACATCACGACTATATATCTTTGACCTTTTAATTGTATATAAGCATGGTTTATTAAAATAATTAAAGAGATTAATATGTCTCTTGCATTACCCAAAATAAAAAAAGAGAATAGAATAATCGATACTGTGTTTTCTTGGGCTTATTAAGGAAAAAAACAAAATGATGCCGGGCCCGGCCAGATAAGGTCTTAGTGGCCTGGGCCAGCTCATTTCTGAGATTCGAGAATATCGCACTTTGGGCTTGGGCCCCACGGACTTGAGTTTCGATCTTAAAACACTGCACGATATTATTCTTTCCCCCACTTTGCAACTGTACCCCTGCGGAACTTCTTATTTACTCGGACGACCCTCTGTTCCGAAATATTTTTTTGTCGTTTTGCCCCCGCATTTTGTGAATGTCGTTCGATCAAGCACGAGATAGCCCAAATTATCTTTTAATCAATCTATTATCGACAATCACTTTTGGTTATGTGCCACGCAAGAGATGTCGTCGTCTTGATTACGTCTATCGCTTCAATCAAAGCATGAAAAGGAACCACTATATATTAAACAGTGATTACTTTTATAATGATGAAAATGAAAGAGCGTGGGTCATGCTTTTAAATAATGCCAGAAAAGCTCCTTTCGCTTCTTCCTTTCTCATCGCCACTGATTGACTGCGAGAAGACATCAACTTTAGTGGTTGAGATAACGGGCAGGGTTCCATCTTCCTTTGCTCCTCACTAGGAGAACAGGCATGGCTCCCCCACCCACCCATTGGATCCTTCCTTGGCTTCTTCTTCGAGAAAGAGATGAATTTCCATGAAAAGAGGATGGAAAATATCTCGGGAGAATTCCCGCCGCACCGCCCGTTTTCCATTTCGCCATCAATGACAGGGCCCTTCCCAGTTGGGAGTAGTACGTACTGTGTCTGGAAACCCCGCCCCACATACAGGATCCGGTCCTACCCCAGCAGTCAAGCTGACTTCCCGACCCGACCCGGCTCACCTTGCCTCCGAACCCGGAACGCCTTTTTCAGAGGGAGCTACTCAGGGAATCGAAAAGTAGCATATGGCGCTTTGCGTGGAGAGATAATAAATAATAAAAGTCATTCCAACAACTCTTATTTACTAAGCGAGCAAAAGTAGTTTTTAAAGAACACGGGTACGCGGGAATCTCCCTCCATCTCGGGACGAAAGTAACGTATTCTTTCGGCACATAAATCGTATGAATAAGACAGAAGCTTGGCGGGTTGGTTTGAGAACTTTAATGAATTGAAGCGTACGCCCGGATGGACTGTCATTCGGGGCCCGATCGGCATAGTCCTTCGCTGGCTAAATTCATGATCGAGGGCGGGGAAGGGAGAGAACGTGCCGCACGAAACGCTAGTGGCGGTCTCTACCGATCATGTGCCTCTTCTTCTTGGACCATAAGAAAGCATGTGTCACACTTGTCAGGACGGGTGGCAGTGATGTTGACATCTAATTAATAACCTAGTGGGAATTAATAGAATTACGTACCGAACGGGGAAAAGAACAATCATCGAATTAATAACCTAGTGGGAATTAGCATAATTATGTACCGAACAAGGAAAATAACGATTGTGGATTATATGTGTGAAACTAGAATTGTCTCCCAAAATGTGTCCCTTTTGATGTAATGTGTGCTTGAGAGATAGCTATCCATACATTAATCTAGGATGAATGGATTCTTGAGAAGAGAGGAGTCGTGGGGGATCCCTTAAGACTGTTCAAATCCCATGAGTGAATAGAAAGCCCGAATCGCCCCATTATCCTCCTAAGAAGAGGTTTGGTGTCAATCTCGATTCGAATAGGAAGAGTACACCATGCTAATGTTCCTTGGATGATCCACATCTAAGGGTAGAGTGCTAATTAGTACATTGAACTATTCGTATCGTTGAGAATCCTCATAGCTCAAGCGCAATGACTCAATTAATAGGGCTGCCCTTACCACCGAGCTAACAGACCGTCGTGCGGACCTCCTGTCGGGGCTTGCTATGTCAGAAGTGAACATGGAGCACTAGAACCCATCTGCCAAAGAGAGTCGCAAAACTCAATATGTGACAAGCCAAAGTGGATAGCTATTCAAGCGAGTTGATTCGTAAAGAGGTTTCATCTTTCAAATCACATTGCTCGGCACAAAATCATTAGTTTTTTTTTGCGTGCATTTTCCTAAACCTAACCACGACTTTGTTGTCACGACCCCATTTGTGAATCAGTAGCCAAATCCCAGGATCATCATTTTCTCAATATTTAATCGGGGACATTAGAAGGACAGATCACCTGCCGCTCGATCTCGGAGCCACCCACTAGCGATGGTCACACTCGTTGACGAAGAGGAGCCGGAGGCCGGCGGGCAGCCGCAGCAGCCCCTCCCCCCCGGGCGGTGGCGGCTCTTACTCGGGTCAACCAGAAAAGTCTCAGGGGAAAAAAAGAAATGCTTCCTAGGGTCCTTCATAACTTTCCAGGAAAATGAGCGGAAACTCTCCCGCGACCATTCGATCCGGGAAAGTGAAGCAAGTCAACGGGTCAAGAGTCAAAGTGGCCGGGCAGTTTTTCTTTTGTTCTTTTATAGTGTTGGCGTTCCACATTTCCACTGAGAAGTTGCATATGAATTCACCAAAAGAATGTCGAAGTTTCTCGGCGATGAGGCCTCATCAGGTTGACGGTCGATTCCTGAAGAGAAAGTGGGGAGGGGAGATGTTTCCCGGAAAGTTAGGGAGATCCGTTTCATTTAACAAATGGGTTTTGATTTGATTAGGATTTATCTCGACCATAATGGCCAGATTTCATGTAGAAAAACTACTCCCACTGAGAAGAAAGTATACGCACTCTCCCTAAATGATGTTGATGTATAAATAGGAGGATTATGCGCTTTAGTTAGAGAGATTTAGTTTGTGAATTGGAGCTGTGTAAATCTCCGTCTAATTTGAGGATCTGGCGTATGATTTTATAGATCTTTCGATACTTATGATGGTTTTCGAAAGAATATAAACGATTATGAATATTTGGACGGTTTGATTATGTTGATTAAGGATAGTCTAAGAAAATCGGGATCGATGTCATTTTCATTATGTGCTAGAGAGCTTTAATTTTTAATTTTTGTTGGGTTGGCTTATGATCTGATCTCCACCTCAATGAACACAGGTTAGGCGTACCGACTCCCCTTTTCCTCACTATTATTATATCGGCCGCTTACGTAGTCGGAAATCGTCATGAAATTATTGTCCTATTTTAATCGGAGGTAAAACGCTGCAGGCCCGGTGTTGGTGCAGATGACAAAAGAGGGATTTCGAGTTGGAAATCATGTGGAAAAGTAATCTAGAAATAAAATCTCGAATGTTATTGGTCGAGCTACGAGGAAGCTGATCCGGACAACACTCGACCTTCCGGGTGCCTGCTCCATCGCGAGTCACGAGTTGCTGTAGACAAACAAAGGCAAAACATGAAAATGTAAAAAATAAAAGAAAAGGATAGTCATCGAGACTCACGTTGCCATACTAGTTCGGCAACGACTTCGATGAGGAGACTTCACCTGCTGCCAAAGTATAGGCGAAATTAATCATGTCCCCTTTTCGCGCCCTTATTATAAATAACCCTCTTCCCATAAACCATTACCACCCGCATCAGCCCCTCCCATCACCACCTGCCACTGCCACTGCCACCGCCACTGCCCCCATCACCGCCCCCCCCCGCCCCCGATGGACTCCCCCTCTTGGACCGCCTATGCTGCTGCTTGGCTGGCGACCCTCGCCCTCCTCCTCCTCTCCCGCCACCTCCGCCGCCGCCGCCATAACCTCCCCCCCGGCCCGAAAGCCTGGCCCATCATCGGGAACCTCAACCTCATTGGCCCCCTCCCGCACCGGTCCCTCCACGAGCTCTCCAGGACCTATGGCCCCCTCATGCAGCTCCAGTTCGGATCCTTCCCCGTCGTCGTGGGGTCCTCCGTCGAGATGGCCAAGGCCTTCCTCAAGACCCACGACGTCACCTTCGCCGGCCGGCCCAAGACCGCCGCGGGTAAGTACACTACCTACAACTACTCTGACATCACGTGGTCGCCCTACGGCCCGTACTGGCGCCAGGCCCGGAAGCTGTGCATCATGGAGCTCTTCAGCGCGAAGCGCCTCGAGTCCTACGAGTACATCCGGACGGAGGAGCTGATGGCCCTCCTCAGGAGCCTGTACGTCTCCAGGGGCACGAACCTCACGTTGAAGGACCACCTGACTGACCTGAGCCTCGCCGTGATAAGCCGCATGGTCTTGGGGAAGAAGTACACCGAGGAGACCCAGAACTCCATCGTCAAGCCGGACGAGTTCAAGAAGATGCTCGACGAGCTGTTCCTGCTGAACGGCACGCTGAACATCGGGGACTCCATCCCGTGGCTCAACTTCCTGGACCTCCAGGGCTACATCAAGAGGATGAAGGTGCTGAGCAAGAAGTTCGACCGGTTCTTGGAGCACGTTCTGGACGAGCACGACGAGAGGCGACGCGGGGTCGCGAACTACGTCGCCAAGGACATGGTGGACGTGCTCTTGCAGTTCGCCGACGATCCGAACCTCGAAGTCAAGCTCGAGAGGAAAGGAGTCAAAGGGTTCACTCAGGTATTACATATCTATGCTCCGCACAACACCATTTCTTCCTCTTTAATTTGCAGACTCCATCCAGCATATAGAACTAGTTAAAGGCAAGTTGCGTTGCGGCCACAATTTCAATTGACTTATTCGACGAGAGGCAAAATAACATACGATCTTAGCTTAGCTTATCGTCAGCTCAAGCTTGAAAGCAACAACCCAGCTATAAAGTAAGGTCGTTTTCCTCGTATTTTTTATCGACATTTCTTTTGTAAAGATAAGGAAAAACGTCACGGATCGTCGTCCTCGATCGGACTGGTCTTTTTTAGCTTACATAATTGTGGTCGACCAATCAGTTTTGGCTCTATTCGATCTGGCGATTTACCACAAATATTTGACCAAGGTAGTTCAATAGGAAACGTAGCTGCATATAAGTGAGGACTGCATTCAATTTATCTTGCTGCAGTGATTCGTATGAGTTCAGCATTAGTTCTTACAACGCAGCCTACAGTCCTAGTTGATGGAGATGTTTCGTTTCTGCATAAAGTTCTGCTTTATGCAGAAAGAGGGTGGTACTTGGTGGAATCGCAAGTGGCATAACTTTGTGATTGGAGGGAACGAGATGGGAGATTAGGACACGGATTGACCTTTGGAGCTTAGCGCCTTTGAGAGATTGTCTGAGTGACTTTTTAATTGCTCGAAAAAGTAGGGACAGCGATTGAATAATTGCAGACCCGAGAACTGTTCATCTTTTGGACCGACTCAGCATGTCTAATAATTTTCCATGACTTGTCCGACTGCTTGCAGGACCTGATCGCCGGCGGGACCGAGAGCTCGGCCGTGACGGTAGAGTGGGCAATCTCGGAGCTCCTGAAGAGGCCGGAGATCATCAAGAAGGCGACTGAGGAGCTCGACAGGGTGATCGGGAGGGACCGGTGGGTGAGCGAGAAGGACATCGTGAACCTGCCCTACATCGACGCTATCGCCAAGGAGACCATGAGGCTCCACCCAGTGGCGCCAATGCTCGTGCCCCGGATGGCGAGGGAGGACTGCACAATCGACGGCTACGACATCCCTAAGGGCACCCAGGTCCTTGTCCTCGTGTGGAGCATCAGTAGGGACCCCGAGATCTGGGACGCCCCGGAGGAGTTCCGGCCGGAGAGGTTCCTCGAACATGACATCGACGTGAAGGGCCAGAGCTTCGAGCTCCTGCCGTTCGGGTCCGGGAGGAGGATGTGCCCTGGGTACAGCCTGGGGCTCAAGGTGATTCAGGCGAGCCTCGCCAATCTACTGCACGGGTTCAACTGGAAGCTGCCGGCGGGGATGAGCAAGGAGGACTTGGACATGGAGGAGATCTTCGGGCTCTCGACGCCGAAGAAGATCCCGCTCGTCACCGTGGCCGAGCCTAGGTTGCCGGATCACATGTACTCCATCTGACTTCGTGCGCAGGGGTCCCGTTGCTGCTGCTCTCTTCTCGTCGTCGTCGTTTTTTGCTTTGTCCGTAGCTTGATGAGGGGGAAGCTTGATGACGTGTTTAAGATATCGTCTCGCCTTGCATCAAGATTATCGCTAATAAGATATGCTTTTTGATGCCGCGACCATGTGGTGCTTCGGTTGAACATTGTGACATTAAATGTCTACTTTTGCGACCGACAGCCCGGCACATATAATTAACGTTATGCACTGTGCATCCAACGGCTCGCATTATATGAATGAAATGCGGCCGCACGAGTTAATTTGCTAAATGTGATTTTCAAGCGAAGATTTGGGATGAATATTTAATCAACCAGGTCCCCCTCCTATCTAAATAATGATCGATCCAACACTCTTGGAAAACTCCACTTTAATATGTACAAAAGTCGTGGACTTTAGTGAATTCCTAAACTATTATACCTAATTTTCAAAATTTAAAAATAAATTGGGTACTGCATGGGATTAGATAAGAAAAATATTTAACTTCCAATATGGAGGACTTGGACCTGGGCATTTGCTTACCTTGTGGTATCTGATAATTTGCTTAACGCAATTATCGGAAGATCATTTTAAATATTTAAACAACAGGGTCCTCCTCCTACCTAACTAATAATCCAACGCTAAGGGAAAATTTTCATTTCAATAAGTTCATGTTGCTTGACTAATTTATCAACTCCAAGACAAAAAGAAAAAGGAGAAAAAAAAAGAAAAAGAGGGAAAAACTTTTCAATATTCTTGAAGTGACATAGCCATGATCTTCCGAAAATGGAATTTTTTTTCTTTTAGGTCGTAAATACGAAAAAGGAGTTAAATCACACCATTTAATCATCGGAGCGTTCTCCTTCTTCAGGGGCTTTTCAGTCAAATGAGATAGTTACGGTGGGGAGCCAGAACCTCACGTGACCCGCGAGAAAATATTCAGTGGTATGCGCGTGCCACGTCATCTGCTGACGTGGTGCGCATTTACCACTCAGCTGTTGACATGTGTCCCTCGAGCGGGACCCGCTTGAAAATGGAAGGGCTGGTATTTGGCTGGCTCGGCTCGGCTGAGCTGACAGAAAAAGGACGCGCAATAAATGCGCAAACTCCCGCTCAAAAGTTTCTCTCTCCTCACTTGAATTTTTAGGGCTTTTTCTCCTCTTTGGTAGAAGAACGACGCAGACAGAGAAGAACGAAGGAGACGATTGCTCTGTTTCCTTCTCCGCGCGTCCCACCCCTCCACTCCGTCTCCGCCTTGCCGAAAGCCTCGTCGGTCATCTGCCTCTGGCGCGTCCCACCCCTCCGCCTCCCCAAAAGCCTTGCCGGTCGCAGCTGGGTCCCGAGCCCCTCCGCCTCCGCCTCTGCCTCTTGACTGTTTCCATTGCGGTTTGTGCTCGCGTCGATTTCTCTTCTCAGACAAAGGGGAGAGAAGCAAATCCTCCGCCGTTCCCCCGCTGTTCTCCCGCCGTCGCCGACGAAGCACATGACGGCTGCCCCTGCTCCAGCGCTCGCTGGCTTCTCTCCGTGCTCGTTGCTGCTCCGCCGTTCGTCCGGCGGCTGTTCCCCCGCCGTCCCCAACGAAGCACATTAAGGCCGTAATAAATGTGCTTCGTTGACCGACAGGGGAGGAGGGAGGTCCATTTCTTCCTGGGGCGGAGGGACGGGAGCAGAGATCTGGCCGTGGTGGGCCGAGAGCGGAGTCTGAGGTACATGTCCTCCTGCTGCACGCTGCGGAGCCGGTCTGCGATTGGGCTCGGTGAGTACGCGCTTTCGACTGAAGGGAAGTCGTCGACCGGCTGAACTCGTTTTCCATGGGTACGGTTGGTGTTATCTGGTGTTAGGCTGTTCTTTTCAGTTTTTTAACAGTTGGAACTGGACATTTAATTCGCCTCTCCTGTGCTTCGGTTGATTTGATATGGTTTTATCCAAAACATCTCATCCATTTTTTTTGGAATGGGGTTCTGCGTTTTCTCTGGCATCCTTCTCCGGATTTGATCGCCGCTGCCGCGAGTTCCTTGGATTCGGCGATGGAGGTGAAGAAAGCAGAACTGGAGTTGGATTTGGAGCTGAGTTGGAGGAGGAGAGGATGAGAAAGATAGGAGAGCTGGCGAGCGCCGTGGACATAAGAGTGGGGCAGGGTCTCAAGGCGTGGAGGCATGAGGAGGCCAACTCGTTGTACGTGGAGCAGGTGGATGTGGGTGAGGCCAAACCTAGAATCATCTGCAGTGGCCCCATCAAGTACGTCCCTCTCCAAGAGCTTCAGGTACTCCTCTTATCTCTATGTATTGCAGCGGCTCCGCGCTGTTCTTGAAGGATGAGGATGAAGTAGATGGTCCGCATGCATGTTTGTACACTCATCTTCATTAGATTGCCTGGGAGGTTTTGGATGATTGCTTGATCAATCTACTGCGTGGACGGGAAAAATTAACCTGGGCTGACATGACAGATGCATTTTCGTGGTCTCGGATTGACAATTTCTCCTCTGTTGTTCTTCGGAGTCCTTCACATACTGTTCTCATCACTTCACCTATTTAGTGCCGTGTTCAATTTTGGTTACTTTTTGCAGTTGTTGTCGTCTGAGCTTTTAATAGGTAGGGGTCATATGCCACTCAAGATTCAAAGTTGAAGAATTTAAGAGTTAACAGATTGAGCAAGTCTTTAAAGAACAGAGTGACTGACTTTTTAGTTCATGTCTGCAAGTGCATCATGCCTAACCTTATTGAGAAGTCTGAATAGCTAATTCAGTAAGTGTAATGCTGAAGTGCCATGTGCAGCACTGAAATGAGCATGACCTCTGTTAGCTTGCACCACTTTGATGATAACAACCTGCTTGGTGTGTTCATGAATGAGAGGCTTGGAAGCAAAGCCTTAGAAAAGGAGTTTGTCTTTTTTTGCGCCAATGCCTTTGAGAAGGAGTTGGTTGATTTCATTACATCAAAGAAAGACTAAAGGGTGAAATTTAGGGCTCTTTAGTTGGAAGCCGGAGACAAAAGCACTTCTTTCAGAGGTTGTGCATAGTGATGTTGCACTTTAAGAAGGGAGCCCTGCGATGGTAATCTGTGACTTCCACTGAAGTCACATCAAGAAATATAGATGAGGGCGGAGCTGGAGGTAAGTTGGGGTTTGTCCTATGACACCTTAAGATTAGAAGGGACAAATTAGATATCCTTCTGATGATGTGGATCTCTTATATGCCATTAGAAATTGCAATATAGACAAAGGCTTAGTCAGATAGTGATCCCGTGTCATTCTTTACGTATCTTGAGGCCGATGGTGTCATTTTTGTTAAGCCAAATTTATATAGTTGACCGTTTCGTATCTTAGCTTGTTCACTCATTACTTGAAAGTTTCTTGTTCCTCTAATTTATCTTTATCCTGTCCACTGTATAATCCTCTATCTTATGGAGGTCTTCTAGAAGGAACTGTGGTCGTGCCATAGTAAAATATGAAATGGTCAAATACATTGCCTGGTCTGAGGAAGTTGTGAGTAGTTCTTCAGCGTAGTATCTGCAGTAGGTGGTCTATTGTCATGCCTTCTTCCTTTCTTAGGGCATGGTGTTGTCAATGATCTGACCGAGTAGGCTCATATGATTTTGAACTCACTTTTCTTGAACAATACATAATTTCAATCCCCATCGTTGATGAGCTTGTAGTTAGAAGTAGATCTCCTACTTTGGAGTTTAGCGCAACATAATCGATCTCCTACAGAAGAGGAATTTCAATTGTAATAGACATAAAAATGGAAAATCCATTACTAGTTTGATATAATTATGACCTTTAGCAGCAAAATTAAGTTTGACAAGTGATGTGAGGAAACCTCATGGGGTTGATCCAGTGGCAAACAATTTGTCCTCATTCAAGAATTGGGTTGCTTGCGCATTCTACCTATTGCGTGTTACCTATAATGTGACCTGCGATTTATTTCTTCCTTTTTGGAATATGAGTGAGTGGTCTTTACTTAAACAGAAAACCAAGTAGGACTGGCTCCGCTACTGGCTCATTTGTTAGAACCCAAAAATAAAAAAGCAATGCCAAAGTTCCTACTAGTATTGTTAGGGTGTCATAAATAAATTCTCATGAAAAAACTGGGAAGAGAGAGCATGTGATATCATGGACCTCAGTATCTTAGGGAATCTTGCCTTCGGACAGCTCAACTAAATTAAATCTCATTTTCAAACCTGCGGAAGTTGGTTAAGTGGGTTCTTTTAGATTCCTTTTGGACTCAGGACTTTCCTTGGAGATTTTAATATTTAGTTTTCTTACCTGTTAACAAGTACTAATAGTCACTAGCTGATTTTTATTACAGTTGTCTGCTGTGAAGACCTGTTTGTTTTCATCTTGTTTATTTGGTCATTCTTCCTTCTCTCACTGAGTACTTTAGTTGCTTTTTTTTTTTAATGCTTGCAGAGTGTTCATTGATCATCTGCGTATCGCTTTGCTAGTATCTTCCCCTTTTTACATCAATAACCACAATAAAGTAGCTTGTCTTGCAACATTTTTTTTTACCCCCTCACATCAGTCAAAACCAATTTTTTGTTACTTGCACTCTGAGAGAGAACAATTCCCATGTTTTTATCACTTAGAAAAGGCTATGTCAAAGGTTTAGTAGGTTATGCCTTATTGTTGTCATGTAATTGCACATTCTTGCCATAGTTTTACTGTGACATCAGTAGATCTTGCCTTCGTGTCCTGAAACATCTGTCCAGTAGTAATTACACTATTTAAAGTACTAGTAATGGGCTCAACAACAAAAAGCTTTTGATCAAAAAAGGCTACGTGATGTAGTGGGATTTTCCCATTGCATGCTTTGTTTCTCTCTTAAGTATGACATTTTTGCAATCATGACGACGCAAATATTCCAAGAGTGGCAGGCCTTTGAGCGTGTCAGAAGTGAAACAAGAAGTGAAAATGTGTACTTGGTGGACTAAAGATTATGATGAGCTAGAAACAAAATATAGTCTTTTTTCTTGATTGTTCTGCACAAAATTTTTGCAGGTTCGAAAGACAGATTTGGGAGTGAGTCCAGCCCCATCTGAAGACCAATGCTTCCTGTAATGCTCTGCTCGGAGATCGCTTCATGCAGACATCTCTACGTGTAGTAGTATGCAAATCTTTGACTAACGCCAATGTATCTTGACCGTGTATGGCCATGCACTTCTCATTCTGGTCCTGTTCTTCTGAATCATGAGCAGTATCATCCTATTAGCTAATATCATCTTACTTTAAAGTGCTAGAGGGCTAGAGTTGAAATTTTTCTTCAGTTTCATGAACGTCCGTTACAACGAGAGGCTTGCGATTTTTCAAAGGTAAGAAGGATTTTGAATGGAGATGCGAACTCAATGCTGGTGACAACAAGGAAGCGAGATGCTTTGAGCAATTGGATTTTGACTAATCAAATTTGGTGTGGAGCATAAGGCACTTTCCGTGGCATTTTCTTGTGCTGATATCATGTCTATGCTGACTTTTTGACCAATTCTTATGGCACAAAAGTTCATAAAGCTGAAGACCCTCAAATTTGAGTGCTTATGTATTACTTAAGGAAACAACGATATTGTTGTATCATGATACAAATTGTCATAACTTGTTTCGAGTGATGAAACATCTTGCGATTTATATGTTTGATGCTTTTGATGCACTAAAACCACATAAAATCCAAGGAAGTGTTGCTGCAAATAATTTCACCATGTATCATCATGAACACTCCACATCATTCATGCTGAGAATACTAATGGACTGCATCAACTTGAACTGCTATATATATATATAAGCATATGAGATTGAGAAAATTTTATAAAATCAATATGACATTCTAAGAACTAAAAGATAAAATCATCTAGTGTATCTAAATTACAACTTTTGTGGTAAGTTGCATGCCTCATCCTTGCAAGTCAAAAAGCTGGCCGGATCAACCACTGTCGGTTGGATATCCCTTTGTCTCCTCCTTCGTTAAAGGCCATGTAAGTCAAGTTCGGGAATCCCTTGCATTTCTCCACGAGGGTGTTCAATTTTTCTAGAGAACAAAAAAACTTCACATAGGCCATCTAGTACAACATAACCCCCAATCCCACCCCATCCTGAATTAAAATCACGTCAAAACATCAGTCACACAAAATTGGAATGGGCAAGAGAGACACAAGAACATAGTTATCCGCATAAAAAAAAAAAGGCCTTAGCCATGATCATCTTCTTTTATCTAAACACAACAATTACCATTGAGAGGAGCATCTTACCCCTTTGCATGTATGCCCTCTCATGGACACAGATTCTACCAATGCATCTCAAATTCATCATTCAATATAACTCTCTTGAAATCTTCTTGTGCAATACAAATGTTCCTCTGTATCTCTTGGTATGTACCTCTACGTACCTCCAACGTATCCTTATAATATTATTACTGTAGGATAACCGCACATTACCATCATCACCCAGGCTCCGTTGGCATATAAAACTTCATAAGACATTTTATGACCATCCACCACCATACTACACATGCATATTTTCTATATTCAATTACAAAGTCCTTAAACCATGTGCTGTATTCCTCTGTTTTCCTACTGAATAAATTCAGGAGACTGAAGAACCTCACTGTTGAGTACCTACCAGTACAAGATCCTAACCATGCTTGTCTTTTCCATTACAAATTCTATATTTCACAATCTCCATACTATGTATACTCACTATAAAAGTAATTGCTCATAATTTCAGACTGAATTTCACACATGCCCTAAAGAAACGACAGATACCACAGAAGGACAGCTCAACAAATAGTGGTTCAAGGCACAATGATTGTCTAGGACAGATTCCCAGCTTGATGCATGTAACTACTTAAAAAAATTCGTCCTTAGAAACCAAACCAGTTCAAAGAATGGCTGTGTGCAACTTTCTTCTTCTCTACAGTTCATGATCCATTATCAAAATAAGTACAACCATGGTTTCCATCAGCTCAACTTATCAGAAAACATTGATAAGCAGGCAACTTGAAGAAACACCATGGCATGTCTTCTTACCAACAGAAGGTTTGTCTCTGGCTGAAGGCCATCCAACTCGGACCAAGGCCTACTTCTCAACTTCCCAAGGCATAATTTCTTAAATTTCTGGTGCACACTAATACAAAATACACAAATTTAGACTTGATATGTTCTCATAATTCAGAAACAAAAAGGAACAACAAATGACAAGTAATTTCACCTCATGAACATCTTCAATGCTATTCAAAAGAACAACCCATTCTTCAAGAAGTTTCTTATCACGGGCACGTGGATGCATGAACTGGCAATTTACAGAATGGTTAGTGCCATTTAATAAGATTAACTTCGTTGAAGGACACTAACACTGGGAGCAGATCATTTTAGCTAGAAAGCAGCGAAGCGTGAACGTTGCCCACACTAAGGGTTGCTCATAGGTTGTAAGACCGAGCACTACTGATGGCAGAAGAAAACAATAACAGAGCTGGAAGAAAATCTTTCAAGTGTTCGCGGCAGGCACCACGGCCTTCTGCGATCGTGAACTGGACAAAAATTGGGGTATGAAGAATGCATTAGAAACCTCATCATATACACGAGATGATCTTCGTCTCTAAGCACTTCAGGTTCTAGGAAAAATCGATGACGCACTCAGTTCAGCAATCGTCCACAGGCGGATGAGAAAAAATCATGTCAAAAAAAAAAAAAAAAAAAACTCTGCGATTGACAATCCGATGCTCACGCGAAGGTGGATAATTTCCGGCGGATTCAAACCAACGCTCGGCGGCTTTGGCCTCCGGGCACATCTCCGACCGGTCGAAATCATAGAAACGAGCCGCGTCAAACTCGTAATCAGGATCGCATTCCTCGTTGCTCCATCGTTCCGTATCATCACCCATCGCCTTCTTGTCTTTCGTCAGAGGACCGAGAAATCAAATCGAACTTTTCAATAAATAAATAAAAAATCATCCGAACGAGAACCGGAGCCAGAGGAACGCGCCAACTGCAGCTGGACTGCTGCAAAGCACAGGAGAGGCGAATTAAATGTCCAGTTCCAACTGTTAAAAAACTGAAAAGAACAGCCTAACACCAGAGAACACCAACCGTACCCATGGAAAACGAGTTCAGCCGGTCGACGACTTCCCTTCAGTCGAAAGCGCGTACTCACCGAGCCCAATCGCAGACCGGCTCCGCAGCGTGCAGCAGGAGGACATGTACCTCAGACTCCGCTCTCGGCCCACCACGGCCAGATCTCTGCTCCCGTCCCTCCGCCCCAGGAAGAAATGGACCTCCCTCCTCCCCTGTCGGTCAACGAAGCACATTTATTACGGCCTTAATGTGCTTCGTTGGGGACGGCGGGGGAACAGCCGCCGGACGAACGGCGGAGCAGCAACGAGCACGGAGAGAAGCCAGCGAGCGCTGGAGCAGGGGCAGCCGTCATGTGCTTCGTCGGCGACGGCGGGAGAACAGCGGGGGAACGGCGGAGGATTTGCTTCTCTTCCCTTTGTCTGAGAAGAGAAATCGACGCGAGCACAAACCGCAATGGAAACAGTCAAGAGGCAGAGGCGGAGGCGGAGGGGCTCGGGACCCAGCTGCGACCGGCAAGGCTTTTGGGAGGCGGAGGGGTGAGACGCGCCAGAGGCAGATGACCGACGAGGGCGGAGACGGAGTGGAGGGGTGGGACGCGCGGAGAAGGAAACAGAGCAATCGTCTCCTTCGTTCTTCTCTGTCTGCGTCGTTCTTCTACCAAAGAGGAGAAAAAGCCCTAAAAATTCAAGTGAGGAGAGAGAAACTTTTTGAGCGGGAGTTTGCGCATTTATTGCGCGTCCTTTTTCTGTCAGCTCAGCCGAGCCGAGCCAGCCAAATACCAGCCCTTCCATTTTCAAGCGGGTCCCGCTCGAGGGACACATGTCAACAGCTGAGTGGTAAATGCGCACCACGTCAGCAGATGACGTGGCACGCGCATACCACTGAATATTTTCTCCCACCGATGCCTTTCTCCAATCGAGGAAACGTTGGCCGAGGGGAATATTCCACGTAGGATCATGCATCTCCCCATTCAGAGATGGACACGTGTCCATATAATAGAGAGAGACCGTCTGCTGTTGCGACTGCTGCTGTGGGGCCCGAATTGACACAGAGAAAAAAGGAGAGATAGGGTCTGCACTCTGCAGTGTAATAAATTTGAATTGTGGGCCCGGATAAAAGCGTGTCTATCGCTGAATGATGAACTGTATGGTCCTACGTGGAATATTCTACTAAGCCAATATTTTCTCTAAACAGCTGAGCTGTCCGCAACTGCAGGACACGTGGCTTTCGTCCACCCGCGTACATCCGCAGCCATCTGGGGATGAGAGTGACTGAGGGGCAAAGCCAAAAATGGCAGAAGAGAGTCCGCCACTTGCTTGCCGGGTGTCCTTGGTCCGAGACTCTCCTCTCTCTCTCTCCAACTTAGCTAATTTACGTATTTTCTGTAATTAAACTAAGGACGACGCCGTTCCTACAAAATGTCTACTTAAAATCCTCTCTCTCTCTCTCTCTGTATTTTATATCTATAGACCGACTATTCCAATTTTCTGCGTACATAAATGATTTATGACGAGTTATTGCAAACTCGCCTTGATTTGATTAAAGTTCACTTCTTTAGTTTTTCTCATACCTAGCTTGAGAGAATGATTTGTTTTTTTTTCTCCAAAATAGCAAAAAGATAATGCAAATGCAGAAATTCAATTCGAGATTTTACTCATTAAGAATAGAGCCACCATATCTATTTGGAAAAAAGTAAGATCGAGAATTTGATTCCCTCACTTTTTCGAGGTTATGGTGTAAATTTGTGAGTGGAGAAGTGGGATTTCATAATTTACGTTGAATATATAATATATATAATAGTTAATAAAATAGGTATATGATAGGATCGCGAAGGTTAAAGTAAGAAAAGAGATAAAGAACAAGATCGAGACTTGGATTTTCTTAAATGGCCAATTTTTTTTTTTTCTCGGACGTTTTTAACTTTTAACAAAGAAGCAAAATCCACCCTCGGCGGCCGGAAGTTCTTCGGGATAGGCAATCCGAGGACAGCGTTGTAAATGCACAGTCATGTTGTCTCTCCGCCACACAGTTTAGAGAGAGAGAGAGAGAGGGGAGAGGGAGAGATTCAGACCTTCTGGAAAATTTGAGACTGTCTTACCTCCATCGTCTCCGTACATTCTCATCCGCCTCGGCGAGAACTCTCTCGTGAATTCTCTCGAATTCTCACGTCCAGAGCTTCTTCAGTACGCACCACTCGGTCCCCCAGCGCAGCCCTCCAACAGCGCTTCGCCGTCTTCCTCGATCGTTTGTGCTCCCCTCGCCGGTGAACAGTGTCTCTGAGCAAGGAATTGCAGCTTTTCCCGGGAAAATTCGGCTCCTTTTTGGCGAGCAATCGTCCCATCTCGACGGAAGAAGATCTGGGTCGTCGAGAACAAGCCTCGGCTCCGACGGAATTTGGTTGCGCTCCGTGAAAACTCCCGCGCGAAACCCTAGAATTTAGCCCCGGCCCAAATGCCCATGGCCGTGCCGTCGGTGGCTCTGTACGCCAGCCCTCCGAGCAGCGTCTGCTCGACTTCGCACCAGATCAACGCCCACGTGTCGTGCGATTTCGAATTCAACTCCAGGTCTTCGCCGTCTCCCGCCGCCTCGTCGACCGCTTCTTCGGCTCAGAAGCCGATCGCCGGCGGCCTCTCGTGCCTTTTCGCTTCGCCGGCGCCGACGGTGGCAAAGCACTCGTCGTCGTCGTCGAGCTTCGCTGCGGGAGGAGATGAATTGGCGAGGCAAGAGAGAGGTGAGGAATTTAGAGAGCTGAGTAGCTCTTTGAGTAGCTCCTTTCGCTATTCGCCGAGTAAATTTGGGGGTTCGTGGAAGCGAGATCATCAGAGCCCGGTCTCGGTTCTTCACGGACCTGTTTCGTGTAGTAGCAATAGCAGTAGCGGTAACGCTGGTGCAAAGAGCTTCCCAGCGAGAACTTCGCGTGATAGAAATGACGTTAATGTACTAGGCTCAATTCAAAGAGGTTATAATGGGATGTTCAGTGGGTTTGTTAGGAGGGCAGTGGCTTCTTGTGTTGAGCTAGAAATGCCGCCGGTTGAGGTGCGTGGTGATAGTGGTGGAGCTGCTGATGTGGAGGAATTGACCTTTAATTTGGAGGATTGCTTTGTGGAGAGCGATCTTGAGCCATATGCAAAGGAGTTGTTGGTTAATGCACAGTTGAGGCATAAGATCTTCTGCGACGAGTTTGTCATTAAGGCATTCTATGAGGCTGAAAAGGCACATAGAGGGCAGGTATACTTCTCAAGTGTACAATAGCCTTTGTTCCTTGGGACAACTTTTTGATGATTGTTTGATAGGTTTGGATGTGTTTACAATGTAGATGCGTGCCAGTGGCGATCCATATCTGCAGCATTGCGTTGAAACAGCTGTGTCGCTGGCACTAATTGGGGCTAATTCTACCGTGGTTGCCGCAGGGCTCTTGCATGACACACTTGATGACACCTTCATGAGTTATGACTATGTATTGAGGAACTTTGGAGCTGGTGTGGCTGACTTAATTGTAGGGGTAAGAAAGAATTCCCATCCTGATTCCTTGTGTAAAATGTTTGGACAAACAAGAATACTGAATGAAGTTAACTTAAACATTTGGCATTTACTTCCTCACGTGAGATGTTTCGGCTGTTTATCTGTCACTGTAAAATGTTGAAGAGGCGTAATAACTTGAGTAAATAGCTAACATAATTTGCTATATGCCTCTTGCAAGTATTTGTACATGACTTATGTCCTTGTACAACTATCGCTAGGCCCCTGAAAGAGTACAATGTCTGTTCGGGTTATTGACTGAACTAGGTAAATAGTTACTTCTGGATTGAGTAAGATTCAGTTCAGGATGTCCACAAAATGACCTCATTAAGCTCACTGATGGTATGTGGTGTTATCTACAGGGAGTGCTGGGGTCTTCATTATGAATAATTATGTAAACGAATAGCTTTCTAGATAATGCCTTCTGAGAGTGCTTTCCATGAAAGCCGGTACCATGTTGTAGGATTGAATCACTTGTTACACAGAATGCTATTATGCGCATAGCTGGCGGTAGCTGTTGCAATTGTTTCTCCTATCTAGGAATTTTTGTCCAGGAGTACTGTATTTGCAATGTAAGAATTGTACTATGTAGATATCTTGGGAGGTTAACAATATCTTGACTCTCTAATTCAGGAAGGCTTATTCCTATATGAACTTTTCTAATGGTTTTGCCCCCAGTAAGGCTGCAAACGGGGATATTTCTTACTTTCCCATGTTTTGCTTTTTCAGTGCAAAATAATTTGCGAATTGGTTTATGTAATGGTAAAGAGACATTTGAGCATTTAATATGCAGATATGCTTTGGGTTTTGATTCTGACAGCTTGCTATTCTTTAGTCAACACTCAAAAGCTTACGCTTTTAATTTGAAAGATAACAGGTCAATTAGGGTGCTTGTATTCTCCTCTAGATTGTTTCGTCTCTTTTTACATTTCCTTTCTATATTGCTGCTTGTGTGAAGTAATGCACTCTTGCTGCTTTGAGCTCTCTTTGTTTGCATGGTGACTTACACATGTGAGAAATTCTAATATAAGTTAGTTATGTATGGTTATTCTAGGTATCAAAGCTAAGCCAACTTAGCCAACTTGCACGGGAAAACAATACAGCAAGCAAGACTGTTGAGGCAGATCGACTTCATACCATGTTCCTGGCCATGGCAGATGCCCGGGCTGTCCTCATAAAATTGGCTGATAGACTCCATAATATGGCGACTCTGGATGCATTGCCTTTGGTCAAGCAACAGCGGTTTGCTAAGGAGACAATGGAGATATTTGTACCCTTGGCCAACCGTTTGGGGATCTATAGTTGGAAGGAGCAGCTAGAGAACTTGTGCTTTAAGCATCTCTACCCGGACTTGCACACACAATTATCGTCGCAGATTCTTGAGTCCTTTGACGAAGCAATGATTGCATCTGCTATTGAGAAGTTAGAGCTAGCTCTCAAGGATAAGGCCATTTCGTACCACTCTTTATCAGGAAGGCACAAAAGCTTATATAGCATATATAGCAAAATGTTAAAGTATGCCCCTCCCTCCCTCCTTCCCTCCCTCCCGTATCCTTTATATGTTGGTAGCTTGTCCTATGTGATATTCATGGTCTGTTTGCTAACTCAGAATCCTAAGGAACAAAATAGCACAATTTATGTACTGTTTTATTATGAAGTTTTCGGTATTTGAGCTGCTAAGGGTTTCTGCCAAGACAAAAAAAAAAGCTGCCAATGGTGGATGATGTTTCATCTTTCTTTTCACTAATTATGAGGTCATTTATTAAAAGATACACTGTTGTAGTACATCTGAAGTAAATGAAAACAGGGCACAAAAAACTGAAAACACAGCCTAAGAAACATACTTATAGCATTGGAGGGTAGGGCATGAAGCCCAAAGATGACTAAAAGTCATAAAGATTGAAGAAGCTGAAGACTTGGATATCTGGAACATCTTTTAATGCAAGCAATAAGCTGCTCATATTTTGAACAATTATCTATTCTCTGAGCAGCTACAGTGACACACACCTGTAATAGACTTCCAGTCTCTCTTGTAGAAGTAACTTGTGCACTAATTGGTGTTACTAATGGAGATCATCATTTTTTTGCAGGAAGAAGCTTACCATGGATGAAATTCATGATATACATGGTTTGCGATTAATTGTTGAAAATGAAGAGGACTGTTACAAGGCACTGAGAATTGTCCAGAGTTTGTGGCCTGAAGTTCCTGGAAGATCAAAAGACTATATTGCCCATCCAAAGCTTAATGGGTATGTTTGCTAAGATACACTCTTAAGAGTCAAGGCCTTTGCTTTCTTAACATTCCTATATTATTATTTAGGTATCAATCACTTCATACTGTGGTGACGGGTGATGGGATGGTTCCCCTTGAAGTTCAAATCCGAACAAAAGCGATGCATTTGCAGGCTGAATTTGGATTTGCTGCTCATTGGAGATATAAAGAAGGTGAATGTAAGCACTCTGCTTTCGTGCTTCAGATGGTTGAGTGGGCTCGATGGGTTGTTAGCTGGCAGTGTGAGGCAATGAGAAATGATCAATCATCAATTGGCCATGTTGATTCTGTCAAGTCAACCTGCACGTTCCCAACTCACACAGAAGATTGTCCATTCTCATACAAACCTCTCTCTGATCAGGATAGGCCTGTCTTTATCATTATGATTGAAAATGATAAGGTACTTTTTCAACTTCCACGTTTTTTTCTTCTGCAGATTCTTTCTAGAGTCGGTCCTTATGCTACCTGATTGTCATAGGACAGTTTAACAAATTTTGCTCATGTGTGAAATACTTGATGACTTGGGTAGCGCATTTGAAGTATGGTTTGGATAGTATGCCAATATATAATTACCCTGCCTTGCTCAATGATGGATGTTTTGAAGTACTTTGATGGTTGGTTTCTGCAGATGTCAGTCCAAGAGTTTCCTCCTGACTCTACAGTCATGGATTTGTTGGAAAGGGCTGGGATGGGGAGCTCGAAATGGACACCTTACAGGTTCCCTCTCAAAGAAGAACTGAGGCCAAGGTTGAATCGTGAGCCAGTTGGTGAGCCTACGTGCAAGTTGAAGATGGGGGATGTCATGGAATTGACTCCTGCATTACCCAATAAGTCTTTGACGGAGTATAGGGAAGAGATCCAGCGAATGTATGATCACGACCTTACCATGTCAAGGCCGGGGCGGTCTACTAGCACTTTGGTAGGCTGGAGGAGTTGACACGGTTGAGATGATTCCTTTGTGAATGTGTCATTTGTCAAAATCAGGTGCACTTGTAAATATGTGTGTATATAGAACAGGACTCTTGTTCTGTAATGTTAAGTTATTTGGACTCTCATTCTGTCTGGAAAAGTTATTTTCCTTCTCATTTCATTTTTCCCTTTGAATGGACCATGAACGATATGATTCTCCAAAATTCAGCATATATGCAATCTGTATCTAAATTCGCATCTACATCTTGTTCTGATCAAAGTTGCACGGTAGAGAGGCATTTGTTATTTCCCCCATTTGGTAGTATTTGGTGATTGTTATGGTCTGTAAATGAGTTACAACGTCTACCGCGGGAGATCTGGCGTCAAAAGATGTCATCATCTGTGGCTTCTCAAGAAACAACTGAGGCCATGTCTCATCAACTTTTTACCAGAAGATAGAAAGCCTCAATACCAAGCAGTTCATCTCCTAAATTCCAGCCACACATTGAACGGAAGAAAGAGATAGCCTCATGCTAATGGACCATACGATTCACATTTGGTGCTTTAAAATAATTTATTACTCGCATGATAAATACAACACTAGTACCGCTACAGAGAGAAAAGTCATAGAATCGCATAATAATGCATTTTCATTTTCTATCTCCACAAGAACTCTTGAACAGAGTGTTGCCAAGAGAGCACAAGCATCAGCATCACCAGAACCCCAGTCAGTCCCCAGGATGAGCTCCCAATTCGCAGCACCCATGAAGGTTCAGGAGACGGAACCAGTGAACCTCTCTGACCGTATCCTGAAGAAGAAGAAGATGATGATGAAGTGGTCTTGATGGCGATTATGAGCCCGGCAAGAACAACGGGAAGCACAAACCCAGAACTCCATTTGGCCTCATGGTAGTACTTAGCTTCACCCTTCCTGTCAATGTACAGTGGAGAGAGTACTATTGCAGATACAAGAGCCAACACCATGGCCACTCCTCTCTGAGACGAGCTTTGGGCGGCGTAAAGATGAGTGGCCATTGATGGGGCTCTGAAGGGGAATTCTAGAGCCAAATGGAAGAAACTAGTCTTGAAGGGGAGGAACTGAGTTTGATGGGAGTTTTATAAGAGGAAAGAGATGAATCCGGCGAAGGAAAGGAATCCCGGTGGAAAGGGCCTCAAAGTCTCTACTGGGTGACAGAGGTGATAAATTAAACAGCCGTCCATAAAGTATAACAAGGAGAAAGTGTGAAAAAGTTAAAAGGGCTTTTGAAATTTATTGGAGGGAATGATTGAGGAGATGAGATTGGAACAAAGTGGAAGCAAGGTATCGATGGGCGTGTGTTCACATGTGACAAGAAGCGATGCTTTTAGCTATTGCTAGCTGTGCTCAAATCTTCTTGGAGGCTAATGTCTTTTCTTTACTTAGTCGGCAATCTTTAATCCTTCTTTCTGAATCTTCAAATCTTGTTTCGTTTGCATTCTTTTCCCCCCTTCATTCCAACACTTGGCATCATTTCTTTTGATGGGATCCTGAATTGTAACTTAAGAAATGGGTGGAATTCGTCGTCCAGCCTCGTTGGATCTACTAAAATTGCAGTTAAGACGTTCTCTAAAGATCCCTTTGACAACTCTCAAACCACACGCCGGGAATAGATCGCATCAGGGCACTGTTTCCTCACGGGGAAAGACAAGATGCGAAGTCCAGCTACGAACAACATGTAAACATACTTGCTTGCGCATAATGACAAGCTAGGTGAAGTCGAGTTGACGGCAAAGACGGGCAACCGGCAGATTGCACGGGTTTATCGAAATAAACAAACATTTTTTGTGACTAAGATGCGTAATTAGTGTTAATCATACGGCAACCTCGACAGGACATGTTGCTTCCATGGGCGATGGCCACATTGCAGAGCAGTTTTTCGTTAACAGTGAAATAGGGAGTTGGTGAAATCCAATCCTTGCAACAAACCACTTCTGGACTCTTCAGATCACTTTGCCCATGTATCTGCTTGCCCATTCTTTATGATGCGCCTCACGGAGTGCGCTAAATTAGAATGAAATCCAAGCCAACACAACGCGCTACAACGTAACAAGGACGATATCATGAACCTGGCTCTTGTCAATCCTCGAGTCCCTCAAACATTATTTTACGGGCTCCGTACACTTCCTAAACAAATCCATGTTCAACTCCTCGAATCTCGCCCGCAGCTCCAGGTGCATTCAATAGCCCACTCTTATTTAAGCATAATTATCGACTATAATAATTCGATGGTGCGTTGCATGGGGCAGTACTTTATGTTGGAGAGGAGGGGAGTTACTCTTATCAGTATTGTCGTCATCTGTATGCAAACTTAACTGAAATTTAATATTGAGTTTTAGCAGACAAATTAGATATATTGGCCTATCCAATAATAGCCACATCTGAAGACTTGATGTGGGGTCTATCTTATTCACCCAAAACACCCTCATAACTAGCTGTATCTTTTTCTTTTCGGTATATGAGAGAATACCTCCGAATTTTATTTGACGATCCGTTATAACTTTTTTGTAACTTGTCATATTTTTTATTTTGATTTTTTTCTTAGTCTTAACATCATGACGGATATTGAAATCACTTATGGAAAAGAAAGAATTACGATGTGTTATTGGCATGTCATAATTTTTTGTAATCCGCATATTCCCTTGATTTTATTTGGTAGTTTACCTACTACTGTTAGTATTGAAGAAACACAACACTTAAAGTAATTGGCTATGACGCACTATGATGGAATGCGTTAAATTATGACGAAATCCAAGCCGAATCGACTATGGTGTGTTGCCCGAGAATTACCTTGAACTATTTCCTTCTTAAATTGCTAGTAATTTGAAAGCAAATATATGATTAAATTTTTTTATTCGCTAGTTCGAATTATTATAAATTAATCAAATTGTTGCTTTGAAATCTTCATAATGTTAGCTGGGTTCACTTTCACGTGGAGGAAACCCAATGAGTTGCAAGCCTAAAAGGGCTTGAGCCCATATGATAAGCCATATGGAGAAATAGGGTTTCTCACTATCTTTTAAGTGGTAGCCGCAAAAAGACGCAGTAACAAGAGAAAAAGAGAAAGCAGAAAATCGGAGATTGGGGCAAAGTCTGATTTACATCAAGTTGACATTGGAGGTAGATTCGTGATTTGATTGAGCTGAAATTTTGTTAGCGTGTTTGTGGCACAATCTTCTCAAATATGAACGGTTTGATTTTTGTTTGAAGCTCCCTACATCATGTTTTTCGTGAATTGATCAAAACTTGCGTTTTTGGTCAAATTTATCTTTGATCTCTTGTGAAATTCATGTGTATTGCCAATAATTATGTTCTTGAGGTTTTTGCTACTATGTACCTCTAGTATTTGTTAGAGAAGAATATTGTTCACCCAATTTTGTTGATAGTAAAGATTTTCAGGTGAACTCTAGTCCCATGGTTTTTGATCTCCTCACATTGAGGAGGTTTTCCATGTAAAAAAACCTCTTCGTGTTTGCGTGCTTGGTATTTATTTTACTCTACTATATCGGTTCCTATTAAGTTTACACAAGAGGGAATGTTATTTTATTCCGCTGCATTAATTCGATATTGTTCGAGTTATTACCGTTTTCCCATCACATAACTCATCTAATCTTTCATCAACAAATTGTGCTCAGTTATTGCATTTAGTATCTATATGTATGATTTATAAATATATAGTGTATGATGGCCCTCATTTTATAATTATGCAGCATTAAACATCAACTTTTGAAAAAACAAAGAGGAAAGAAGTCGAATAATTGAACTTGAAAACAAGGTGGCAACCCCCTTTTCTAAAGAAAGAATATTATACACTAAGGGCACGGTCCTCAATGCCTGGCCCTTTCTTCTCCGATCGACAACGAGATGCGTGTCCGCTGCGTTCGGAAATTTAAGAATAACATAAAGAGGAAAGAAAGAAAGAACAGTGACATGTGTGTTTCAACGAGCTTGCTGTCTTGTTCCTTCGTCAGCATGTGATCGTGCACGCTTCAAATGACAACAAAATGAGGTCTGATTGGACACCAAAACACCATTTCTTTCAAGCACATTCCATATTCACTTCAATGGCCTCCTCCAGACTCCTCCACCTACCCTCCTTCTATCTCTCCACCACCATTCACATGCTCAAGAACCTGCTCTCACGCCTCAGGACCCTCCACAGGACGCCATTTCTTGTCATCCTCGTCGACATATTCCTGTCACTCTATTTCTGGTCGTGCGGCCTCTCACCCTGCACTGTGGACCTGGACGACGGGCAGACCACCGTCCACTTCTGGGGCTCCACTCACAGGAGGTCCAAGAAGCCATACTTGGTCCTCATCCATGGCTATGGAGGCAACTCCAAGTGCCAGTTCTGGGCCCAAGTGGGTTGTCTATCTCAAAGCTTCAACGTTTTCATACCTGACTTGCTCTTCTTTGGGAAATCACACACGCTCAGCCCTCAAAGGAGTGATGTGTTTCAGGCCACGTGCATTGTGGAAGGTCTGAAGAAACTTGGGGTTGATAAGTACTCGATTTATGCAATCAGCTATGGTGGGTTCGTGGGGTACAGGATGGCTGAGATCGGTGGTGATGGTGTTGAGAAAGTGGTGATCGTCAGCACTGGGATTGGGTGTACAGATGAGCAGAAGTTTGAGCAGTTGAGGAAGATAGGCAGGAATCCCTTGGAGCTTCTTTTGCCGGAGAAGCCTCAGGATTTGAGGGTTCTGGTGAATTTGTCTATCTATAAGTTCAATCCTTTCAAATTGGTCCCCAGTTTCTTCCTCCAGCAGTTCATTGATGTGAGTTAACATTCTCTTTTCATATTGCTTGTGCCCTGTTCATTGCTTGATGCAGTTGCTGGTCTCAGGCTCTGAGGTGTTCACTCAAGTTGTGTTTGCTTTGCTAGATAAATCATTTTATAGAAGAATTTGGCTGGTAATATTATTCTGTCTTGCAGTCATATGCTGGTTTTGAAAGAACTAAGTGATGAAAAATGAAGTGAAAAGGAAAGCGCATGAACCTCTAGGAGATTTTCCTCAACTAAAGAGAGAAAATTAGAAGGCATTTCGAGAATTTTGGCCTTTTCTCGTTGTTTCGAAAAGAAAAGAAAAGAGAGAGAGACAGAATCGTATTGTAGTGACTTTTGGCTTTTAGAATCCAAAAAGTCATCATCAGTTATATCATCGTGGAAGCAGAATTACCTTGGTTTGGATCCTGTTTCACAGGTTGAAACTAATGGACTTCCTCGAAACAGAATCTTTTTGGTCCATTTACCCTACTTGAATTAAAATCTCTCCATAAAATTTCACTAAACTTTTACTACCAAGAAGTTTTGTTTGAGTTAGGGGAGGTTGGTCCTGGGCGGGTTGTCAAGAATCGACAATATGACTATCGACTCCGAAGATTGGAACTGATAATTGAATTGGTCGAATCTAGATTTGTCGAGTCCCTACCCCTTTTTGTTTTGCATAAAAAATCAAATTTTTATAATAAATTAGAAAGATATTTCATTGTTAAAATATATTGTAGCTTCATCGGAAAAGTATTTTTATAATAACCATGTTGAAGACCTAGTTTGACTTTCAGAGAGTCGCAAAAGAATTTTTTTTAAAAAAAAAGAGGTTTTCAAGTAGGTTTAACCTGGAAACCGAACCAGTTGAACTGATATGAACCAGCTCCTGGATAGAATTGATGGTGGTTGGTCCAAGCCAGTTTGGTCCATTTCTTTGGTTGAACCGGACCTAGTGCACACCCCTAGTTGATTTTGGTGATTCATCGACTATGTTTGCTTCTATGATTAGTTCATAGGTCACCACTAAAGGCGATCAACAACAAACGGTTCGCTCAGCCCCTGAGGCCCGAGAGGTGAATTTGCAATTTTGGGCAAGGTCTTACATGAGGAATCCCGGCCTTCTTATCGTAGGCTCGGCCTGGCCTGGCCAAAAATTCCTCTATAATTTTTATGATATGGACGGGTTTGAGCAACGCATTGGCCGGACGTTTGGGTCTGCTCCCAGCCCGCCCAATGATCAACTCCAGTCACCACCTAGATCTTTCTTCATTGTCCTGTATTCACGGGCCAACTTTTTCAGGTCATGTGCAACAATTCCAGGAAAGAGAAATCGGAGCTAGCAGAATACTTGCTGTTCGCAAAAGCAGACAGCAACCTTCCTGTTTTGACTCAGGTAATCCTTTCACATGGGCATTTGTTCTACTTATGAAACAATGTATTCAAAGACATCACATGTGAGGTGTACAATCATATCAGTCCAAAATGACTATGCTGCTTAGCAATTCACTTCTCGGGTGGTATTTGCAGGAAACGTTGATTATATGGGGGGATCAGGATAAGGTCTTCCCATTGAGCTTTGCACATCACTTGCAAAAGTAAAGTTTTTTTAGAGTGTATTCTTTAAATCAGTTTCTTGGTCTGCTTAAATAGTACCGTTACCAATATGAAAAACCTTACATCTACATTTATCAGGCATCTGGGACCCAAGTCGAAGCTAGAGATCATCAAGGACACAGGTCATGCTGCAACCATTGAATCCCCTGGAGCTTTGAACAATTTTATTAGAGCATTTATCATCGGTAAATGAACACGATAAAAGAAGTGAGCATTTTGATTGCAACTTTTGGTATGTAAGTTAGGAATATGTTGTACATTGCAACGACTAGAGAAGTAGAATCTGCTTCCCCAATAGATCTGAACTTTTGCTGATGCTCTCTGATTCAAGTAAATCCTTCAAGTATCTATACAGGTAAATGATTCCTATTGATGCATCTCAGTTTGCTTCAGGAAATTCATTAGAAACAGCATCTCAAAGAAAGGTAAAATGCTATGCAAATTTAAGATTACTTCATTGTCCAACCATGGGTTTTGAAGTTGGGTAATTCTTGCAAGACAAAATATAGTACAAACCCAGCCAGCATATCTTTTAACATAGTTTTTCTTCTACAACCTGCTCAAGTGTTTCTGGTACTCACCCTACGCATTACTTTAACAATGACCGACTGAAATTATTACAAATCCGTGGATTTTAGATCATTTCTCTGAGTGATTGCAACTTCACGACGACCTCCTTCATGTCGAGTCGTTCTCCGGGCTGTTCGGAGGAGCATAAGATGCCAATTTTCAGTACCAAGGTCAAGCTCTCTTGAGCTTTGCTTTGCTTTCTCGAGGTGGTTGCCCTGTCGATGTCTTGATGGTGGAAGACTTCTTCGAGTAGTTTCGAGTCGACTATTTCGGCCACTCCATCCGGAATAGCTCTGTTCACATAGCTATGGAGGCTGAGATCTTCCATGAACATCTCATCAGTTGGCTTCTTCCCAGTGAACATCTCCATCACTAGAATCCCAAAGCTGTACACATCCCCCCTAGTTGAAATCTCACCAGCCATTCCATATTCTTCACCAAAACACATCAACAGTTTGCCATAAGTTCAACAAATGAAGTCCCAAAACATTTGTATATGAGCATTCTCGAAGATAAAATAGGTTGACTTCTGCGGTTCAATTTTGAAAATGCCTCTTGTTCAATTTTTTCTAAAAAGGTTCTCAAAAAATGAAGGATCTACGAGATATCTCTTTCCAAAATTATAGGGCAAAAAAGAAGTTACCTGGAGCTACATATCCAATAGTACCCTTGAAGTTACCAGTACTCAAGCTTGATTGAATCTGAGGGTTCTTATCATAGAGGAGCCTCGCTAATCCAAAGTCACCAACATGTGCAGTCATGTCTTTGTCGAGGAGGACATTGCTTGGCTTAAGATCACAGTGAACAACTGGAGGGTCGGCATGGTGATGGAGATAGTCCAAAGCCTGAGCTATGTCGATGGCTATGCTTATCCTCTGCACGAAACTGAGTTGCCTTCGGCCAGAATTCTGGTCATCTGCATTATCCACATGTAACCACTTCTCCAGACTCCCATTTGGCATGTAGTCGTAGACCAATGCCTTGAACTCATTCCCAGCGAAATCAATGCTCGAGCAAGAAGTTACTATCCTCAAGAGATTACGATGCCGGATCGATCTCAACGCTTTGCATTCTGCTATAAAGCTCTTTGAAGCTCCGCGTTGCTGGAGGTCGAGCACTTTCACTGCGACCAGCAATTCTCCACTGCATCCTTTGTAAACTGAACCATAACTGCCGGTCCCTATCTTTTTAGCTGAAGAGAAGCCATCGGTTGCCCTGGAAAGCTCAGCATACGTAATCTTCTGAAATTTCTTTTCGTGCTCTGGAGGAGTTGTCTCGAACGATTTGTTCCTCCTATAAAGTATGAGAATGGAACATAACAAGATCGCGCATGTTCCAAAAGAAACTACAAGGATTATCAATATCCTGATGTACAAACGTCGCCACAACTTCCTGGAATGAACTCTGGTGGGTGTGCATTTCTGCAGATGCAATGCCACCAGGCCCCCACAAAGATTACTGTTTCCTGCAATTGAGATTTCACTTTGGTTCTTGAAGATTCCACCTTCGGGGACCTCACCTTCAAGATGATTGAATGACAAGTTCAGCTTTTTCAGGAAGGTAAGAGAGCTTAGGAAATTGGGGATTTTGCCTGTGAAGTTGTTGCGCGAGAGATCAAGTTCTTGAATCCCTTTCAGACTTTTTAAGGAGGAAGGGATCGATCCCTGGAAAAGATTTCCGCTTAGATACAAGAAT
Source organism: Corymbia maculata (assembly GCA_014182735.1). Taxonomy (NCBI): domain Eukaryota; kingdom Viridiplantae; phylum Streptophyta; class Magnoliopsida; order Myrtales; family Myrtaceae; genus Corymbia; species Corymbia maculata. The sequence goes on from CM024691.1 coordinate 26,039,684, forward strand.
TCCAAGCTATCACAGCTCACGAGGGAACTAGGCAGCTCTCCTGATAGTCTGTTGTCTGATAAGTCTAGATGTGTTATCTGTCTCATTTTTCCTAATTCCATCGGTATGGGACCAGTTAACTTATTTGCAGAAAAAACTAACCAATCTGTTATGGAAGGAATACCAATGACCTCTTTAGGTATAGTACCTGAAAGGCTATTATTTGCCACAGAGAGCCTCTGAAGATTTTGACAGTTTCCTAGGGTCGAAGGTATGTTTCCCCGGAGAGAATTATCATCCAAGCCAAGTTCTACCAAGGAAGTAAGATTACCAATGGATTGAGGAATTTCCCCCGAAAATTTGTTGCCAAAAATTGACAAAACCTGCAGGTTCTTGATAAGCCCAATGGAGGCAGGGATTTGTCCAGTGAAGAGATTCTCCTCCATGCCGATCAAGATCAGGTTTTCGAGCTTTTGAATGTCATTTGGGATGCTACCGGAAATTCTATTTGCTCCCATCAGAAGGTAATTGAGGTTGGAAGAGAGATTGGTTATGTGACTCGGCAAAACCCCAGTGAGAGTGTTGTTGTTGAAGGCAAGGACCTCGAGTTTTGTGCAGTTCACTAACGAGGAAAGAAATCCAAGGTCATTCCCTTCCCCGTTTCCAAGCTCGTTCATCCCTAGGTTCAACCTCACGAGGTTTTTCAACTTCCCCAATTCTTGAGGAATCGAACCGGTCAACTGGCCAAACGGGATAGAAATCCGCTCGAGCTTACTTGCATTAGTAATGGAGCTTGGAATTGAACCGTAAAAGTGGTTTTTTCCCAAGAGAAGCATCCGAACGTTCGGAAGAGTAAATCCTATATCGGGTGGAATTTCTCCAATAAGTTGGTTCTCAGAAATTCCAAAGTACTCCATAAGAGAGAGATTGAAGAGCTGAGCAGGAATAGAACCTGCCAAGAGTCCGTTTGCTGAGACTTGGAACATGCGGAGCTGCTTCAGCTGGCCGAGCTCTTTAGGAATGTCACCACTGAGTCTATTTTCAGATAGAGAAAAATCCCTGAGAAACGTTAGGTTCGCGAGTGATTTTGGGATTGGACCTGTAAAGTTGTTGACAGCAAGTCCTAATCCTGTAAGCTTTTCGAACTTGCCCAGCTCTGTTGGAATTCTTCCTTCAAGGCTGTTTTCGACTAAATCAAGTATCCTCAGCTCCGAGCACTGAGTGAGATTTATAGGGATCTCACCTTGCAAATGATTCTGGGTGAGTCCGAGCACCTGAAGCCGATACAGATGTCCCATTTCTTTCGGGATCTTTCCATGGAAGTAATTGTACCGCAGATTGACATTCCTCAAGAATGTCAAGTTTCCTATATGCGGTGAGATGGTACCTGTCAAGTTCCTGGACTGGAGGTCTAGCACCACAACCCTCTCATGTTGACCACCACAAATAACCCCGTTCCATCGGCAAAAATGGACCGAATTGTTCCAATTGCTCAGCGTGGCAAAAGGGTCATGGGTTATCTGGTTTTTGAAGGCCAATAAGGCCAGTTTATCTGTGTCATTCCCAAGTTTAGCAGAGTGAGAAAGAGTGATGCAAGGAAGCAGGAGGCAGAGAGTGAAGATGACAGGGTGGAGAGGGAAAGACAAAAGCTTTCTCGATTCCATTTTGACCCAGTTCATGCTGAGATGTATGGGTATGTCATATTCTGATTTTATAGAGTTTATGTAACCTAGGAACGAGACCTGTCCTGGAGAGAGACCAGGGTGGTGGAAATTCTTGCGAAAAAGGCCAAAAAAATGTTCATGGGAGAGAGAGATCTTGGCTGATAATGAAGGGAGCATTGACCTGAAAGAAAGAGAGAATCCTGGGCACTTTCAGCGTGATTAGTTGTCGGTATTCCGCCAGTGAAAGAACAATTCAGGGGGCAAAGCGCTTGAGCATGTGCTTTTGTTTTTTCAGCTGTCGCCTTCAATTTTAATGTTGACTTTGGAGTTGCATTAATTGGCTGGTCTGAACGCAGAATGTTGAATGTGAACAGGATCAATTGGGAGGTTTCCTTGAAAGAGATGAGTCGATTTGTAATTGAAGCGATGGGTGGGTTAGGTACAGTGGGTCCATGCCCGTTTTATTATATTTATGAAAGAGATTTGAGTTGACTAGAAATTGTGGGGAAAGATTGTGTAAGAAATTTTGAACTCATTGTACAGTGGCCAATTCTTTTTTAACATTTTAATTATGTCAATTTAATCATAAATTTTTTGATAATTTGCCGATCAAAATATTTTAATTGTATAAATTTAATTCTAAACCTTTTGAAATTTTACTAATTTAGTCATTAACTTTTAATAAATTAATGATATAATCCTTCTGGCTAGTTTTGACCAAAAATTATTGACGTTACAATCCAGTCAATGCTGATTGTCCTCATGCCATAACTGATATTGACATTGATAATTTTTTAATTTCTCTTTAATTTTTTAACTATTTATTTATTCTTTTATTTCTTTTTCCTCTTTCTACACAGGGCCGACGAGCTACTAGGCACAAGGGCCAATGAACTCCATCAACCCTTGGGCGAGGGCTGCGAAGCCCTTATCAAATGCAACCTCGTCGATCACATCAAGGGCAGTGAGGGTGTTGTTGCCCCCATGTTGGCCAAGCGAGGGTGAGCAAGGGTCAACAGAGGTTTTTGACCCTTGATCAGCCGTCAGCACATTGAAGAAAAAGAAAAGAAAAGAAAAGAAAAGAAATATATAAAAAAAAAGAGGTAGGTCAGCGGTATTGACTAGAATACCACATTAGCGATTTTTGGCAAAAATTATCTGGAAAAATTATATTGTTAATATATTAAAATGTTTAGGAGTAAATTGTAACGTTGTCAAAATGTTTAGATATAAATAATACAATTTAAAAGTTTAGGATTGTATTTGCCACCATGTAATAGACTTAGGACTTTTTAGACAATCTTTTCAAAATTAGTCATGAACAAGGGTAGTGATTATACCTGCATGGATGTAATTTCTAAGTGTCACGGGCTAATAGTTCCTTGGCCATGGAATGACTCATGCGGCACCTAGCAAGCAAATTAGTCAAGCTAGCTTTCGTTCATTAGTTATTCTAAAGAACAATATGGCGAATAGCTATTTTATACGAGATTGTACCATGCTTAGTTTTGCTCAAGTGTTTAGTCTTTTGAGTGAAACAGTAAATTATTTTAGGCTTGACAGCTGGTTGTATCAAGAGAGTGACATTAGCTCCCGATCAATTTGTACACGAGAGGCCAGCTCTACCTTTAGAGTTCCCAAATACTATAATCATTTGATTCTACAACTTCTAGCACCAACCGTCCTGATGCCACTTCCACGAACTAGTTGTATTCATCTCCTTTGCATCAATCGTTATTTACCTGATAATCCCAAGCATCACTCACAAGTATTATGAGTACAAAAGGATTCATGATTTGTGACAATTTTCCCCAGTCAATTCCGCAACACCCTTGTTGCGATCTGTTTTGTCGCTTCCTTGTTGCTCCTTAACTATTGATGCACCACTTTTGGATCCTACGTTGAATGGTCCCACTCGCCCAACAAAAAAGAGTTTGCTCCATTAGCAACCTCTTTTGATCGTAGCCACTCAGGTCCTTTGCGGTCACTTGTGCTTTCCTTGACAAGTGTGGCATCATTCGCTGATTGCATCTTTTGGCAACACCATTTTTGCCTACTAAGCATTTTGATCCTGGCAAACCAATAGAGGTTCTTTTCTTGTTAAAAACGTGGTAACATACCTCTTATTAATATTCGCCGATCAATCCAAGAACGTTATCCCCATTTAGTGAGGAATTAGATCTTCCTTGTACCTCCACTGTCATCCTAGAAGCTGGTCGAGAGTTACGCTTTGTCCGAGCACCTTTGCCTCAGTGATCAACTCTCCGCCCTCATAAGGATTGGATAGACTATAGGGTTCTAGCTTAACCTACTTATTACTCTAATACCATATTTATCATCGGCTGACTGTTCCTTGGTTATGGAATGACCTGTGTGGCGCTTGGCAAGTGGAATTAATCGAGCCAACCTTTGTTCATTAGTTGTTTTAGAGAATGATACAACGAATAGTTTCTTTATACGAGATCGTATCACGCCTAGCTTTGCTTTGGTGTATAATTCTTCCACTGAGACAATAGATTACTTTAGATTCGACAACTGGTTTCGATTTGTCATAACCTCATCATGAGAACAACATCGGCTCTAGTGCACAAGCCAACTCCGTTTTTAGAGTTTTTAAGTACTATAATCGTTCGATCCTAAAACTCTTAGCATTAAATGTCCCGACGCTATTCCCATTGATCAATTGTATTCATCTCCTTTGCATTAATTGCTCTTCACTTGATAGTTCTAAATATTACTCACAAGTGTCATAAATACGGGAGGATTCATAAACCGTGACACAAGCATCTATACCACCATCACGATGAATTTGTTTGCACTTTGTTGAGATTTGGCGGCGAGTGAATTTCTAGTCATTCGAAGTGATTCAATCACATCCTAAGGGCATATATCATGTGTAAGATGCTGACATAATACTCTAGTGTCATCCATGACGTCACATGCTGTGGTGGCGCAGCCACTTTAAAGGTACTCCATGAACCTAGCGTGGTACAGAATAGGGATTAGGGGCATATGGGACCTGGCTGTTATGGAGTACTTATGGATTATATGATCATGTCAGGGTTTATAGATGTCGGTACGGTGGTCAGGAATCTTTTTGCTTGTTGCTTGTTCTTTTCATTAAACTTCACCATTGGCAGCCAAATCAAGATGAACTTTTCCTTTTTAGTGAAAATACCAAGAAAAAAAGTTAAGGCCGTGAATGATAATTATTATGATTTTATTTTTACAATAAATTTCTATTTTAAACTTATTTTCGGAATATAAATTCGTTTAGTAAAATAATTTTATTTTTCTATTTCTGGAACATATTTCTATTCTCGAAATAGGTTTAGAATGGAAATTAGAAACAGTTTTTTTTTACTTTTCTATTTCTAGAATAGAAATCGAAATTGCTTCTCTCTTTTTTACTTTTCACCGAAGGAGTTTCTTGCCGTCCGTCGCTCATCACCAAGACCCCCCGTTGGTCGTCGGCCGCCGTCGCCACTCGAGAAAGCGAAACTTTATTGATTATCAAATGAATTTCTAATCCAATAATAGAAACTTTTGTCATTATTAAACACGTTTTTGGTTCATAAACTCATCCGGAAATAAAAATAGAAAAATCAAATTTTTGATAAAAAATGTTATCATTCGTGCTCTAACTAAGCAAATAATATCTTGATGCGGTGATAATGGTAGTAGCTTTGAACTAAGAAACTTGTTGTCCACATCGAAATGTGGAAATATCAAAGTTGAAAAGTTATCAATCAACCAATCACGTTGTAATTTTTAGCCCTAATTAATTACCTTCGACTTGAATACTCACCCTCTTGACAAGGACAAATAACTCGCCATCGTAGCATATGATGATAATTAATCTCTAATTAAGCTTCAAATTCGAAACCATGTTGAGGGGTTGAATTGAGTTTTAGTCAAAGCCAAAAAAGTGAAAGCTCGAGTTCAATCAATGATTAAAATTCGTTTTCGAGCTTAGTTGGATTCGACCGCTTTCAATTCTTGAAGGAACTTGAACTTGAGCTTAATGAACTCAGCTATTTTCCCCCAACATTATGTGTATATATTCTTGGGTATACTATGCATTTAAAGTATTTTGTGTGTTGAGAAAATCAAGCGATCTAACAATAAGTTTGACAAAACACGAAAAATAGATTGGACATCATATTTACGTGGTTCGGTCATAGTAACCTATGTCCACAAGGAAAGTACCAATGAATTTCACTATAGATCTAATAATATAATGGAGATTACAATTATGCTCAAATCACTTAAACACTTTCAAAATGTTTCTTAAGTCCCAATTATACTTAATAACTTACGCAGTGTTGTGTCCCATAATTCTTTGCTAAATTAACAAATCTAACCACGAGATTTTCACTAAAACACTCCTCGGTTTCTCGTCAAAGTAGACATACGGCACTAGAATGTAAATCACGAAGGATCTAATCCAACACCGACAGATGTCCGGCCGCTTGTCGCCTTTGGCTTCTCAACCAAAAATTATGTAAAACAAACCCTTGACAGTATACAAACGCGCACCCCCCATCCCACTAACTTACTTATAAAACCCACCGCATGAAGAGGTCCCAGGTTGACCGGTCAAAGAAGAAAGCTCACCTTGGACTTTCGTTTTTTCTTTAATTCTATTTTTCACGGTCAGAAGTCCAACATCACTTTGCACTCCAAAACCGAACGGGAACTGTAGATTTTTACGGTGGACGTTCAAAATATTCGAATTTCAGAATATCCTTTAATTTATCTTGAATAGAGAGGGCTCAAACTCGAGATATATCATAACACAACTATTTAAGCAGAAATATTGCAAGCTTGATAAGGAGATCAAACTCTTCAGCCTGTTGAGCTGATCATGGATGAGTTTGAGCTCAATTCGAGGAGGTACTAGATCAACTTTGACAGCAACTTAAGACCAAATTGCATCGAGTCTATCTCCGATGATTACCTAAGCAATTTGAAACTATTCACAGCATAATTTGACTTGATTTCGTCCCCAATTCTGATTACGGATCATTAGGAATCCACAACCGCTACTCATGAACTGCTATCAATTCAATATTGCAACATGGATGCAGAACCTTTTCGATCCATAAGGTAGAAAACCTAGACATTTGCTAAATCAACAGACACTCATCATACCACACCACCTTTTCATGCTGCTTGCATTTCCAAAAGCGTGAAGCCAGCGCAAAATTAATGACCAAAAGCACCAGTTTCCACTATTTTACAAAATAAATGGCTTAATCTAATTAAATAATATCGAAAGTTGATTAACAACAGACGGCTCGTTCGGCCTCCGAGACCCGACGGGTAAATTGGCAAACTTGGGCAAAGGTCTTACATGGGGAAACCCAGTCCGCTTTTGTTGGCTCGGCACGGCCAATTATTCCTTCAGTATAATTTTAATGATATGGGCGGGTTTGAGCAATACATTGGCCTATCATTTGGGTCCGAACCCGCCCAATGATCAACTAGAGCTTCCTTCATTTTCCTGTATTCACGGGCCTACTTTTTCAGGTCATGTGCAACAATTACAGGAAAGAGAAATTGGAGCTAGCAGAATACTTTCTATTCAGAAAAAGCCGACAGCAACCTTCCTGTTTTGAGTCATACTGTTCATTCACATGGGCATTTGTTCTACTTATATGTGAGATATATGCGCAATCGCATCAGTGCAAAATGACTATACCGCTTGACAAATCATTTCTTGGGTGGCATTTGCAGGAAACGTTGATTATATGGGGGGATCAGGATAAGGTCTTCTCATTGAGCTTTGCACATCACCTGCAAAAGTAAGGTTTTCTTAGTGTGTATTCTTTAAATCAGTTTCTTGGTTTGCTTAAACGTTACCAATCTGAAAACCTTAAATCAGGCATCCGGGACCCAAGTCGAAGCTAGAGATCATCAAGGACACAGGTCATGCTGCAAACGTCCAATCCCCTGGAGCTTTGAACAATTTTATAAGAGTGTTCATCATCGGTAAATGAGCGTGATAAAAGAAGCTAGCATTTTGATTGCAACTTTCAGTATTTAAGTTAGGAATATGTTGCACATTGCAACCACTAGAGAAGTAGAATTTGCTTCCCTAATAGATCTGAACTTTTGCTGTTGCTCTCTGATTCAAGTAGCCCTTCAAGTATCGATATAGGTAAATGATATCGATTGATGCATCTAAGTTTACTTCAGGAAAGTCGATTAGAAACAGCATCACGGAGAAAGGTAAAATACTATGCAAATTTAAGATTACTTCATTGTCCAACCATGGGTTTTGGAGTCGGGCAATTCATACAAGATGAAATATAATACAAGCCTATCAAGAATATCTTTTAACTTGGTTCTTCATCTACTACCTCATTAAGTACTTCTGGTGCTCACCCTTTGCATTGTGTTTATAATGACTGACTGAAATTATACACATCCATAGATTTTAGATCATTTTTCTGACTGATTGCAACTTCACGACAACCTCCTCCATGTCGAGTCGTTCTCTGGGCTGTTCGGCAGAGCATAAGATGCCAATTTTCAATATCGAGGTCAGGCACTCTTGAGCGTTGTTTTGCTTTCTCGAAGTGGTTGCCCTGTTGATGTATTGATGGTGGAAGACTTCTTCGAGTAGTTTCGAGTCGACAATTTCGGCCACTCCATCTGGAATAGACCTGTTCACATAGCTATGGAGGCTGAGGTCTTCCGTGAACATCTCATCAGTTGGCTTCTTCCCAGTGAACATCTCCATCACTAGAATCCCAAAGCTGTACACATCCCCTCTAGTTGAAATCTCACCAGCCATTCCATATTCTTCACCAAAACACATTACAAGTTTGCCATCAGTTCAACAAATGAAGTCCCAAAACATTTGTATATGAGCATTCTCGAAGATAAAATAGGTTGACTTCTGCGGTTCAATTTTGAAAATGCCTCTTGTTCAATTTTCAATAAAAAGGTTCTCAAAAAATGAAGGATCTATGAGATATCTCTTTCCAAGATTATAGGGCAAAAAAGAAGTTACCTGGAGCTACATATCCAATAGAACCCTTAAAGGCACCGGTACTCAAGCTCGATTGAATCCGAGGGTTCTTATCATGGAGGAGCCTCGCTAAACCAAAATCGCCAATATGCGCGGTCATGTCATTGTCGAGGAGGACATTGCTTGGCTTAAGATCACAATGAACAACTGGAGGGTCCGCATGGTGATGGAGATAGTCCAGAGCCTGAGCTATGTCAATAGCTATGCTTACCCTCTGCACAAAACTGAGTTGCCTTCGGCCAGAATTCTGGTCATCTGCATTATCCACGTGTAACCACTTCTCCAGACTCCCATTCGGCATGTAGTCATAGACCAATGCCTTGAATTCGTTCCCAGCAAAATCAATGCTCGAGCAAGAAGTGACTATCTTCAAGAGATTACGATGCCGGATCGATCTTAATGCTTCGCATTCTGCTATAAAGCTCTTTGAAGCTCCGCATTGCTGGAGGTCGAGCACTTTCACTGCAACCAGCAATTCTCCACTGCATCCTTTGTACACTGAACCGTAACTGCCGGTCCCTATCTTTTTAGCTGAAGAGAAGCCATCCGTTGCTCTGGAAAGCTCGGCATATGTAATCTTCTGAAATTTCTTTTCATTGTCCGCAGGAGTTGTATCGTTCCTCCTAACAGTTTTCCTCCTATGAAGTATGAGAATGGAACATATCAAGATCGCACATGTTCCAACAGAAACTATGAGGATTATCAATATCCTGATATACAAACGTTGCCACAACTTGCTAGAATAAACTCTGGGGGGTGTGCATTTCTGCAGATGCAATGCCACCGGGCCCCCACAAAGATTACTGTTTCCTGTAATTGAGATTTCACTTTCGTTCTTGAAGATTCCACCTTCAGGGACCTCACCTTCAAGATGATTGAACGACAAGTTCAGCTTTTTCAGAAAGGTAAGAGAGCTGAGGAAATTGGGGATTTTGCCTGTGAAGTTGTTGCGTGAGAGATCAAGTTCTTGAATCCCTTTCAGACTTTTTAAGGAGGAAGGGATCGATCCCTGGAAAAGATTGCCGCTTAGATACAAGAATTCCAAGCTATCACAGCTCACGAGGGAACTAGGCAGCTCTCCTGATAGTCTGTTGTCTGATAAGTCTAGATGTGTTATCTGTCTCATTTTTCCTAATTCCTTCGGTATGGGACCAGTTAGCTTATTTGCAGACAAAACTAACCAATCTGTTATGGAAGGAATACCAATGACCTCTTTAGGTATAGTACCTGAAAGGCTATTATTTGCCACAGAGAGCCTCTGAAGACTCTGACAGTTTCCTAGGGTCGAAGGTATGTTTCCCCGGAGAGAATTATCATCCAAGCCGAGTTCTACCAAGGAAGTAAGATTACCAATGGATTGAGGAATTTCCCCTGAAAATTTGTTGCCAAAAATTGACAAAACCTGCAGGTTCTTGATAAGCCCAATGGAGGCTGGGATTTGTCCGGTGAAGAGATTCTCCTCCATGCCGATCAAGATCAGGTTTTCAAGCTTTTGAATGTCATTTGGGATGCTACCGGAAATTCTATTTGCTCCCATCATAAGGTAAATGAGGTTGGAAGAGAGATTGTTTATGTGACTCGGCAAAACCCCGGTGAGAGTGTTGTTGTTGAAGGCAAGGACCTCGAGTTTTGTGCAGTTCACTAACGAGGAAAGAAACCCAAGGTCATTCCCTTCCCCGTTTCCAAGCTCGTTCATCCCTAGATTCAACCTCACGAGGTTTTTCAACTTCCCCAATTCTTGAGGTATTGAACCGGTCAACTGGCCAAATGGGATAGAAATCCGCTCGAGCTTACTTGCATTAGATATGGAGCTTGGAATTGAACCGTAAAAGTGGTTTTTTCCCAAGAGAAGCATCCGAACGTTCGGAAGAGTAAATCCTATATCGGGTGGAATTTCTGCAATAAGTTGGTTCTCAGAAATTCCAAAGTACTCCATAAGAGAGAGATTGAAGAGCTGGGCAGGAATCGAACCTGTCAAGAGTCCATTTGATGAGATTTGGAACATGCGGAGCTGCCTCAGCTGGCCGAGCTCTTCAGGAATGTTGCCGCTGAGTCTGTTTTCAGATAGAGAAAACTCCCTGAGAAACGTGAGGTTCGTGAGTGATTTTGGGATTGGACCTATCAAGTGGTTGGCAGTAAGTCCTAATTCTGTAAGCTTTTCAAGCTTGCCCAGCTCCAGTGGAATTCTTCCTTCGAGGCTGTTTGCAACTAAATCGAGTATCCTCAGCTCCAAGCACTGAGTGAGGTTTACAGGGATCTCACCTTGCAAACGATTCTGGGTGAGTCCAATCGCTTGAAGCCGATACAGACGTCCCATTTCTTCTGGGATCTTGCCATGAAAGTAATTGTACCGCAGTCTGACCTTCCTCAAGAATGTCAAGTTTCCTATATGTGGTGAGATAGTACCTGTCAAGTTCCTGGACTGGAGGTCTAGCACCACGACCCTCTCATGTCGACTACCGCAAATAACCCCATTCCATTGGCAAAAATGGACCGAATCGTTCCAATTGCTCAGCGTGGCAAAAGGGTCATGGGTTATCTGGTTTTTGAAGACCAATAAGGCCAGTTTGTCTGTGTCATTCCCAAATTTGGCAGAGTGAGAGAGAGTGAAGTAAGTGCAAGGAAGCAGGAGGCAGAGAGTGAAGATGACAGGGTGTGGAGTGAATGGCAAAAGCTTTCTCGATTCCATTTTGACACAGTTCATGTTGAGGTTTCTGAGTAGGCCATTTTTATAGAGACCAGGTAACCTAGGAACGAGACCTGTCCTGGAGAGAAACTAGGGTGGTGGAAATTCTAGCAAAAATGGCCAAAAAGTGCTCACGGGAGAGAGAGATCTTGGCGGATAAATAAGAGGACATTAACGTGGAAAAAAAAGAGAGAATCTTGGTCAAGATTGGGATGATTTTCTTGTCTGCATTTCAGCTGAGCATGTCCAGAGAGCAAAGCGCTTGAGCCTGTGCTCTTTTTTCAGCTGTCGCCTTCAATTTTTCTGTTCATCTGGGGCTGCATTAATTGACTGGTGTGGTCTGAACACAGAATGTCGAATGTGAACATGATCAATTGGGAGGATATCCTGGAAAGAGGAGTCATTTGTGATTGAAGCAATTGGTGGGTTGGGTACAGAGGGTCCAGCCCATTGCATTTTATGTACGGAATGGATTTAAGTGGACTAGGAAATTAGGGCATAAGACGACGGCTGTTCTTGTCCCTGCATGGGTATAATTTCCAAGTGCGTGTACCATCACGATGAATCCGTTCACGCTTTGGCGGGGTAGGTTCGAGTGAATACCTAGTCGTTCAAAATCGATCAATCACATCCTAGGGATACACATCAGATGCATAAGATGCTGATATAACATTCTCATGTCATTTATGACATATAAGAACTGGAAGACGTGTGAGCCAGTGTTTTCGACGGAGTAATGTCATAATCGAGCAATCTCTTTAGTGGAGCTCTATGAACTTAGTGTGGCACTGAACAGAGATGAGGGTCCATGGGACCAAGCTACGTAGTGCCAGTGGATAATATAGTATGGTCTACAGATGTTGACACTGGGGATCAGGAGTCTTTTTGCTTGTTGCTTCTCATTAACTCCTCCATTGGCAATCAAATCAAGATGAACTTTTCGTTTTTAGAGGAAATACCAAGGTGAAAAAGCTAACTAATCAAATGATGTCTGGAAACAGTGATTGTGGTAGCAACTTTGAATTGCGGACTATGCTGTCCACGCTGAAATGTGGTAACATCAAAGTTGGAAAGTTATCAATCAACCAATCATGTTGTTAGTTTTAGCACGGATTTATTTCCTTCGACTTGGAATACTCACCATCTTGGAGAGTACAGAAAACTCGCCATCGCAGCCTGTGATTATCATTGGTTTCTAATTAAGTTCTAGTTTCGAAATCATATTGAGGGGTTGGATCGAATTTCAGTCGAGCCAGTACAATGCAAGCTTGAGCTCAATCAATGATTAAAATTCGTTTTTAAGTCAACTTGTGAAGGAACATGAGCTTAATGAGCTTGAGTATTTTTCCCCCTATATATATATTAGTGTATATATATTCTTGGGTATAATATGCTTTTAAAGAATTTTGTGAATAAATTTCATGATTATTAACTGTTTAAGAAAAGAACAATGCAAACTTGATTAGGAGTTCAGGCTCTTCGGCCTATCGAGCTGCTTATGGATGAGTTCGAGCTCAACGAGGAGGAACTAGATCAAGTTCGATAGCAGCTTAATACCGAGTCACAACAGACTGAGTCGATCTTCCGATGATCTGTCTTTACAAGCTGGAGCTAGTCACGCCATAACTCGCTACCAGTTCGATTTACTGTTTGCATTTCGCCAGGAAAACAACAGTGCAGAGAGCAAAGCGCTTGAGCATGTGCTCTTTCCTCAGCTGTCGACCTCCATTTTTTCTGTTCAACTTTGGAGTTGCATGAACCGACAGAAACGGTCGACGTAAATGTCGAAGGAGAACTTGATTGACGAGGAGGTTCCCTGGAAAGATCAAGAGTTGTTTGTGATAGAAGCAATTGGCGGGTTAGGTACAGAGCTGTTCCTGTCCCAGCATGGCTATAGTTTTCAAGCATGTATATCATCAGGATGAATCGGTTCATGGTTTGTCGGGCTTGGCGATGAGCGAATACCCGATTGCCCAAAGTCGTTCGATCACATCCTAAGGGTATGTATCAGGTGCGCTAGATGCTGATATAACATTCTTGTATAGTGCCTGTGGATGGCATTGGTGGTTCAGAATCTTTTTGATTGCTGCTTCTCATCGAAGGGCCGTCCGGGCTTCTACCTAAACTATTCTCCATCTCGGAGAAGACGAACAACTCGCCATCGCGGCGTGTGATTCTCATTAATCCCAGATGAAGCTTTAGGTTCGAAATCATGTCGACGGGCGGAATTGAATTTCAATAGAGCTGATATAGCACAAGCTCGAGCTCAATCTACCGTTAAAATTCTTTTTGGAGCTCAATCACTGTCAATTCTTGAAGGAACTTGAACTTGAGCTTAATGAGCTCGACTATCTTCCCTCTATATTATGTATATATATTCTCAAGTATACTATGCATTTTAAGAATTCTGTGTATTGCGAAGAGCAGATGATCGAACAATAAAATCGACAAAGCAAGAAAGTAAATTGGACACCAAATTGGTTTGATCATAGTGGCCTTTATTCCCAAAAAGAGTAGCAACGAATTTTTTTATAAATCAAATAATACAATAGAGATTACAATTATACTTGAATCACTTATACACTCAGTATTTTCAAAACTCTAATTATACCTAATAATTCATGCAGTTTTTTGCCCTACAACTACTCGCTAATAAAATTAACAAATCTTACTAAACACGTTTCATCGAGATGTGATTCGTCAAAGAAGACATACGGCAAGAGAATGTATGTCACGAAGGATCTAATCCAACACCAGCAGAAGTCCGGCCGCTTATTTATCACCTGCTCCTCCACCAAAAATTTATATAAAACAAACCCAAAATTATATTATTTATGAAACCCACCGCATGAAAAAGTCCCAGGTTGACCGGTCAAAGAAGAAACTTCACCTTGGTTTCCCTTCTCAATTCTATTTTTCACGGTCAAAAGTCCAACGTCACTTTGCGCTCCAAAACCGAACGGGAATTGTAGATTTCCACGGTGCACGTTCACAAATATTCAAATTTCAGATTATCCTTTCATTTATCTTGGGTTGAGTTTCGCTCATGCGCTCAAACTTGAGATATATCATGACACTATGAATAATTTTTATGATTGTTAACTATTTAAGGAAAAACAATGTGAGCTTGATTATGAGATCAGGCTCTTAAGCCTGTTGAGTTGATCACAGATGAGTTTGAGCTCAAATCGAGGAGGTAGCGGATCAAGTTCAATAGCAATTTAAGACCAAGTCACATTAGATGAGCCAATCGCTGATGATTATCTGAACAACCCGAAGGTATTTGTGTGTAACTCCACTCAGTTTTGTCCTCAATCCTGATTACGAATCATCAGTAATCCACAACTGCTACTAATGAACTTCTATCAATTAGATATTGTGACATAGATGCAAAACCTTTTAGATCTATAAGGTAGAAAACCTAGACATTTGCTAAATCAAAAGACACTCATCATACCATACCACCTTTTCATGCTCCTTGCATTTCCAAAAGCGTGAAGTGACGCAAAAATAATCACTAAAAGCACCAATTTCCACTATTTTACAAAGCGAATGGCTTAAATAATCTTTAAAGTTGGTTAGCTACAGACGGCTCATTCGGCCTTTGAGGCCTGACAGGTAAATTGGCAAACTTGAGGCAAAGGTCTTACATGAGGAAGCCCCGCCCGCTTATGTTGGCTCGGCCTGGCATAATTTTTTAATGATATGGGAGGGTTTGAGAAGTACATCGAACAAACCTAAGCTCAAAGTAGACAATATTAAACAGTGATAGTCATGTGGGGCACAACGTAAATAGTCTTAGAGCTGACTCCCACAGCGGGGGGAGAATGTAATGACCCAAACCCGAGGGTGGATAGTATAGCCAGGACGGCGGGGGAGGCTACATCGACGGGCAACTGTGACCCAAAAGTGGACAAGGCCAAGAGCACATGTCTCTTGCCTTATGTTGCATAGGAAAGAGTCCTAAACTAGTTTATAAAGCGGGGGTTTTCTACTCTTTGTAATGCATTTTAAAGCTATGAGGGCCGAAGGTCCAACGCGGATAATATTACACAGTAATAGTTCTCGAGTCCTTACACTTACGCTGAGAACAAAACCTATCCCGGAGAGAAACTAGGGTGGTGGAAATTCTTGACGTGGAAAAAAGAGAGAATCTCGGTCAACGTTAGGGTGATTTCTTGTCTGCATTTTACCAGTGAAAGAGCAATGCAGAGAGCAAAGCGCTTGAGCATGTGCTCTTTTTTCAGCTGTCGCCTTCAATTTTTCTGTTGATCTGGGGCTGCATTAATTGACTGGTGTGGTCTGAACACAGAATGTCGAATGTGAACATGATCAATTGGGAGGATATCCTGGAAAGAGAAGAGTCATTTGTGATTGGAGCAATTGGTGGGTTGGGCACAGAGGGTCCATGCCCATTGCATTATATGTACGGAATGGATGTGAGTTGAAGAGGAAATTAGCGCATAAGACGAGGGCTGTTCTTCTCCCTGCTTGGATATAATTTCCAAGTGCGTGTACCATCACGATGAATCTGCTCACGCTTTGTCGGGGTTGGCGACAAGTAAAATACCTAATTATTCAAAGTCGATCGATCACATCCTAAGGATATGTATCGGATGTGTAAGATGCTGATATAACATTCTCATGTCATTTATGACATTTAAGAACTGGAAGGCAAGTGAGCCATCTATTCGACGGAGAAATGTCATAATCGAGCGACCTCTTTGGCGGTGGTGCTCTATGAACTGGGTGTGGTACAGAATGAAGATGAGGGTCCATGGGACCTAGCTACATAGTGCCTGTGAATTGATGTATTATGGTAGGGATAAGTACACTGTTGGTGTCAAAACTTTCGTATGGTGCTCACTTTGGTGTCAAAATCTTTTTTTTTCTTGCTTATTTTAGTGCCACAATTTTGAAAAATCGATTACTTAAGTACCAGTGCTACTTCCTATTTGCCCATCAAAAAAGCCGAATGAGATCCGGAAAGCTAATGTGGCTATCAACAAATAATATTTTAATATTTTTTTGAATTTTTTGAATTTTGCTTATTTTTTTCTTCGGGGGTGACTCTTGTTGGCCACAGAACTCTTGCCAACTACGAAACCATTGCTTATAGTAGGTGAGGGCTGCTTCACCCTTAGCTACAAAGGCCATAGGTGAGGCCATTGAAGCCAGGCCGATAGCTAGCGAGGGCCGTTGCAACCTCGCTCGCGACTGTTGAGGCTGTGATGGTCTTGACCAAGGCCTTTATGGCCAGATCTGGGTGAGAGCCACCTTGCCTTGCTACAGGTGCTTTGGGCGAGGCCGCGATGGCCCTCATTAGCTTTGGGCAGTTGTGGGCGAGGGCCCTCACATTCTTGCCAAGCGCGGGTGAGGTCACGAGGGTTGTTGAGGCCTTGCCGGCCATTGGCAATACAATGTCAGATTGAGCTCAATCAATGATTAAAATTCGTTCTCGAGCTTAGTTCGATTCGATTATAGTCCATTCCTAAAGGAACTTGAGCTTAATGAGCTCGAGTATTTTTCCCTCTATGTATATATATTATTGGGTATAATATGCATTTAAAGAATATGGTGTATGACTTTTATGATTGTTAACTATTGAAGAAAAAACGATGCAAACATGATTAGGAGTGAAGGCTCTTCGGCCTGTCGAGCTGATTATGGATGAGTTCCAGCTCAACTCGAGGAGGAACTAGATCGAGTTAGATAGCAACTTAATACCAAGTCGTGCTAGACCGAGTCGATCTTCCGATGATCTGTCCAAACAAGCTGAAGCAACTCGCGCCGTAACTCGCTATCAGTTCGATTTGTTGTTTGCATTAAACAACAGTACAGATAGCAAAGCGCTTGAGCAGGCGCTCTTTCCTCAGCCGTTGCCTTCGGATTTTTCTATTCGACTTTGGAGTTGCATGAACCGACGGATATGGTTGACGTAAATATCGAAGGCGAACCTGATCGACCAGGAGGTTTCCTGGAAAGATCAAGAGTCGTTTGGGATCGAAGCCATGGACGGGTTAGGTACAGAGCTGTCCCTGTCCCAGCATGGATATAGTTTCCAAGCATGTATACCATCAAGATGAATCCATTCGCGCTTTGTCAGGATTGGCGACGAGCGAATACCTAGTCATGCAAAGTGGTTCGATCACATTCTAAGGGTACATATCTGGTGCGTAAGATGCCAATACAACATTCTTGTGCCATTGATGACATACAGGAACCAATACACGAACAGAGCCATTCATTCGACGGAGTGATGTCGTAATCGAGCACATCGCACGACGACTGCAGGAATGCTTGCGGATGAAATGTCATGGTCCAAAATCTTTCTGATTGCTGCTTCTCATCGGACTCCTCCATGTACACTACTGCTCAAAATGTTGACATTAACAAAGGGACCATCCGGGCTTCCACCTAACCCATTCTCCACCTCGGAGAACAAAAACAACTCGCCATCACGGCATGTGGCTGTCACTAATCTCTAATGAATTTCCAAGTTCGAAATCATGTCGACAGGTGGAATTGAGTTTCCATGGAGCCGATGCAGCGCAAGCTATAGCTCGACCGACGGTTAAAATTCATTTTTGAGCTCGGCCCGTTCCGATCGCATTCAATTCTCGAAGGAACTTGAAGTTGAGCTTAATGTGCTCGAATATAACATGCATTTAAAGATTTCTGTGAATAACTTCTATAGTTGTTAACTATGTAAGATTAAAAAAATTGTAATCTTGTATAGGAGGTCGGGCTCTTCAGCCCGTCGAGCTGATTATGGACGAATTCCAGCTCAATTCAAGAAGTATTAGGATCAAGTTCAACATCAACTTAAGATTGAGTCATGTTAACGAAGTCGAAACTATTATTTATAAATTAGTGTCGATAAGTTATTGCAACATAAATGCAAAAACCTTTTTTCAATCCACAAGCTAGGAAACCTAGATATATGCTAAATCAAAGCGAACACAAGAATAATAACCGCACCAAATTTCGCTATTTTACAAGCTGATTAATTAGGCATTAATCTAATTAATTAATAGCTAAACCCCCCCCACAATTTCACTAATTAATCCCTCATCATTTCCCGCCGCCGCTCAACTTCCATAACGAACAGAAGGAGACAGGCTGACCTTTCCACCCCAAGCAGACGCAGCAGTGGCTTCCGCCGTCCTCCTCCATCTTCATCTCCCAGTTGCCGTCGTGCTTCCTCAGCAGAGCTCGGCCTCCGTCGACGGCGTCCTCACCAAGCCCCTCCCCCGTGAACCCCGCCTCCCTCATCCGCTCGCACCACCTCTCCCTCCCCTCGTTCATCTCTGCTGCGCTCGTCAGGGCCCTCGCCGCCTCCCCTTCCATCAACCTCCTCTCCTCGGTCTCCCTCCCCTTGAACGCTGCGCTCGTTGAGTCCAGGAACCGCCACAGGTAATCAATCCGCCGGGAGAACCCCGTCGCAAAGTCCACGCACCCTGTACATGCACAGTCCCCGTTGTTCTCGGTCACGATCACGCCCTTGGGGCTCAGGGCTCGGAGGGATTTGAGGAACTCGGTGCGGTCACCGTGGCTCAGGTGGTGGAGGCGGAATTGGGCCGAGACAATCAGGGTTTCGTCCGGGGAAGCGTCGATGGATTGGGGATTTAGACCTTGGAGGGGAAGGTTGTCGAGGCGGTTGATTTGGAGGTTGACGTTGAGGGTCTTGGCAAACCCGAGGAGGAAAGGGGACACGTCGTGGCCCGGGGGAGCCATGGAGAAGGGCGTGTCTGCGTCGCCACCGTCCCCCGTGGGAGAGATCACGGTGAGGCGGACCAGCGGAGGGGGCCCTCCGGGACGGCGGCTCAGGCCGTCCAGCAGCGTCGGCCACTGTGCGCCGTGGGAGATGCCGATGTCCAGGATGTGGAGGTTCCGCGACTTGTTGGGTTCTTCGCTGAGGACTTGGAGGATGGAGGAGTTCACGATGTTGCTCGGGAAGGCAAACCAGGGGCTACTCTCGTTGAACCTGAGGAGAGATTTCTGGAAGAAGCGCGGCTCTGCGGATGAGAATGTGACAGGAGCTGATGATGGGAGAGAGGTGGATGAGGATAGGTGGAAGGTTAAGGCACGGAGGCCGTGGAAGGCGAGGCGGTGGTTGGGATCACCAGTCGGAGAGGCTAGCTCGTGGAGAACATAGAGGAGGTGTTGCACCCGGGTGAGGTTGTTGGCGGTGATGGCGGCTGCGCACGGGTTGAGCAACTGCTCCGCCCACCTCCCTTCCTTGTTACCGCCGTTGCCGCTGTTTCCCGAGGACACAGCCCCGCGTTTCTTGCCCGGAGGTCTCTTCCCTCCTCCCAGCACTGGTTTTCCCTGCTTCGCATCGACGGATCCGGAGTTCTCGATGGTACCATGACTTCGGTTTCTCCTCTGGGTGTGATCTTGATTATCTAACGATGCTTTCCTTTTCTTGGACGATTCTTGTTTGACCGACTCTTCCGAACGGTTAGTGGTGGCGGCGGCGGTGGTAGGATTTGTGGCCGTGGATGTGGTGACTGGGTTTGTATCGGGGTGAGCAGTACTACTGTCCGCCGTGGTGATGGTGCTGGCGATGGAAGTCGCCGCGCTGGTGTTGATGAGATCGTGCGCAAAATCTTGATCCGGATCCCACCAGTTGTAGCAATTGATCTCGGCGGCATCATACGGGTCGTCGAGAAACGAAGGGAAGAAAGAGACCGAGTCCTCTATCCAGCCCAGGACGTGAGGATTCGGCTCTGCTTCTTCGATGGTCATTTTTCCCTCAGACGACGACTGGGCTGCTCGGGGGGGAGACAGAGAAATAAGGAGGAGGAGGTTTGCGTTTAAGGAAGAGTCCGATCATTGACCGAGGAGGAAGGAGGATGGACACGGGGGGCATATTAAACAATCGCCACCTTAAAAAATTACTTCGGGCAGTGATGTTTCCGGGAAGAGGACGGTGGGGAGCATATTCTTTTATGTGTTAGTGTGCTGTTCGTTTGGACGTAGCGATGTTTTTGTTAGGGTTCTTTCTAGGGTTTTTTATTAATAGAAAAGAGCAGAGGAGCAACACGACACGAATCCTTCATGCCTCTTTTTGTTCTGGTCATTAACCTATTCTCTTGGATGGCGCGGTGGTTGAGATCTACAAATGACTGTGGGAGAGAGAACCTCGAAGACAGAGATGGGTTGAAATTTGAATCGTCAAGAGCCGGCGAGGTACGATTTAACAATGGGATTTCTTTTGTTTTTGATATGCTCTGGTTTGTCCGTTCTGAAGGTTGGCCACCGCATGTCATTTCGAGGTTAGAATACTGTTCTCATGGTGATTAGATTTAAGCGGCTTTCTTGTCCTCTCCTGCTGCCAACCTCCCAAGTCGGGTCACCACTCGCCCTGCTCCATGTTGACTCCATCCCATTGGTTCCATCTTTTGTTTTAGGAATCACGTTTGGTTGCACTCTGTTTGTTCTCCGAGATGGTGCTGATGAGTACGTTTCAACAGCTCTAGGATGGTTTGCGGTGCGGAAGACGAGCGATTTGACTCGTGAATTTACTACCTGTCTGCAACTGATTCCTAGCTGTATGGCCAGAGACGCCCTTCTGCAAGTTCTTACGTATGCATTTGAAGCTTTAATCACTCTGTTAATTCATATTAAAGGCTTGCTCTGTTTCGTTGGTATCCATCCTAAGACCAAATCACGACGAGAAAATGCTGCGGAAGTTGACCTCTCTGGGGAATACATCAAGCATTGCAGGCTCTTTGGAGAGCAGAGAAAAAAAAGATGATGAATACAATAGTCTCCTATCTGGACTGGAATGACTTCTATATTTTCTCCTTTTGCTTGATCCGAATCTTGCGATTCATGCACTTTTGACTTTTTCTAAAACTGGAATTCCTGGAAACTTCCATTTGACATGCAGAATTCGCGTATGATGTTTCCTTGATCTTTTGAAACTGGAATGATACTTGAAACTTTGCAGGAAACAGGGAAGTACCTATTTCCCTTTTGATTCAGTTCATACAAACAGGCCTGAGTGAATGGTGGTAACAGCCAATGAGGCAAGAAAGATCAATTAAATTCAGGCATAATAGCAACGAAGCTGAAGGAAAGTGATTGGTCTTGCTCGCTGGCGAGAGGCGACCAGATCCGGATCCAGACCTATCTCCAGAGGTGATGACTCTCTCTCCTCGTCTTCTGTTGATGTGGACAGCATCTTTGCCCTGCAGCGTCCGCATCGTCAAAATGCAGGCATCTTGTAAAGGAAAACATTAAAGTATGAAATGTAAATTATTTTTGTCAATTTCCTATTTAGATCATTTCCGAAATGGCCGTCACAATAGTCTTTGAAAATTCACGGGAAGTTTGAATATAGTAGCAAATTTGAAAAGGCATCATGTCAAACTTTGCGAAGAATGACTACTGGTTTCTGTTCTCTTCAAGGTAAGGATGATTGCATTGTAAACGGATGAGAGTAAGTTGACTTTGGAGATCAAACACTTCCGACGTCAGCTTGGTGAGGTGATAAATCCAGAAAGCTAAGTTAGTTCATAAACTGGCAGAATTTCTCAGGGGAAAGAAATCTGATGGTGCAAAAATGATATCTGTACCTAGAACTTCAGAGACCAGATTAGAAGATGATAACCTATATTTTACACGAATCATTCATTTGATATGTAAGAATGCGACAGTCAAAAGATCAAAACAATCTACCGAGTGCTGTTCCTCCATTTGATTATGCAGGAAATATGTCGAACATGGGATCGTCTATGCTCCTTTCTGCAAGATTAGGGACATCCATCCTTTCCGGGACTTTAATGATCACCAGCTTTCCTTCGAACTGTTCTGCTAAGCCGAGATGTGCCATAAGGAGGCATACATGAGTCAGCAACTCTCCGCCTTGTCGGAGTTGCTGCGCGTGGTTGTTCCACTCGCACTTGCCTGCCGCATAAATCAGCATCTCGATCCAAACTTCGCATACCATGTCCCATAATTGCTCCTTTGTCCAACCCAACTCCATCACAAGTGACTGCAAACCTTCAGCAAGCCTACGGCCATTTAGCAGCGCCAAGCTGCTCGTACTCATTTGTAGAGAATGCAAGGTTTGCTTGTATTCCTTAAACAATAGATCTCGGGCATCTCTTTGACTCTTTGTTTTCAACCCTTTTTGGCGAATGAAAGCCGTAACCTGCTTGTACGTTTCTTCAAGATATTTCATCCGGCTGATTGATTTAGGTAGCAAAAAGGGACGTACGACTTGGATATGCAGCATGTAATCAGACAGTAATTGGCTCATTTTGCAAGCGGCAAGGCTGTCTTCGTTGAGGTCAGAGTAGTAGCAGAGATCAGTAGCAATGTGCCAAAGAAGGAGGCTCTGATCAAAGTCTATACTGATGGTGCTCCACTGGAGTTCTCTGAGACAATTCCTCTTCTGAAGCGCGAAATCACCTCTTTCACTAAGCAATTCCTTGATGATTCTGGGATCAAACCCCGAATCGCTGCACCTAGAATGATTCTCCATTAGTCGCTTGAAGATCTGTTCTTTTAGAAGGACGCTCACTTCCACCTGCATCACTTGCCAATATGTTTCTAACATGAAATAGAAGCCAAATGGCTCGTCTTCAATGAACTTCACAAACCTGTTACTTGAGCAATAGCTTATTAAGTTGAGTTGTCCCATGGTTCCCGACCACCTCTTGCTGTAAAATGAAAATAATCGGGCAGACGATATCGTTCGATACAGGAAATCCCCCAAAGGCTTCCTCAGCTCTATCAACAACAACATCGTCCAATCGGATAATACAGCAGTAAATCCTGCATAAACCTCCAAAGCAATAGCTCCCACCAACAACAACATAGTTATTGCCACATCTACGTGCGAGTAAACACCCTCGTCAATGGCAGTGCAAAAGATAATCAGCACAGAAACAGCGGACGAGAATGTAATGAAACGAAGGAGGATGCCGGGTATAGAGTAGACTAATTTTGCCTTTGTGTAGAGCAGGTCATACATGAGACTCAGCTCGACCTTGACCAATTTGAATGCTTCTTCGGCTGACTTCTTGCAAATGATACTGTAGCTGTATTCGGCTTCATCAGAGTTAAGCATCACACCAGTGAAGAGATGCTTGAAGATGCCAAACAGGTAAAAGGCTTCGCGAAGGTACTTCTCGTCGGGCCTTAGATTCATGGCTAGCAACTGAGTAGGTGCTGACAGTTCGGGGGCCTGAAAGTGGTCGGAGCTCGCGGACCTGAGCACCCAAGTCCTCTCTCCGTACTTTATTACCCCTGAGATGAACACGGGGATCGTTATAAATGTGAGAACGCTCGTGCTCCAAGAAGTGAGGAAGGCGTAAAAGGCAGCGACAACTTGGGTCACTAGGCCGAGCAAGTGCCTCGACCATAACTCGTTGTCCTCAGTTGAGTAAGCGGTGATGGTGTCGGGGCCTCCAAGGTGTAAGAGGAGGAACGGGGACCAAAACACCAGCAGCCTGCTGTTCGGGTCCGAGGAATCTCCTCCGCTGCTGCTCGAGACGAGCCCCAGCGAAAGCGTCGCAACGGAGTCCGCCAATAGGTACGATAACCAGACGAGGAACGCGATCCAGCTGGTTTTCATGGATTTCCGCCTCGAACCGAAAATCACGAGCACGATTTGCAAGACGAGGCTCGCTATGATCATCACCCGGAGCTCCCATTTGCTCCACAGCTTCTTCACATTTTCCGGGAAAATTTCGATGGCCTTCCGTGCGACGAGAAAGATCAGGCCACTGGCGACTGAAAGCGCATAAAATCTCAGTCAATAACCGTAATATTTCAGTGGTGAATCAAAGTAAATTGCGATCGACTGGGGGCGGACATTAACCTCGAACAGTACAAGAGAAAAACATTTACCAGTTGACATTGTCGAACTGCGCGGGCTCAAAACTTCGCAGCAATTAGGAATCCCTAGCTACTGCAAAACATGGAGTCGCCATTACAGCAACTATCACTTTGAAAAAAGAAAGGAAACGAAAAATAAAGCAGTTAAGATCATCATGAGCATTACCTGTACTTAGGGAGTTCGACCTTCCCTCCGCATTCTACTGGTCTTGATTGTAGCATGACTGTATTTGCCTGGTGAAGATCTGCCATGAGGGAATGGGATTTTTTTGGGGTCGAGAGGGAATGGGTCTAGTAAAGTGCAGATGAGAGTCGACGTTATGCCTTGCTTCTCTCCGTTCCTTACCAAGTGAAAAGTGATGGCTTAAAGCCGGTGGGTAATTTAAGGTGCGTTTAGTAATATTTTTACTCTCAAGTATAATTTTTAAGTAAAATAAGGTGTTTGGTAACTATAAAAATTTCTTATTCTCAGAATAGAAAATGAATAAAAATGTGTTTGACACTGATAAAAAAATTATATTTCTATTTTTCCTGATGGTGACAGCGGCGGCTGACAACGATTGGGGGTGGGTGACGATTGCCACCATTGCCGGTCACTGGTCCTCGGTTGCCGCCTACAGCCTGCCGTCGGCGATTGTGCCTAGTGAAGGGCGGTGGTGAGAGGCCAATGGCGAGCGAGTAGGGGCAGTCGACAATCGGTGACCGGCAACCACGGCCGACGATTGGGGGCAAGCGGCGGACAGTGGTGGGCGGGCGACGGTGTACTATGAGCGATGAGTAATCCCAAGAAATAAGTTTGTAGAAATTATTCTTAGGAATAAGAAGTTACTTTTTTCTATTTTTCGTTTCTATTCTAAATCTATTCTTGGGAACAACTTTTGATTTCCAGGAATAGAAAACTCACCTAACGTTACTAAATGGATTTCTGTTCTTTTTTTATTTTGAAAAATAAAAAAATAGAGAAATAAAAACGTTACGAAACAGAGCTTTAATATTCGATATTTTGACTTGGTAGTGGGGTTCACTTGGTTTAAACAGGAAAAAAAAAATTTGAAAAGTCAACATAGGAAGCAAAGTGAGGCGAACCCGTTCGAGAATAGGGAGAAAAGAGGAGAGAGGAAAGAAAAGGAAAAAGAAAGAAGAAAATGGAAAGAAGAGAGAGGTTTAAAAGGAGAGAGGAGGACTCGGTTTGAGAAAAAAATTTGAGGGAGAGAGATCTGAAAGCAAGAGAGAGGGAGCGGTGGAAGAGAGATCGAGCAAGGCGAGCGGGAGAGAAAGACCGCCGGTGGCCACGCCTGAACAGAGACCAACAACTCGCCGCCGTGCTACCTCGCCTCGGCCGAACCGATAAGCCTTGCCCTGTTTCTTGTTCTGTTTTGGGCACGGGGGCGCCAGGCCGGAGCTCGCGGCCGACAAGCTTGCGCGAACTCTGGGCCCGTCCATCCTTCCTCTGGTTGTTGTGTGTTTTGAACGTTGTCTCGAGAGTCCTGGTGTGGGTTTAAGTTTCGGTTGAGCCCAAAATCCATTTTCGCAGTGGCGCGCCCCAAGTGTTCGATATAATGCCTAGACTAGATCTGAAAGTTCTGGCTGGGAATGTCCGTCCTCGACGTGGTTGTTGCGTCTTTGATCAAGTCGATGCGGGGGGAAACATCGTTGTTGAATCGTTTCCGGCCAGTAGGGATGTGGAGGCCTGGAGGCCTAAGTTTTGAGCGTGGGTGGCTGTTCGGTCGGCTCAGCCGTGAGGGGGTGCCGGCGGTGGCTGGCGTCGGCCGGACCAAACGACCGACGCGGGACGGTGGCCTGGCAGCGGCCCGAACGCTGGCGGAAGACTCACCGCGGCGTTGTTGTTTGGGGGAGCTTCGGGCGAGAAGAAGACGCAGAGAGAAGAAGTCCAGAAGGGAAGAAGGAGAATTAAAGAAATAAAAAAAATTAAAAAGAAAAGAGAAAAAGCCAAGAACAAAAAAATAGAAATGACAAGGGGCTGATTTCTGTTGTGGGCTGAAGATAGCTAGGGCTGAGAATAGAAAATGGAAGTAGGCTGGAGGCTGAATAGACTATCTTTAAAAATTCTCATAGGCCAATTTAGTTAATTCCAAGTGGACCGTAGAGCCAGCCCAGTTCTTAGTCCAACTCAAATCGATACAATCCGGGTCGATTTAGTTGGGCCGGATCTCTTGACCCTATCTGAATTCTTCTTCTTTTTTTCTAATATTAAAAAAGGAAAATACCATAAAAAATCCAAAATTATACTACTTGGGATATATTACTTTGAACTTTTTTTTTATGATAATAAAAATTCCAAACTATATCACTTGTAATAAATTTCTTGTGACACTAAAAATAATAAATTATGCCATCTAAGACAAATTTATCATGAACTTTTTATGACACAAAAAACTTTAAACTTGTACCAGTGTAACACATATACTCTAAACTCTTTGCTCAAAAGACATTTTTGTCTTTTTCCTTTTTTTTCCTTTTTCTTCTTTTCCTCTGCCGACCATGGCAAAGGCGACACTTGCTTGACACTAGTGAAGGCCATCAGGCGAGGGTTGCCCTCACTCAAGTGAATGGTCAAAGTAAATTTGTTTCAAGTGGTATAGTTTCAAATTTTTAGTGTTACAAAAAAAAGGTTCGAGGTTAAATTTGTCCTAAATGGCATAGTTTATGATTTTTTGTGGTATTTTCCCTATTAAAAATCATAAAATATATTAATTTAAAAATATTTTTAAATATTTTTTAAAAATCCTTAAAAATTCCAAAAAAATCATAAATATCATAATTCCTCGCAAATTCTTTTTTTTTGGGTAATCTTCTTTCAAATCTTCTTTTAATAAGTGTGAGTCTTTTGATCTAAGATTGTGCTCGAATTTGAACAAGCTTTTACGACTCTATTTTAGAGTTTCGATTGTCCTTAGAGATAAATATACTTTTTTTTTTGTTTGAAATGTAAGTATCATTTATAAAATGACTTACAAGAGCTTAAGAGCATTCCCCATCATTTTACAAAGATAACTAAAAACGCAAAAAAATGGAGTAAGAAAGTCTCCATATAGTAGTCAAAATTACATTTGTTTGGGAAAGTTTAAATTTTTTGTAGAATGATGTTCGGCTTTTAACAAACTTATGAATTTTAGCCACAAGCTTACAAAGATAAATACCCTTGATTGTGCAATTTTGATATGATGATTATGGCTTTCCTTTGGCCTAGTTAGGACTAGGCATTTGTTTATCTCTTAGTTGCTAGATGTTTATTTTCCTTTGCAATTTATTTAATGCTTCATTTAATTACCGATTGTTATTTTAATGATTGCGTATCAACATAATCACCTCACTTGTTAGTGGATAGGTCTAAGATCAATCTAGATTGCCTAGAAAATCTTTTTAAATTGAACAAGATTAAATACCAAAATGACACTGATTAATTAATTAGTGTAATAAAGTCCCAAACCCTAGATTCATCGATTGCGTGGAAAGTGAAGTATACTCCCATGCCTCACTGGATTTCTAATCAATTCCATTAAGCTAGTGGCGACTTCTCATTAAAAAATTATTATAGCGTCAATTTGAATACTCCAACATTGCATAGGGTATAGCCTTAGGAGGAGCCCACACCTAAAATAAGGGCCATAGCATTGCCTTTTAGGCAATGCCCCTAAACTTATCTCTTTTACCCTCCGGACAGAAAAGGTAGGTCGTAACGATATTCTCTTTGTCATACCCCAATTCCTAGCAGGAAAAGGGATGACGTCTCAAAAAACACAACCTCAAATCACCCAAAATCCAATTCCAAAAAGTCTCCTATCAAAAGTGCCTCGTACTATTATTGCTAACCGAAGAATCTGAAAAGATAGAAATAATTAAAAAGAAGAGAAGGGTGAACAACACTAGCTCAATGAGATATGCTCCTGTACATATCTCTTATAAACAGATTAAGCATCCGTTATGCACGTTTATAAAGCTATACCAAAACTCAATTCCCTTTATTCAGTATACAGCAAACTTACAAAATCAAAATGACCTATATAATATTACAACAAAGCTATATTCACAGCAGATTTTGCCATTCATCCATATCAAAACAAGTATCACTGAGACAATTCCTCTTCCGTAGCGCAAAATCACCTCTTTCACTAAGCAACTCTTTGATGATTCTGGGATCGAACTCCAAATTGCTGCACCTAGAATGATTCTCCGTTGGTCGCTTGCAGATCTGTTCTTTACGAAGGAAGCTCACTTCCACCTGCATCACTTGCCAATATGTTTCTAACATGAAATAGAAGCCAAACGGCTCATCTTCGATGAACTTCACAACCCCATCAGTTGAGCAATAGCTTATTAAGTCGAGTTCTCCTGTGGTTCCTGATCGCCTCTTGCTGTAAAATGAAAATGGTCGGGAAGACGATATCGTTCCGTACAGGAAATCCCCAGAAGGCTTCCTCAGCTGCATCAACAACAGCATCATCTAACCGGAAAATACAGCAGTAAATCCTGTGTAAACCTCCAATGCAATAGCTCCTGCCAACAATGGCATGGTTATTGCCACATCGAGGTGTGAGTAAACACGTTCGTCAATGAAAGTGCAAAAGATAATCAGCACAGAAACAGTGGGATAGAAGGTGACGAAACGGAGGATGCTGGGAATAGAGTAGGCTATTTTTGCCTTCGTGTACAGCAGGTCCATACATGAGACTCGGCTCGACTCCGACTCAAATTGGTCAGTTATAGATGGAATTAATAGGATCACGCTGCTCACCCCAAGTCGGGTCGCCTCTCACCAGGGGTACTCCTTGGATCCTCGGATTGTTCACTGCTCCATGTTGCATGCATGTTGACAAGATAATCAGCGCAACATGGAAGGCAAATATAGAGATTTTCCAACTACTATACCAACGCTCCGGTTGAGTTTGCACCCCAATGTTTGCGACGTCTTTGATCAAGGCACCAAGCATTCGTTCGAACTTCAGTATAAGCATCGATGGAGGCGCACTCGACTCCACTCGACTCCATTATGACACTACGTTAGCCCATCGCTTTGCGGGTGATGTCACTTCCAAGGCCGGGAAATGTGGAAAATGGGCCATCCGTTGATAATGGGCCGTCAACAATAGAGCCCATCATGGACGCGTTGCTGGCACGAGGCCCTTGGAGGGCCCAACATTAATTACACTGAACAGAAAATTGCCAAAATATGTAATTAGGATAGACATGCTGATTTTAGATCTATTGATAAATCCCCCAGAATATAGGCAGGCAACGCGATTGTCTGTTTTTCTTTGTCTTAGAATCACTTTAACATACACACACGCACGCACTTCGTGCCTATGATCGATGCTCTACCTTAATGAAATTAAAAAACAGTACAAACACTCATTTCAATATCCACTTAGATTGTCATATTACACGACATATCGGTTTTGTAAACTAAACTATCTACGCATACAGTTATCAAAGAACAATTATGTAATTTCAGTCCACAGTGGGATGATAATGTAGGACAAGTGGCATGCCATACAATGTGCGATTATTCCCACTCTAGACTCGCTCTTTGATAGAAAAACTTATTATCGAGCATTTAGGTCGCATGTTAAGTTGAGGTAGCAGAAAAATATCACATGTTATGAACCCTTTGGCTCTCCAAAACTGTATCGTCTTTACTCATATATCTAATATAGAATCAATGAATGGGCTAAATGGTCTAACGTATTATAGGGGTTTTCTTTATTGGACTATTAGAAAAGTTTATGATTAAAGATTATAAGTTATGATTCTGAGGACCATGCTACAAATGCGCATAAATCCTCTCAATATATAGATGAACAAGATGGCTAGACCATAATTATCACATACTGATCAACATGCGTATACTTAAACCATTTTATATAAAAATAGATATAAATTTCATGTATAGAGTCCACTACTCATGTGCAGAGATACACGACTTCAGCCACTTAATTGTATAAATATCTCATGGTGTTAATTTTTGATAACCCAATTATAGGAGTGCATGCAGATGTCCAGCTATTTAAAAATTCATGATACACCAGGGAATGTGATAAACCGATTAAATTCAAGCATTTAATTTATGCAAGTATCAACCATAAAGTCATCTCACCTTGTGGTCGACATTCCATTCCTCTTGAATGGAGATGCTCGTTCTATTTTATTTTTATTTTTATTTTTTGCATGGGCCTGGTGCCTTCTTCCCCCCCAAAATCTTGTTCTATTAGCATGCATAATATGAAGTAATTATGCATAAATGCGCATAAATCCTCTCAATATATAGATGAACAAGACGGCAAGACCATAATTATCACATACTAATCAACATGCGTATACTTAAACCAATTTATATAGAAATAAATATAAATTTCACGTATAGAGTTCACTACTCGTGACAAAGATTCACAACTTCAGCCACTTAATTGTATAAATATCTCATGGTGTTAATTTTTGATAACCCAATTATAGGAGTGCATGCATATGTCCAGCTATTTAAAAATTCATGATACATTAGGGAATGTGATAAACCGATTAAATTCAAGCATTTCATTTATGCAAGTATCAACCATAAAGTTATCTCACCTTGTGGTCCATTCCTCTTGAATGGAGATGCTCATTCTTTTTTTCTTTTTTTCTTTTGCATGGGCCTGGTGCCTTCTCCCCCCCAAAAAAAACGAAAAGAAAATTTCTTGTTCTATTAGCATGCATAATATGAAGTAGTCAGTTTCTAACAAATTTAATGCTCACATGTATATAGAGTTAATACTACTCTCAAAGTTCAATGCATTGAAATTGTCCTTATTCTGTAGGCTGTGATTGATTTTGACGAATCCTATCTAGCTAGGCTCATCTGATTTGACATCACTAGGAGCATTTATTCTCTGCTGGTCGATTTACCAAATGTCATAAATGCTACTTCAATGTATGTAACATATATAGTACGTGTACACAATGCAATTTGGACGTCAAAAATGACGGCTCGTTTGATAATATTTATCTCAACCATAGTCCTCCATGCAAATTGCGAAAATGACATGGTACGTTCTACATATGCATTAATTTCTGTGACACATGTACGGTAGCTTGATTAAATGGTCCTACTCAAGTGCAGTACCTACTCCACAAAGAAAGGTGATCACAAAAAACTCACTAATCAATCAGAGAATTATAGAATTATTACCGCTCAACTTATCGGGTGTTTCACAACCTAAATTAAACTCAAACTCATCACGCAATTGCTTGATGAAATGAAATTTAACGGAAAATTATCTCGTGGCTTCAGAATGCTCACGCCTTCAGTCAATATCAGTTAGATGTGTTGCGCACGAGTCACCGAGCAAAAAACCAAGGAAGAAGAAGCTCTGTATGTTCAAACGGCTTGAGGCGAATGATCCATGATAAAACCACACAAGCCAACTTCTACCCGATCGTTATATGTGCTTTTCTATATGAATTTCCATGTCTTTTAATCCGAGTTTAATTTTGTATATTGGTATTAAACTCGAAACATGATGAATAATTTCCATTGCTGAGAAGGCGGTGAAGTCTAATGACGAGATCTTCTCTGTCCATGAGTCTTGACATAGTTAACGAGGATTTCATCCTCTCGGTAGGAGCAACCTCCTTTGGAAATCCCTACCTTCGCACGACATGTTCAAAGCTTTTCGTGCTATGGTGTCATCGTTAATTTCCTCGGAAAAGAAAAAAAGGAGTTTTTAACGCACACCGAGGGAGACGACAGACGTACGAATTGCGGATCTTTTCGACGAGGAGGTTGCTTGTCATTAGCCCATGGGGCTGATTGCTGGCATCAAAAGACCGTGCACGGTCGACAGTGCAGGCATATGAGAAAAGGAATCAACATGGGAAGAGCGAGGAAGGGGGAAGATTGGGTTGGTTGGCGGAGAGGATGGTCTGTTTGCTCTTTTGAAGATTTGAAGAAGGCATTTACATGTACATACATATAGAGGGGTAGGAATAATGTTTTTCTTCTTTGCTTATTTGTTTGGTCCTAAGTATCACCTTAAACTCTTTCGTTAAAGGTCTCGTACAAATGTCAACATTCTTTTGACATTAAACGCCTAGAGAGTATTCTTTTTTCCTAAGAGAAAAAACATTCAATAGTAATTAGTGGGTTGAAGCGTATGAGTTAGACATGTTAAAATAAGGAATGCGGTCATGTTAGCCCATTGACAGTATATCTGTTAGGAGCTCTAGAGCTCTTGCTCTATGATGGGAATATCCTCAATACCGAGGATTTATGGAGTATCTTTGATTGTTATTCTTTTCTTTTGATATATTGGCCAATTAAAAGAGTTCTTTTAATTGCTCTTGCATGTGATTAATAATTAGATAAGAAAGATTCACCATATGATATCATCATTTCTTGTCTACTTAGGTAGGAATTTAGGACCTCTTACGAGATAAAGTTTTTTTAAATTTTTTTAAATTTTACATGGACTAATATTGTGGTAATTAAGCTTTGGCATCTTTGAAAAAGATGAAATCACATAAGTAAATCTAAAATAATAGTAATACTAATTAGACAATTAAATGAAGTATGCAAAAGATAACGTCCCCTTCATTAGAATTTGGGCTCTCTAAGCACTGCCAACCGTCTATTCTTGCTTAGGCTAGTTTGTGCTCATACAGCATCAATTATGGATCAAAGTTGACAATGAATAAGCATTCTCTATATATTATAGAACTCTTTTGTAACGAGAATCAGAAACATAGAAAAGGTAAGAGTTCAAAAAGATTTGAATTTATGACTGCCTACTTTAACTCTATGTAAGATTTGTGGAATTATGATTAATTGTTCTAAAAACTTAAACTATTAAATGAAAGTATAATTTGATATTTAAATATTTTTCAAACTAATCTTTAACACCAAAAGATTAGTCAAAATGCGATTGAGTTATCTTGAAAGTAAAAACAAAGGAAATATATTTTAAAAGAAAAGGAGAAGGAGAAATAGTTCCCATATCTACCCTGCAATCTTGGAAAGTAGAAGGAAAATCAAAGAAAGTTTTCTAAGAACGTCATTTCACCATCTTCTTGCTCATTCTCCGATAATCTATATATAGAATGTCCACTTGCTCGTACCAATTTCTTTTCTTCAGATTTTGTATATGAAAAATAATTGGGTCATAACTTTTAATTTACTGTGAAATAAAATTTATTCTAAATCACAAAAAATCAAATAATAAATAATTATAAAATATTGTAGAATCTATTTTTTCAAGAATTTGTGGTTTACAACAAATTGTTATACTAACAAAGCTTTTTTTGCATATAAATGGGTGCACAAAACTTTTTAAATATTATTACGTGACAGTTTCTCGTTTTGATTAATTAATTACTCTATTCAGGCAATAGCTCGATCATTATAGCATTTTCCAATGCTCAAAGCAGCTCGATACGTCACATGTGTATATTATCTCACAAGGCAACAGAATTCAGACAACGATCTTTCTTAGAATAAAAAAACAGTAGTAAGACCATGTTCTTGGTCGTGAAGCAAAAAAGCTCATCACTCAAATCGGAGGGCCCTCCGACCAAAAAATAAATAAATCGGGGGGGCCAGAAAAGAAAAGCAGGCATCAAGTTGACTTTTCTGAGGATAGGGTTTTTTACCTTCGGGAATCTTATCTTTGCCTTTTTGCATGCGAGGACAAAGGAAGGATCACCTATAGATGAAAATAAATTGGCTTCATCTGCCCCAACAAATAGAAATATTTGTGTTCCAGGGCATGGGAAAACCGGGTAATTCAATAACACCACACCACTTTCAGATATACTCGGGTCTACCCCCACAGTGTCCATCCATATTTCAAGATTTGCCCCTCTCTTTCCTGAGATAGGACAAGAATCTTTTTATAATTTGTTTTTCTAAATATACTGCCGAAGGACCTTAAGAAAAATATTCTTTTTCCAGGTCACCTTAAGGATCATCTAATTCTTTCTTTTTCTTTTTCTTTTTCCAAACCCTAAATTATAAGTTTTGCTTCATGAACTCTCCTTGTCTCTCTCTCTCTGAATGCCTCCCATACTGAACGAGAAGACCATTCTCGTTGAATGTGAAAAAGGAAACACTACTATTATATTCATATTCTAAGGTGAGATAGTCAGAGACATGAACAACACAGAGCCCTCTAATCGTCGGATATGCATTCACAGTTTCAACCAAGAGATGTGACCATTTTCATCTGTTGATCCTCCCCGTTAAAACCCTAGCCGGCAAAGTTTTGCGACATTGCAGATTTAAGATCATTCATTCTAGTCTTTCATCACAGCCTTGTTCCCTGAGTTAGATGGTTGAGTTTAGAAAAAATTTCACCTAAATTGGACGAAAAGTTATCTTTAGGAGGTTCAATGGAAGCCTAATATCTTCATACAGGGAGATTGCCCAAGGAGAGTTAAAGTCTAAACCCATCAATATTTCTAATTGAACTCACATTTATTTTAGAGTTTAAGTCAATAAGTAACCAGCTATAATAATTAACTGTTCTACCTTACACTACATCCTCAACATTGGATTTGTTTTACGATCCTCATTTGGTTCAATTTTGGGCAAATGTCTTTGGAAAAATGCAAATACCTTTGTGCTAAAGGGATTTTTCGAAATGTAAATATCATTTGGTAAATTGTGATTTTAAAGTGCATTGCAAAAAATCTTTGGTTTAAATGCCGTTTGTAAATTTCACATTTTGTAAAGGACTTTTGTTAATTTTTTTATTAATTTTTTTTAAATATATATTTTAAATTTAGCAACTAACAGCCATTTTGACTATCGGGCAACCTTTAATGGCCAAATCTGGCTGCCAAATAGTCTCCCTTGAGATCGCGCAACCTTAAGCAACCCCTGAATCACACCACTCAGCATCACTCGAGATCATTAGACCTTAAGCAAGGGTCGCCTGGGTCGCCACAACCTCAAGCAACCATAGTGACCTAGGCAACCGTGACCCAAGCTACGGTTGCTTGAGGTCGTGGCGAACCAGGCAACCCCCGCCTAAGGTTGCCATACCTCAGGCAACACCTAGGTCACACGACCCAAGCGACGTTGAGGTTGTGTGACCTTAGGCAGGGGTTGCTTGGGTCGCCACAACCCATACTTGCTTGAGGCCGTTGGACTTCAGGCAATCGACACTAGGTTGTGTAACCCAAGGGATTGTACCCTAGGTTCATGCAACCCAAGCGGTTGTCACTTGGGTCACGACGACCCAAGCAGCAGTGACCTGAGGTAGGTCGGCAATCTAGGCAACACTAAGGTCATGCGACCTTAGGTTGCCTTCCTTGAGGTCGCCTGACCTCAGGTGGCGGCTGCCAGGTAGTCGCCACCTCAAGTGGTGGTTGCGGGCGTTAGGCGATCTCTCAAGCAGCGGTCGCTAGTGTTGGTGATCCGTTGGCCAGTGGTCTAAAGAAGAAGATGAACAATGACGTGAACAATACCGAACTTACATTTCAAAAGTACAATTTCTCAAAGTACCTCCAGACCTACCTTGGACTAAAGATCCTTAGAGCCCTTTAGAGATGCAATTACATCTGGCCAACGTTCTCCAAAAAATTAAACCAAACAGGTTTGTATTTGGCCAAAGTCATTTAGAGGCTGAAAGCCCTTTCACAAAGCTGAACCAAATGGTACATAATACCCTCACACATGTACCTCATAAATTTGGCGTATTATTGGAACAGAAAGAACATCCCACAAAATAAGCTTTTACCCAATCAAGATTGCAATCTAGACAATTTATTTGGTCAGTCCTAATTATTAAAACGCTCATTTGTTTTTTCAAAAAGGGAAAGTCTCATAGCTTTGTCCAGTCATCTTCCAAATCAAGGAAGGAAACCAGTTTCTTCAGCCCCCCATGCAGCGACGGCATCTGATCACTCATCAACCCGCTCTCAGCCTCGTCTTGCTATGTCCTGATAAGTGTAATGAAGAATATCCACAAGGAGATAATGAAGAGATGACATCATTGCTATTGACTCCGCTAACGATGATTCCGACACTATCATTTTCTTGACAAACTGCATCTTGATCGCCCTGATACAACTGCGGATTGAAGTCCGTGACTCCCTGTTCGAAATCTGTATCTATGCTCATCAAAAAGCTTAGATCATCGTCATCTCCAGCTAGAAGTGAAGAGAACGGGTCTTGATGATGATCATTGCTTCCACTGTTTATGAAGCCCGTGCTTGACTGCAAGTTGAATAAGCTATGACCCTCTTTAGATCGTTCTGTAATATTCCAGTTGTTCTTGTAAAACGGGAATTCCACATAGGCCCAATGGCTCATTTGGGTTAACCGGAGAATGATTCATCGTCCTGTGATTTTGATAGTCCTGAATTCCTGGGTCTTGATCAAATTTCATCGCGCATGACAACCGTGACGAAAAAGATTTAAACCTTTTGGCTAGATTGGCATTCCAATAGTTGTTTATTTCATAGTCTGTTCGTCCAGGAAGCCTCCCCGCTATTAAGGCCCACCTAAACTCACATGAAATTAATTAGGTAAAGACGGTAAGCTTGATTAATCTCTTCTGTTTAGATCGTGATCGAAAGTTTACAGGAAATAGTTCACTGGCTGGACTTCAGAAAGCGACTTGAATTATATATTAATGCAATCAGCTAGCTAGAAGAGGTTTAATGTCGCTGGACCACATGAAACATGCACAACACGTATGGAGATAATTGAGCAAAGAATCTCACCAAAAACCTTATCGCTTGCAGCTTATATACATGAGTAAATTAATTAGTGCTCGAGTTTGGCCAGGAAGGCAAGAATAAGGACCACACTTCGGACGGTCGTGCTCTCAACTGGATCCACCCTTGCTCAACGACCGCATGAGATCCGATCTTGCGGGCTCAAGGTGGATTAGGTAAATAGTATCGCGCAAACCACCTAACCCTGATGAACCTCCTTGGAGGATGATATGCTTGAATTTACTTTATAATACTTTTACATTATACAACTCATAAATTGTTATCATGAGCGTGGATTGATCCTAATGAATCACTAATATATATAATTGAAGTTATTATTATGACCTAATCACACATAATAAACTTCACACTATTGTGAAACTGTCGTCTAGAATGAGTGCACTATAATAGAAGTACTACATAGCAGAGGCGTCTTTGGATCCTAACCATGATTAGATAATCGACTTGATCACGTCAACTAGCCGAACAAGCGTACAAATGATAGTTTTCATTTATTATTTTCCACATGGATATCCAAAATTCGAAGTTGTACCTATTGCCGAGAAGCCAGTGGATTCTAATAACGAGATCTTCTTCATCCTTGGTTATGTCTCCTCGTTTGATGCCGGGCCTCAAGTAGTTCAACCACCTAAGCCTGCAGCTCTTGGCACATCTGTTCAAACCTTTTTTTACCAGCAAAAGCAAAAGGAAGAAGATGATTAAAGACGAATAAAACCCGGACACTATAGGAACTCTTATGCTTTCACTTGTGAAAGTCATCGATTGAACAACCTCAAACATATCATGTGATTTATCAGAGTACCTGCATTCTGGGCAACTTTTCTCCACTTGCCTTCTCCATGAATCTTGACATGGTAAATGAGGATTTCATCCTCTTGGGAAGACCAAGCTCCCTTGTTGATCCCTACCTTAGAACAACATGGACTTCTTCCCATCTTTTTTTTTTTGGTTGCTTTCCTTGGTCTCTCTCTCTCTGGATGCTTTTGGTGCTATGCTATTATGGTTTTCCCTCAAAACAATTTCTAATGACGCACAGAGATTTGTAAAAGTGGCTTGTTGGTTTGGGCTCATAGTTGCAGTAAACGACAATGCATAGTCGACGGGCAGGCTAGAAATAAAATAATGTGGTCACTGAGGAAAGGGAAGATTGGGTTAATTGAATTTATTTTCCCTTTCTCATTCAAAAGAAAAGATGTTATGGAGTAGTATGTGTTGAGAGCATGCAGCATAAGTTCGATACATTTACCTAGGGAGATCTCAAAGGAAGAAGTCCAATTCGGAGCCTATCAATATATCCAATTGAACTCACCTTAACTCAAAAGCTTAAACTAATGAATTATAGGCCAACTAAGGGGAAAGTACAGCAGGAGTGCCAAAAGTTAGCACGGAGGGACACTTACAAACGGTACACTTAAGTGCCACTTTTCAAAAAAAAAAATAGATTACTTAAGTGCCAAATCGCCGGAACCCTGCCGAAAATCCTACGTGGCATTTTTTTATTAATTTTTTTGCCTACGTGGCTCGCCGGAAATTGAAACGACGAAAAATCGGTGCAAAACGACGTCGTTTTTGTGCTTGACGTGGATTTTTAAAATTATTAATTAAATAATATTAAATAATTTAAAAATAAAATATTTTAAAATTGATTAATTTTAAAAAAAAAGGAGGGGAAATCGGCAAGGGCTGCTTTTTTTTTTTTAATAAAATTGAATAATTTTTTAAAAATCTAATGTGGACTTTAAAATCTGATGTGGACAATTTTTTTTATTAAAATTGCCACGTGGAATTTTTTATTTTAAAAAAAATGCTCTGTCAACAAATGAAGTCGCCGGAAAATGGACACGTGGCAATTTGTGCCCCTCTTGCTCCGATTTTGACACTTAAGTGTACCATTTGTAACTTTTGGCACTTTAAGTGTTCTTCCGTGCCAACTTTTGGCACTCCTAGGGTCCGTGTGTCGGCCAATTAATATATATTAACTACTTCATACCATATCAATTTTTCGATGTGGGACTATTTTTCTAACATAATTCACACGTGTATTCTAACAATATGATTGAACGTATGAGTTAACATCTGTCATATGGTACACTTGAACCCTAAAATATACACATCAAAGGGAAGGGATAAGCTCATAGGAAAAGGTCAAACGCAATGGACCATTGTTAAGGCCTTTGGATTTGCTTGTTCGTTACTGATACAAGTACTTAAGTTAGCATCCCAACAGTGGGGAAACTCTTCTCTGTGCATAGCACTTTTCGGAAAATTAAATTCTCTTAAATCGAGGGTTTTCCAGTATGATCGGGAGTCTGGTTGGACGGCTGCCTCTGAATAAATTCCACGGCAGGCATTGATTCGCGCAGATTTCGAGGAACAGTGACAGAACGTGGCCCTTTCCTTGGTTACGTAGTACCCTATGAAACCCTAATCATTGTTCAATCACCACGTTTCACGCACGTCCAATTTGGATTGACACGCTAAGTCAGCCACAATCTTTCTGGCGATGTTATTCCTCCACGTTCTTCTCTTCCAGTCAATGATCCAGAGGCATCGCCTATTCTGGGCTATATCCTCGACCAAAACCACTGAATATAGCTTGTGTTCTTAGTGTTTTGA
Organism: Corymbia maculata; assembly: GCA_014182735.1. Taxonomy (NCBI): domain Eukaryota; kingdom Viridiplantae; phylum Streptophyta; class Magnoliopsida; order Myrtales; family Myrtaceae; genus Corymbia; species Corymbia maculata. The sequence goes on from CM024691.1 coordinate 26,079,255, forward strand.
CTTAACACAAGTGCTTTACGTCCTTTCAACAAACTAAAAGCGTCGGATTTCACTCTCTCTCTTTTTAACCTATAAATTGTGAGGTGCCTGTTTTCCAGCCTCTAAATTATTTTAAAGAATATAACTTTTTTTTTTTTTTTTGGTAAGGGTAAGTAATATTGACTTTTCAAACCAGCAAACTGTACATAGGGGGAGGAATCGGTACCAACCTTCACTCAACAGTACGACATGTCACTGGAGTTGAGAGGTACCCATTTCACCAAAAAAAAAAAAGAACACTTAACTAACATAAAAGGAACTAGGTGGCCACATCCGGACCTTCATCTTGGACATCACCAAAAATTCGAGGGTGGATCCCCCAGCATCGCTGCAATCTCCTGATTCTTGGGGAGTCTTCAACGTGATTGAAAGAATATAACTTCATTTTCAAAAAGTTTGAAAATAATTTTCACATGACTTTTTGGTCACGTTAAATGTTAAAAAAAAAAGTTGTTCAAGTTGTTCAATATTAAATAATAGAAGCCAAGTTTTGATCATGCTAAGACGAAATGCATCAGCGAGAAGTTAGGGCAATGCTAATCATAGCACGGTTTTTTGATCCCTTGAGTTGAGGAGAAATAGACTTTTTGGTTGTTTGATGAGTCTTAGTTTTTTAAAGCGCATAAGTGAGAAATAGCTAATTGCTTATCAGAAGTTGAAAAAAAAAAGTTAATCAAACAAAGAGGCCTTTTATATCACTATGATTGCACTTTCATATTCTTAGCCTGTAAAATGTAGCAACCTTATGCTTTTTTTTTCAATAGGGATAACGACATGGAATTTCCTAAAATTTTTTATAATATCCAATGGTGGCATTTACATATCTTTATCTACTCGATATAATCCTTGAACCTTTAAAAATCCACATAGTGTCGTCCTATGGAAAAAAATTATAATATCATTTGCTGATATTTCCATAATTTATGTTAATTTGACCTGTGATTTTTTATGTTGGTGTCCAAGTGGCTCACATGTGGTTTCTACATGATATCTCTCTTTCTCTCATTATTTTGGAATAGAAAGAAAGGGAAAAAAATGGAAAACAAAGATTTGCTTGACTTGGGAAGCGATATGGCAATCCGGGTCATGATTATGGCCAAATAATCACTGGTGTAGCAATTCATGTAAGAAAAGTGCATATGATATGGCGATACACTTAACGAAAGCATAAAATTAAGTAGATTTTGAAAGTTAGAAAATTAGATTGAGAAAAAAAAAAGTTTAGGTACCTATGTAATGAGGACGAAATTAATCTTTGGAAAGGTAAGACGATTTGCACACTCTATTTGAGTTAAACCACATACTTTCAAATAAGCAAATCCAAATGTGGCACAATTACGTACATTATGGATTGAGTTTGCACATCACCTTTTAAGTAGACTGACCATACTATTTATTGATGGGTTATAAATTATGAACATTACCCATGTTTGACAAGGTCGTAGGAAAACGTGGCCCTATGTTTTACTTTCAGGTATTTAAGGGGTTAGTGAGTAACTAATTAAACACTAAGCACGTGATTCAACATCTTAGACTAATTCTGAAAGAGTGCACAAGAACGGTGATTCGAACTTAGATATGAAAAACAAAACTAGAGTTTGAGTACATTTGGGCAGCATAATAAATTAAAAGCTTTTGATTTTTTACGATGCAAGCCCCATATTCACATCATGAGGGACCAGCTCGAATTAGTTCACATCATGAGGGACCAGCTCGAATTAGCTCGAAGAATTTAAAGCAATGATCGCCTGACTTTTGCCGCCCCCCACCCTTGAAATGTAGGGGAACGACATGCTAGGCATTTAATAAAACGTGCGCGATCCCGAGTCTCAATTAACATAATGTGGTCACGGGGATGTAGCCAAAATTCTGTGATTAATTGTCGATTGGGAAAGTTGGTAGAAAAGTTCCTTCTTCAGTCCAATTTATTTATATAAAATCATCAGCAAAAATGAAATGCCAAACCTGGCAAACACTGAGTATCGTTCCAGAAGGTTATGGGGAACCATACCATTAAGGTGAAAATAAAAGGGTCTCATAGAATAAGTTTCAAATCTTATCTATGTCAAAAGATTGACTAAATGCACAAATCAAGAGATTATCGACCCTGTAATGATATTAAAAGTTCATGAAATGATTCATGCAATGTAATAAAGTTGAAGTTGCTCCATTGTTGAATTCATAATTGTGAAATGTGTTCATTAAGTTTGAGATGAATTAGGAGATTAGCAGATGGTGAATTTTCCCGATGTGCAATATATATTCGAGTATTTTCTGTTTTCTAGGATACGCGACACACATACTTATAAGTGCAAGAATTGCGAGTCTTTTGTTCTTTTGTTTTTAGCCACTCTCTTTCTAATATATCTTTTGTTTGTCGTTACTCATCTACTCCAATGCAATTTGCATTATAGACACGAGCACATACAAGCACGAAATAAAGCCAACCAGATGAATGAATGCGTGTGGCTCCGTGGTCTGGGGCTCCACCTCGTGAGTCGTCCTTGTCTCCTAAAGGAACGGTTCCTGCTCCAAGGGCCATTATACTTTTTTTACTGGGAAGGGACAGAAACGTTTGAAATGACGAGCGTTTTTTTGTCAGGACGTCCATAGGGACGTCACGAAGGGATTCTCATTACGAAAATTCATTAACAGATTCATTTTTGAAATGTTTATAACTCGATTATCATGTTTGCTATATCTAAAAAATTTCATTAAATCTCTCTCTTTGTCTCTCTCCATCGTCACAGAGATTGAGAAGGCGAGGGAGAGAAGCTTGAGATCTAGGGCTCAAGTTGAGCACGAACCTTTTCTGTCCACTAGAGGACATACTGAAATATATTACATGTTTCAATATGACACTGCATTAAATTTGATGGTGTATAAATAGGATAGTAGCAATAATTCACAATTTAGGATAATATAATATTTGCAGTTCCAAGCTTTTTCAAATATATAGATATCATCGCTAAACTTTGTCCAATTGAATCAGTTGGGTACCTTAAATTTTCCAAATTCTTTAGCTTTGATGGTTTCCATATTGTGACATTAGATGTTATATTTTTCTTTTTCATAATGTAGTGTCAATTGCTATTTTAATAAATATTCTTGCCAAATGTGCTTTTGTGCTGATATCAACTGCTGTCATTGATCTAAACAATATAGAGATCACGTTGAACAGTTTTAAAAAAAAAAGACATACTTAATTCAAACCAAAAGTTAGTCCATAAAGATATGGCGTAGAAATTCAAGAACGACAGATGCAATTACCCTTTATTAATTTATTTAAGGGTACAACAAATGGCTACATGAAACAAAACCAGGATACGAATTTCTATATTTTATTGGAAGAGAGAGAGACGACAATCATTGATCGATCACATTCTCACAATGTAGAAGTTAGGTGACCCAACAATTTGTCGGTCAATCTTTACTTCAATTGCTTCTCTTTATTGATTTTTGTCAAATCCATTCATCTTCCAAATCAAGAAATGAGGCCAGCTTCTTCAGCTCCAAATGCAGCGACGATTGCTGATCGCACATCACCTCACTTTCAACCTTGACTACTTGATCATCAGAAGTGATATTAGAAGGAGACGAAGATGCGAGATTATTATTGTCAAGGTCGCCGAAAATTTTATAATTATTTTCTTCATTCGCTGTTCTATCACCGGGACATGACTGCGAATCCAACCCGGCAACTCCCATCATGAAATCCTTATCAACATCGATGCTCATCAAAAAGCTCAGATGATCCTCATCACCTGCATCTCGGACCAGAAGTGAAGAGAACAAGTCTTGATTGTCGATGCTGCGGCTGTTACTGACCAAGCCCATGCTTTTCTCCTCCAAACAGTGCTTTTCTTCTTGAGGTAGGATAGAAATTCCGCACATACCAGGCCCTGATGGCTGGTCTGCATTAACTTGATTGGAGTTATTTATTGACCCATCATTTCGGTACTGCAAAAGTTCCTGTTCACGGTTCGATTTTTTCACACGTGACTGCGACGAGAAAGATCCTAACTTCTTGGCGAGGGTGGTGTTCCAGTAATTCTTTATCTCATTGTCCGTTCGTCCTGGAAGCCTCCCCGCAATCAAGGCCCACCTGCATGTGCATCACAATTACGGTGGAAACAAAGTAATTTTGACCTAATCTTCTGATGATATCTGCAATATATGAAGCGCTTACAAAATCGTTAGTTGAGACTTCTTGACAGTGACCAGGGCAACAATGAACGAAGAGGGTAAGTTTTCCTCCAGCCACTAATAAGCGGTTTAATTCAAGTGGACCACATGAACAGAGCATGTAAACAAAGTGGAAGAAATCCTACACACATAGCACACAATTCTTTGAGCAAGAAGGGTTGACGATAACATGAGATCGATCTGGACATTTAGAACAACCGAGCACGGCTATATGGTAAAGCACTATAATCTGCAGATTTTTATATGAGAGAGAGAGAGAGAGAGAGAGTCGGCAAATGAAGCATTGCACAAAGCAGTGCAATCTGGACCTCTAAGCTTGGTTGAACAATCCATTCTGTTCACAGGAACCTCAAGATGATAGTCCATTGCACTGCATCTTACACCAGGAACAATACTATAACCCTTGATGTCATGATTCATCGTGTCCACGGCATCATATAATTAATAGTGGAGTTCAAAGTTTACGCACCGGTTGCCGAGAAGGCGGTGGAGCCGGATGATGAGATCTTCTTCGTCCTCGGTGATGTCACCTCGTTTGATGTCGGGTTTCAAGTAGTTCAACCATCTAAGCCTGCAACTCTTGGCGCATCTATTCAAACCTTCGAAGCAAGAACCCAAGATTCAAAATCTTGAAAAACATTGCCATATAAATAAACATCCTCAGATAAACTGACATTTTGAAGAAAGAAAAGAACCCAAAAAAGAAAAGAAAAAGAGAAAGGACATGCACCCGTACGTATTTGAATTCGTACCAACTAAGCACCCTAACAAAATAAATGTCTCTACTCATCAAAATGAAAGAAGGGCGGTACCAGAATTTTGAGCAACACTTCTCCACTTGCCTTCACCATGAATCTTGACGTAGTTGATGAGGACTGCATCTTCTTCAGCAGACCAAGGTCCTTTATTCATTCCTTGCTTTTCACAACATGGTCTCCTTACCATTTTTCCTCTCTCTCTCTCTCTCTCTCTCTCTCTCTTCTCCCTCCCTCCCTCCTAAAAGTTTGTGAAAGTGGTGTGGAACAATTTGGTGGGTAGGTCGATTCTAAATAGTTGGTGGTTTTTAAGCAGGGCTTGAATTTAATCAGATGCATTAAATAGCCATGGCCGGAGCAGAAAAAAAGAAACAATATGTGGAGGGGGAGGGAGGGAGATGGTGTTTGGTTTCGTGGGGTCTTATGTGCAGAGAGAATGGTAAGTTTGGTCTTTTGGAGCACGTGCATTAGAAAATGTCCTGGAGGAATATTCACTATTCAAGACAATCCGCAACCACATAACCAAAGTTTTATATTCGACTTACTGTTCAGTGACCACATATGGTGTATATAAAATGCATTCCAGTGAATGAACTCTTAACAATTTTTTCTTTTTTTTCCGAATTCGAGTGCAATGCCAAGTTAGCTGAATCTGAAGGCTTTGCAATTAGGAAAAGAGCCCTCTTGATTTTCTAATCGGTCATGTTATCATCACCTGAAAAATTCTAGAGATTGATTTCCATCTAACGACAATGAAAGGCCCGACCTATTCAAGAATCTCCGGATCTATGCTCGTTTTCAACTCCCTTAAGCCAAGTCTTCTTTATGTAAAACGTGCTTGATTTAGATCGGGAAAATACTAATCAAAGAGCTTGACAAGAAGGAAGAGGCGTTCCATTGGTGACAGCAAGTTTGGCTTTTACTGGGAGGCTAAAGACGAGAGGCTAGACGCCAAAATGAAAGGACCAGAAGAAAAAAGTGCATCTGCCGTCTAGCTTGTGGACTGCTAGAAAGGGGATGGATGGGTGGTCCAGAGGTCGACGTAAAGATTTATGCATGTGGCGATTTATTGGCTCTGACCAATCGTTGTAATCATTCAGACACAGCAAACCTTACAATTTTGTATAGAGCAATTCTTGTCCATGCAGACAAGAACCCAATCATACTTTCTCCTCCATTCTGGAACCATCCTCTTCACTTTGCGATCTATTTTAGTTCTAACTCACTAGTCCGAGGTTCGATTCGCGGTGCATGGTGACGGGACGAAGCCTTTCTCGGAGCGCGTTTTGCTCGCAATAAAAAACGGACGAGACTACGCATTTTTGTCTCTGTGATTTTGGGTTTTTTCCTGTCGTTCTTTTCTTTTATTTGAAGGTCAGAGTTGACATCGGAGAGTTTGGCTTGCTGTATTCCTTTTAGTGTCTAAGAACAGGTACCAAAATGCCTCTTTTGGACATTTATATTCACATGCTCCGTATTATCTTTTGATCATTTAAATAGCCCATGTAAGCCTGACGAGTATCTAACAAAAGGAAGAGCGGAATAATGAACTTCCCTCGTCCGACCATCACTTCCCATCTCAGCCATTACATCATCAACAATTGAGGCAACCCATCCATTAAGGTTCCATTCCTTTGTGAAAGAAGTAGCATTTAAAAAAAATATTTTCCAAGAAACTATTTTTCAGAAAAATGATAATATTCTTCAGTATTTGAAACTTAAAAAATGAACTAGAAAATACTTTTTATTGTTCGGTAAGGAAAATCTTTTCCTCCATGCACTCCTTTTTAAACCATTTTTATTTTATTTTTTCCTTTTATATTTTATTTTTTACTTTTTTCTTCTCTTTCTTGTTTTTTTCTTCTTCCTTGACCGGGTGCTGGCCACTAGCCACTACGACAGCCGGTCGTAGGCGAGCTCGAGCCTCGCCACAGGCCAACGAGGCTTGAGCTCACCAACTGTGGCCAGCAATTGGTCAAGGAAGAAGAAGAAGAAAAGAAAGAAAAAAGTAAAAAAATAATTAAAAACTTGATTTAGAGCAAACAAAATAAAAGAACAATGTGCTTGACGAAAGAAAGTGAAGCGAAAGAAAATATGGAAAATGTTTTCCCTACTTGAAAAGTGAAAGAGATTTTCTACTATCTAGAAGACTTTTTCATTGATGAAAATATTTTCCCCAGATAATTTATTTTCCTTAAACTGAATGCTGAAAATTCACAAATTATTTTTTTAAATTTTTTTTTCGATGAAACGAATAGAGCCTAAATCGCCAAGCTTGAAGCACCTGTCTTTAACTTGTTCAGCCATACATAACCCGATGTGATATGAAAATACACTATTTCTTTTTGTTGGGGAGCCTTTGCCGCAATTTGTTTCGTAATGAACAAAGCATAAACTTGCAAAACCTGCAATTCTCAAGTCGAACCAGGAAAGAAACATGCTCATGCCAAGAGACCGCTTCGCTTTGATCCGAGTGTTGCCGCATAGGCACGGTCAAACTCAAAATTGTATGGCTGCTTATCCACTGAACGAATGAATGAAGGTTAAGAATGGACAAGCCGGTGGCGGCTCCTCATTTGAAAACCCTCACAGAGTCAATTTGACTTAATTATCAAATATCCTAATGCCGTGTGAGATAAGGGCTTGGGAGAGCCTATCTCTAATCGGAGGGTGTCAGCCAGCCTTTTAGGTAATACCTCTAAACACATGTCTTTTTCCTTCTAAATGGAAAAGATAGGTCGCGACAAGTCATCATCCAAATCAATCCAAAGCAAAGTTAGAACCAAGAACTACAAATTTCTTTTCAAGCTTTCTAGACTCCATTTGCTTAATGAAAAATGAATCATTTTAGAAAATTAATTTTAAAAATACTTTTCTAAAATGATTATTTTATTATAAATTATTTTTATTACCGACAACCATTTTTGTTTAAACATATTCATAGGCGAAATATTTTTCATTCAGCACTTATTGTAAGCGATACAAGTAATAATTTTAAGAAAATATATTACAAACCATTCATTTTTTACTAAATAAATGAAGCATTGCTTAAACTATTTCGTCTAAATTTTAGGACATAAAATTTGCGGATATTCATAGATTAGAAGAGGAAAAAAATATTCTCCTACCAACAAATAGCGTGAGGTATACGGGTATCAACACGTTAAAATAAGTAAAGCAACATGATTAGGTGCTCTTGTTGGAGAGACTATCATAGGCGACCCTCGTAGGTAGCAACATTCCTAGAAGAGGATAGATCGGTGGATGGCTTTCAACTGGTCTTCATTGTATGTCCATGACTCTCTAAGAGGTCCCAAGTTGAGGGCCGAAGCCTTGAAAATAAAACCCTAGCTAGCTTCATGCAATATGCTTCACATACTTCTTATCATCACATAAAAACATTAGTCCTCCCGTGTTCCACGACACAATTTCACCTAGTTTCTACCGACCACCAGTCTTCTTCCAAAATAGGACTTTCTGTGGGGGACCACATAAATAACGTGCACGACACGCGCACAGATAAGTGCAAAAAGGACAATCTTTTTTCTTTTTTTTAATATATCTTTTGACTGAGTTTTTGAGATACCATACATACAACCGAAGGGTTTCGATAGTTATTTACTCCAATGCAAGATTGTACTTTGTCTCTTGACGAAATACATTCTATTTCTAGAGCCATTTATAATTCACTCCAATGCAGGATTGTACTTTGTCTCTTGATGAAATACATTCTATTTCTAGAGTCATTTATAATTCTTGGCAGTAAAGAACACAATGGTTCAAAATGATAGTGGACATTATTCTGTGCACAAGAAATGCACGGTCTATACATGCGAAAATTGATTATCAAGTACCGTATAAAAGTTTTAACACTTTTAATATTCTTACCCCTACTGTTTTTTAACTCAACTATACAAGATAGTGGCAATCATTCGCAAACTAGGGTGATCATACGTTGATATCATCGCTAAACTTTATCTAATCTAATCAATTGAGTACCTTGAATTTTAATAATTCTTAACTTTCTCCTTTCTATTAAGCGGCATTAAATGTTAATGGTTTTCATTTTTCTGATGTGGTTTCAACTAACTTTTATTAAATCTATGTGATAATGTGGATCGCTAGCTTTATTGAAATTAACATTCCCATCAAATGTACTTCGACATTTTAGATATGGAGAATTTCCTCTTGCCTTCTGAAGAGCTTTTGAATTTAAAAACCAATCATGTGGACCAATATCGTTTGAACCATTAATTGTGCAGATCTTATTGCTGAGGCACATGTGTCAAATGCTTGGTCGATACAATTGCTTTTTCTTTTTTTAGGGCCAACCATACAATTGCTTAGTTAGGCTCTATTTGGTGATGTTTCTATTTCTTCCGATTATTGTTCTTTTGTTCCTCGAAACAAAATAAAATAAAATAGAAATCCATTTATTAACGTCAGTTAAAACTTCTATTCCCTAGAATAGAAAATTGTTCCAAGGTATAGATTTGGAATAGAAATAAGAGGGACAAAAAGTTACTTCTTCTTTCCAGAAATAATTTTTGGAATAAATCATTCCTTTTTTCTTGTTTTCTTCTTCCTCTTCTAACCAGTCATTGCTGCCCCCCAATTGCTCATCGCCGGCCTGCCTTGGTTGTCGCCCCCTGGTCGCCACTAACGCCAAAAGAAGAAGAAGAAGAAGAAAGGGAAAAAATAAAATAAAATCAAAAAAATCTCAAACAATTATTAAAAAATTAAAAGAAATTTTACATCACAAAAAAATTTATGAGTTGTACCAAACGCATTCTTATTCTCATATGTTTCAGGAATAGAAATTTTAAGTAGTTACCAAATGCATTCTTTTACTAAAATATTGTTCTAGGAAATAGAAATGAAAAGAACTATTTCCAAAAAGAAAATTATTCTCAAGAACAAAAATGTTATCAAATATACCCTTAGTCTACAAACAATGCAACATTTTTTCATCAAGCTGACGTCTAGTAAAAAAACAGCAACATGTTTGTCCATATTAGGTGTTGTTGATCGAAACAATAGAGAGATTATGTCAAGCAATTTTAGAAAAAAGCCAACTCAATTTAAATCAAAATGAAGGGTATATTTGTTCCCTAAAAAACTTATTAATGAAGGAGATACTTTTTGTGAAAATCATTTTCATGGAAAATGACTAGTTTTAAGTTGTTTAGTTGTCTACTTGAAAGTGCAACAGGAAAAGTTTTATAATGTTTAGCTCTTGCTTTTTAATTAATTCTCTTTGTTTTAATTATATTTTGTTTTTAGTGTGTTATACTAAGATGTTGAAATCCTTGTCTAATTATCAATACATGAAGTATAATTTTTTTTACATTTTTTGTTATCAAAATAAAGCAACCTTAAAAAGATGCCAAAAATAGGACGTGCAATTAATTTAAGAAAATTAATTTCACATTGTTCTTAAAACTTTACTTGGAAATGGTTCTCCAACTTTTGTGATCATGCATGTTGAAAAAGAGTTCAGGAAAATGATATCTTCTTTTCAAAATGAAAAGATCATTTTTTCCTCAAAAATTAACCACGGTTATTTTCCTTAATCATAAAGCATTTTCCATCGATTATCCACTTTCAACGAACCAAACATATGAGAATTTGGAAATCATTACATGAAAATCATTCGCATTTAAACAAACACACCCTCGATTCATTACAACACGAATATGACATAAAAATTCGAGGAGGATTGGGATGCCATTGCCCGCTATTTGTTCATTTCAGGATAAGCTAAATGCCTACATGAGATAAAACCAGGACAAAATGACGCCATTAATGGGAACAGAGACAAACAATCGTTGATCAAATGCTTACGATGTAAAAGTGAGCTGACCAGACAGGTTGTCGGTCAATCTTGATTGCTGTCGCTTCTCTCCACTTGATCTTGTTAAATCAGAGTGCCCTTCATTCATCTCCCAAATCAAGAACCGAAGCCAGCTTCTTCAGCTCCGCATGCAGCGACGGTTGCTGATCACCCATCACCTCTGTTTGAACTTTGACTACTTGAGCATCAGAAGTAATATCAGAACGAGACGACGACATGACGTTACTATTGCCAAACCCGCTGGATATGTCATAGTTGTTATCTTCATGTACTGTTCTATCACCAGGAAATAACTGTGAAGTCGAGTCCAAGACTCCCATCATGAAATCTTCATCGATGCTCGTATTCATCAAAAAGCTCATATAATCCTCATCGCCACCGTCTTCGACCGGAAGTGGAGAAAACGAACCTTGATTTCCAATGCTGCAGCTGTTACTGATCAAGCCTATGCTTTTGTCCGCCAAACAGTGGTTTTCTTCTTGTGCTTGAATAGGAATTCCATAGATGTGCGGACCCCAAGAGTGCAAAAAGTTTGGAAGGTACACTAAGTACTAAAATAAGAACAAAAAGGATTAGTTAAGTATTAACAACGAAAAAATTTGGCCAAAATGCTAATGTGGCACTTTTCCGATGAGTTGAGATTGAAATGATGTTGTTATAAACGTTGACATAACTAGATTAACCCAAAATGATGCTATTTTGGCCTTAGGTTTTAATATAAATATTAATTAAATAATATTTAAAATGAAATTGAGAAAAAAAAAAAAAAAAAAAAGCAGTAGTAGTAGCACAGGCCATAGGGGCTCCCCTGCTGATGGCCGTCGCCCCATCACCAGTGGGGTGACAACGCTAGCTGCGAAGGTCACCACACCCACCAAGCCTCGCCAAATGTCAAAAAAGAGTAGTGACCCTCTCCCAAAACTGGGTGAGGGTTGCCTACCCTCACACAAGCATCAGAGGCCCTCACCCAAATTTGGGAGAATGTCACCCTCCTCTCCGAACGACTAGCGAGAGCTTGCCAACCCTCACCTCTTATCAGCAGGGGTTGCTGACAATTAGCGAGGGCTGACGCCTCCGATCAGTGAGGGTTGCCAACCCCCGCCCAAGTGTTGGTAACCCTTACCATCCATTGCCATCCCACTAGTATAGGGCGGCAGCCACAAGCGAAGGAACCCCTCTTGCTTGTGCTACCGTTGCTTTTTTTTTTCATTTTTAATTTATTTAATTAATATTTATAATTAAAATTAAATTTAGACCAAAACGGCGTCATTTTGTGTGAAAGTAAGCTGATGTCGAATTTTGGCAAACCATGTAGACATTAGAAATTATTAAAAAATTGCCACATAGGATTTTTGAGAAGGGCCGCTGAATTTGACATTGAAGTGATTCCATTTTCAGAAAAAAAAAAATGATACTTAAGTATGCATTTTGTAATTTTTGACACTTAAGTGTCATCCATACTAAATTTTAGCACTTGGGTTATTCTTTTGCTGAATTCCACACATGCCAGCCTCCGACGGCTCATTTGCATTAACTTGATTGGGATTATTCATCGACCCACCAATTTGGTAGTTCGAAATTTCCTCTTCGGGGTTCGATTTTCTCTTACGGGACCGCGGCAAGAAAGTTCTGCACTTCTTGCCCTGGGCGGTGTTCCAGTAATTCTTTATTTCCTTGTCTGTTCGTTCAGGAAGCCTCCCCACAATCAAGGCTCACCTGCATGTGCATGAAAAATACGTGAAGACAAAATAACTACGACTTTATCTTCTGATTGTGTCTGTAATATATGAAGAATTTAGAAGATGGTTTAGCCGAGACGTCTTGACCATGAATAGGACGGTAGCGCTGAGGAGGACAGGCTTTTCCCTGAGTCATTAAGCGGTCTAATTCAAGTGAACCACAGGAACGAAGCATGCACAAAAACATGAAAGCAACTCCTAGATAAGAGTGAGCAGTTTCAAATTCCACATAGGTTTCATTTGAAACCTAAAACCTACTGGTTAGAACAGGTTCCTCAGTTTTTGGAACCTAAAACCTACCCCGAATGCTCTTGAACCTAGAATCTCCTCTATTATTGGTTCCAGGATCCATCTAGATTCCACCCGTATTATTAATTGAACGATTACAGTAAATTATTACCTTTAATGACTGCTACTTCTTGTTATAATTTACTAACCATAACTTATATCTTAACAACACATGAAAAATATAAAATAATAATAAAGTAAAAGTCTCAGTCATAAAATGAAAACTTAGACGAGTGATTTTTAGATTATACACTCATCATTGACCAACATGGAATACCATAGGATAGTATGAAGACATATATTAAGAAAAACACAAAAATCTATTCTAGGTTTCACTAACCTAAAATTTAGAATCTACTCATCAAAATAGGCTCTCCAATTTTTGAAACTTGAAAACTACCATGCATACGTTGAAACTCACCCCTACTCCTAGACACATAGAAAACAACTAGGATAATTACCAAAAAATGTTCTAAAGCTATTGCAAGTATATCAATTCAATCATTAATCTCTCTTTTTTTTGGGCTTATCAATCTTTTATATTTATGCCAATTTCAGTCTATTTGACCAATATTGGTCTATCGATGTTGACATAAATTCTAACATTCCTACGTGGCACAATTGATACTAATATGGACAATTTTTAATAATATTTTTTTGAATTTTATAATTTTTCTTTTCTTTTTTCCTTTTTGTTATTTCTCTTTCTTTCTTTTTCCCTTCATCTTCATCCTCTAGCCAACAATTGGTGAGGGCAAGCTTCCCCCGCCACTAGCAACTCTCGAACCTCGCCATATTCAAGAACGGTGAGCCTCACCCAACCATTGGCAAGGCCAACCTTGCAATCATTGCCAATGGTCAACAGAGCAAGCCTCACCATGACTGGGCGAGCAAGCTCGAGCCTCGAGCAAAAGCTAGAATGATACAAAACCCAGATCGATTGAACTCTATTATAGATTTCTAACCACATTTTCCGTAGGGCCCTCTTATCTCTTCCTTAACCCAAATTAACCTTTGTCCCTTCAAGCGAGAGAGGACAATGGGAATCAAAAGAAAAACACCAAATATCATTTTTTAGCCCAAAACCGGACTCCTTCGTGTTAATGCCGTGGAGGACACACTCATATTTGATCTCACTCTTCAACGTCAAGCTAATGAAGCTACCGATGTATGAATCCGCCATCGAATCCAATCTCAAAGAAGAACTCTCGATCGCCATGTTGTTTCGCCTTCCATTGGTTAGGTGAAGCTCGCCCTCACGATTTGTTGAGGTCAACCCTTGCAAGCCATTGGCAAGGGCGAGCCTAAGGGAAGAAAAAAAGAAAAAAAAAATTAAGTAAATGATAAATAATTCGAAAAAATATTTAAGTATTATCAAAAATTGTCTACGTCAACACCGATTACGCCAAATAAGATGGCAAATGTCTATGTCAACGCCGGCCAATTAAAATTGTCCGGATAGACTAAATTGGCATGAATATAAAAGGTTTAGGACTCGGTTAGCACAATTATAATAGACTTAAAGGCTTTTTTCCGGAATTTTTCCTAAAGCAATTCAATCTGAATCTCTACGCTTGGACAATCAATTCAATATGTTCTCAAGAGCCTCGAAATGATGGTCCATTGCACTGCATCTTTCATCATATTATCAGCATAAAGAAATAACATATATCTTGATGTTATGATGATTCATTTGTGCCCACAACGTCAAGTAATTTAGTCGTGGAGTGAGTCAAATCTAGGAATATACGAGGCTTTTGCACCGGTTGCCTAGAAGGCGGTGGAGCCGGACGATGAGATCTTCTTCTTCCTTGGTGAAGTTGCCGCGTTTGATACCTGGTCTTAAGTAGTTCAACCATCTGTTCCTGCAACTCTTGGCACGTCCCTGCAAGCCTTCCAAGCAACATCCCAATATTCAAAATCTTGAAAAGATCACGAAACCAATGAACTTTCTCAAATAAACTCACGTTTTGAAGGAAGAAATGAACGCAAAAATAGAAAAGGATATAGTACCAGCATTCTGAGCAACACTTCTCCACTTGCCTTCGCCATGAATCTTGACGTAATTGGTAGGAACTCGTCTTCTTCAGCAGACCAAGCTCCTTTTTTCGTCCTCTGCTTTTCACAACATGGGCTCCTCGCCATTTTTGCTCTCTCTCTCTCTCTCTCTCTCTCTCTCTCTCTCTCTCTCTCTCTCTGGAACTTTTTGGTGGGTCCGTCGCTCCTAAATAGTTCGCATCTATAAGAATAAAATCAGATGCATTAAATGGCCATGGACGGAGCAGACATATAAGAACGAATGTATAGAGAGACAGAGAAAGAGATGCTGTTTGGTTTGAGACAACGTTAAGTCTTGTTTTTTGTGGACACGTGTAGATGATAATCAGAGAAATATTCACTTTCCTAAAATAGTTCGTAGTCACGTGGCATTATTCAACAAAAATTTAGAGTCGACGTCCTATTCAGTGACCGCAATTGGTGGAGATACCTTAGAACGCGCCCTAGTAAAATACAGACGATTCTCGATTAGTGTCTACGTCCAAAAGAACATTGGCAAGGCCTGCAAGAGCAGTTCCTCCGCCGACCACGGTGGACAGAATAAAATCTATTAAACTGTGGATCATTTTGCAATATGAATGGCGACCTCGGCGTCAACCAAAACTATTCTTTTCTGTATTTTCTTCGACTCATGATAGAGAATCACTGTTGACGGAACAACTTGTCATTGCATCTAGTAGCTACAACCTCAGCCCATGACCATCCACCGATAACTACTTATCACTATTGATGAGTACATTTCACACAGATCAAAGAACGTTGTTTCCTCCTTCGTTTTCCTTCAACTTCGTATGATCGATAGTCTACAAGAAGGGGTGTGTTGATAAAACCTGTTATTATACAACAAGGGAAAATGACATAATCTGTGAATTTTGGCCCATAAATTTTTAATTTATTCAATGTAGTCTTTGAACTTTTGGTACATGTTCAATATAATCCCAAAACTCGGTGAAAATGTTCATTGTAATCCCTGGTCTTGAATTAATGAAACAACTATATTGAATATTTTCATACGGTTAATGGACTATATTAGACATGTACTAAAAGTCCATTGACTATATTGAACAAATTAAAAATTTATGGACTACATTACACGTTAAAGTGAAATTTAATGACCATATTGAACAAATTAAAAATTCAGGAGACAAATTGCACATTAGGTCAAAGTTTAAGGTCTGTTTGTGTCATTTTTCCTATACAACAATTAGCTTCGAGGAATCACATGTAGCGACGTTGAAAAGCAAGAGAGAATGCTTGAATTGACGGCTACCACTCCTTTTCAATGTATTTTTCTTCAGTTTCATTACGGAGAATCAGTAGGGATGGAATAACTTTGTCATTATATCTTGTAGCTACAGCCTCAGCCCATCCCAATCCACCATTGGTAGCTACTCATCACGGTCGATGAGTGGGGATCACACAAAGATCAAAGAATGTATTTTCCTTAATTTTCCTTGAGCTTTGTACAACTGACAGGCGACAAGAACGCGTTTCATTGATAAAAACCCGTTATTACAGAACAATTAGAGCCGAGGGAATCGCATACAGTGACAGGGAGAAGCAAGATTCATGCAAATCTGTCTTCTTCCAAATTTGAGTGCGAAGCCGAGTTAAGCCGAATCTAAAGGATTGCAAAGAACCCTCTTGATTTGTTTCGTTAGACATTTTATTGCCCCGTGGGGAATTCTCCGGGACCGATCTGAATAGGACGGCAACATCAATCAGACAGCTCGACAAGAAGGTGACAAAAGAAGCATTCGATCGTTTGCTGCAAGTCTTGGTTCTTGATGGAGGCCAAGGGATCGAGAGAGGTCAAACGCCAAAACCAAAAAAGAACTGCCTTTGCTAAATTGTCACGCTGCCAGAAGGGGATGGACCGGTGGTCGTAAGGTCGACGTAAGATTGATGCATGTGGCGAATTATTGGGTTGGACCAATCATTTTAATTTATCAGACGCGGCACACCACTAATATTCCGGTATAGAACGTACCTTATCTGTTCAAACATGTTCATACTTTCTCTCCTCCATTCGGAAGCCCCCCTTACTCGCGATCCATTTTAGTTCTGGCTAACACGTTGCTGGAATGAAGCCTTTCTTGACATCGGCGAGCTTGGTTTTTAACGTACCCTTTTCTGGCGTCCACAAATGGCTACCAAAATGCCTCTTGGACATTTATATCCACATGCTCCATAAAACTTTTTTTTGGTTATTAAGTTTGCGCAAAAGGTAGAGCAGAATAATAGAATTCCCTCATCCGACCATCACTTCCCATCTTGACCATGACATCATCAACAATCGATGTGACCCATCTATTAAATCACCTGTCTTAACTTGTTCAGCCATAGCCACAGCAATCTGCATAACCAATGCAATAACCTACAATTCTGAACTTAAACCAGGGAAGAAACATGCTCAAGCTGAGAGACCACTACGCTTATGGACAGATCCAAGATTTTTGGCATACTCAAAATTGTATAGCTGCTGATCAACTAAGAAAATGCAACGAATAAAAGGTAAGAATGGATACGTAATTGCTATCCTGACATCGACATCAATCTTAACAAATACATGACATGCTTGAAAGCCATCATCCGGATAGACAGCTTAGCAAAGTTAAGGTCTCTCTGCCGGAGATGGAGCACATAAAGTATACATAGCTACACTGCTATACACATGTGAGAGATCTACAAAAGTCAAAATGGTGAGAAAGAAATGAGAAGGTAAACGATCGCAAGGTTGTGCAAAGTACACCAATGAATCTTGTGCCTATTTTCATTAGCCAAGGCAGCTACATGGATACAACAGAGTACAACATCATCATAATAGCGACGTGCTCATTGGATTAGCAAAGAAATGTTCACGGCAGATGAACTTCGATTTTCTGAAATGGTCACCAAGAAGAGACCTCATTACTAGAGGAGGCTCAGAGCCCAGAGTTTGATTCATCTTCCTAACAGTGAGGTGTTTATCCAGAACCATCAGCTCTATCAATTTTCTACAGCTCTGCAGAGAAGTTTCAAAGAATTACTTCTGAACAAACAACAATAATAATTGCTCAAAAACAATGTCAGTTGCAAATCTTAACATGGCAATAGGAGCACCGGATGTTTCTTAAATCAGGCAGATGCCTTTCAAAGGACATGAACTACAGAGAAAATCTCTCCAATTAAGAAATGAAACATGCATTTGATCACCCACCTTCTACTCAAATCGCATCAACAGTTTTGACACTAATCAACCCAAATACAGTCCATAAAAGAGTCAGCTAAGAGATGCACTTATAGGCTATCCAGATGACAACATTAGCATAAAATAATAGCCAAACCTTCATTTACAAGTAAAGGTCAACTATAGTCTCAAAGCCCATTGACCGCAAAATATTGCATCCATGCAAGCAATAACCCACAGATGCTGATGCAGCAGCAATTCTTAATTACATGTTTTGCAAATTTGTCATATGAGCATCTCCTTCCATCAAATACTGACAGACTTGTTGAAATGGTAATCTCTTTTTTACCAACAGCTTACTAAACTATATAAATTTTTCTCAAAATTTGGAGGGGGCAATTATCATATCAAACTCCATACTTTATATTCGTTTTCCATATGGGTTCAGCCAGAAAAGGTGCCTCCACATTTATTGGAGGCTAATTTGAAGTTTATCAGTCCATACCTGAGGGTTTAGAACATCCAATCGGCGAATTATCTCATCCTGCAGATTAGAGAAGACAAAAGTTAAAACCAAGAATATCTATAACGAACATCAAATAACGGTCCCTTTACAAGCTGCCAACTAAACTTCAAGTCAAAATCAAACGTCTCACATGAACTACAAGGGTCAAAAGAATGATGTAGCAAACTAATTAAGTTGGTGGCTTCCCTCTCAGCAGCAAATAGACTGATATGGCAACAGCTAACATAATGCATCACTAAAAATGAGCTGACGTTACAATGGACGGAAGGAGTCGCCACAATAAAAATGGCAGACTGAAGTTAAAAAGAAGTGCAGTAACTAAGGCAAGGATTTGGTAGAGGAAAAGAACTTCAAGAAAGCTTGTACCTCCAATATCCCAGGATTTAACATCACAATACCAAGGACACGGCGTACGAGTGCCCTGGAAACAAGTCTGTTGACAGTTCCATCTCCATTAATCCAAGGCAATATGGGCATACATAACCTGCCAGACGAAAAGTTGAAGCATTCAATCTCATGCGTGCCTCTTGGCAGATTGACTTCTCCGTCCATTGGCCCTTCAAGCATATTACTATTTTGAATTTCAGCTGCAGATACGTCAATTTCTTCGGGAAGATTAAGGATGGTAACTTTATGCATTTGATCAACATTTGGGATTTTTTCTCTCTCAAAATTATCACCACCCAGATCGTCATTCTTGGGATGACAAATCAGGTGATCTTCTCCAATCTTCATCAATGACTCCACTGGCGATAGTTCTTTTAGGTCTCGACCAGAACCAGCAATTGATGTCAAGAAATATTTGGAACGATAAAGAGAGTCAACAACACGAACAGAATCAAAAGAATTGACCTGTTCAAAAGCATTAGAGTATCAGTAGTGCATAGTATGTGATACACCAACATTGTGACAGGTTGCATGCCAACTTCAATTTCTTATGCCACAGTTTTTAATTCTAATGTAAGGTTCTTCTGGTCTAGTAGAGAAATATCACTAAACTAAAAGTATTTATTGCATAAATAAATTTGCGACCAACTCTTTACAAGCCAATAAGATCCCACGTGATTGTTCACTTATGAAATGAATATCCATGTGGAGCCAAAATATAAGTCGGCAAATCAGCGAAATTCAGCTCTGGTCTATGTTGCCACCATTGTCAGGCAAATATTATCAGCCAAGGCATCGTAAGGAGATGCCAAGGAAGAGATACACAAAGGAGAGATCAATAATTCCAGCCTCATTGCTGCTCACGCAAAGCAAAAATCAATAATCCAGCCAAATTGCTGCTGAAAAATTAACAGCCTGAAGAAATTCTTCATAGGGAATGCAGAGTCCCAGATTTGCTTAAAAACAGTAAAACAAACCTTTAACGCCAAGCCAAACAACTGCAGCACTTCAATAAGAAGTTCTGGCATGGTTAGCCCTGAGAAGGAACACAAAACAAAGTAAAACAATAGGAGATTACAAACATATTTCACCAAATAATGTTTTATGGATAATTAGCTAGATGAGAACAAGAAAACCAACATACCAGGCATATCTACAACATCTGTAATTTCTCTCATGCTCAGTCCTTGATCGCCAGCTCTATGAATTGCACTATACAAAACTCTGAAGACATTAGGATTAATGACACTTCCCTGTTCGAGAGAAGTATGGGAAAAATTAACTTCATTTGCATATCTTGTCATAGAATCCCAGATTGTTCCATTAGCAAGCCCTGAAATGTTAACAGTGTTGGCAGAAGTGACGATTTCCTTCACACAACCAGAACTAGATGAATTGCTCTCTGTCTGAAGCAACATAGAGGATGTAGTATCATTGCTTTGTATACTCAGATGTCCAGCACTAAGTTCTGCATCCCTGAACAGCTCCAGAGAGCTAGCCATTAAAATCGTAGCACGTTGTACAGATATCATAATACCAGGAAATCCTTTTTCCCTACGGGAAACAACCTCACATTCTGATGTAGACTTAAACTTCTTATATTTACTTCCACCATAAGATTCATTATCATCAGCTCTACGTTTCAAATTTCTAGACTCTTCAGCTTCTCCAACACCTTCCTCTGGCAAAGAAGGAGAGAGAAAAATTTCACCTGAAGATACTAAAGCAAACAAGTAGATGGTATCTCCACATTGCAAATCATCTGTAGGGACAATCTTTTCATCATCAAGATCATTTTCCCTTTCATGAAGCCACTTTGAAAATTTAGCAACTCTCTTTCCAGTGTCAGCTGGAAACATAGACTTTGAAATGTCATGCAAAAAATTCTGAGAAAGTGTGAATGGTTGACTTCCACTACCCCCAATCTGCCAAAAAAGAGAAAAGGTAAGGGTCTAGTCTCAGCACATTAAAAGAAGTTGCGTTTTGCATTCCCTCCAGAATTTTGAAAATGTGAAAACAATTAAATTGAATTTTACTTATGGACAAACAGATCTCGAGTTTTAAAACTTATGAATACAAATAGACTCCATATCTCGACATTTTTATGCTTTACAAGGTTTCGGGTGCTCACATCTCATAGAAATCCAATTGAAAAATTCAAGGAAAGGGAAAGCCAAAAAGTAATAGAAAAGTCATTCTAGATGTACCCTAAGACAAAAATCATAGTTAACTAGACAAAAATATAAACATTGTGGCAACATCCAACATAGAAGCTCCTTTCCAAAGATGAAGAGACTCTGTAACTAATAATCAGCATTGATGCACCCATAACAAACTTGACCTCAGTTCCTTCAGCAAGCACTTTGGGTGTCATTAAAAGTTCTTTGAGATGGGGAGCAGTAGAAGGAAGAAAGAGGGAAGGGATTATTTGATGACCTGTGAGAATGTTATAAGATTATCCAGTCACACCAGAGACTTAGAAGAGGATGTAACTTCACATGAATGTGCTGCATACATCTTTTGCTTATTATGCCAGAACTTCGAAGCATCAAATGGCAGCTACTACAAGAAACATCTTATAAAGCTTTAAAAGATGCCTATGGCCTCCTCAAGCACACTCTGTGCTAGAAGCCAGAGCAGAATTTAGGTTGATTGACACCTAACAAGTCAAAAAAATTAAGCATGTGCACCATGGTGATCCAGCTGCAGTTTCTGCATTCATTTGATGTGTTAACTGTTACTAAATAGTCTGGAATAACCACATAAATGAAATTCTGAAAGATTCTGTCAGATCAGTCCCTACTTCTGGGAATGAAGCTAGCTCATAATGGCAGATAAATGTAAAACTACTCAACCAATGGTGCTAAGAATGAGTTCCTAGATTCCTAAGCCAAAATTGAGGCACATGACTGATCGATGCCTTCAACTAGTTACAGGACTGGAGAGCATGTCCATTGTAGATTCAGATAAAGTGACATTCAAACAAGGCAGAACCATGCTATGCAAAAGTTAACTGATTACAAATAATCTCCCAAAACCAAGTCATTGTGTGCAGGGTCCATAGATGGCACCAACCAAGAACATATTCAGTTAGAGCAACTAAGTAATCGCATGTCATTTGTAAAGTTTTAGCAACTAGAACACTGTATCAAGAAAATCAACATATGAAAAGTAAACTTAATGAAATGATTTTGTCAATAATGAGGAATTATTTAAATAAGAATGATTTACCAGGATTTTTTTCTCTCTGAGATAACTAAAGGCTGAAAAAAGATCATGTTGGGAATATCGCCGTAGAGATTCTGCCAAGAGACTTGGCACTTCGGGTGCTGTTGAGGAGTTCAAAAAGACAAGCTTGAACAGCTCTACAGCATTTGAAACAGCCAATGATTCACAGATATGTCCACTGACATGCCCTCCATCATTCCAAAGCCTGATAAATTTTCGTTGAAAACGACGGCAGCTGGACTTAGATCTACGGAGAGTACCCTTATTCTGGCCACCAGTTTTCTCCTGGATATCCTTGTGGGTATTAGCAGAAGAAACATATCCTAAGACTTGGGAATCCTGCAAGTAAAACAAATTATTCCAAAGTGTAGCAAACAAATCATCTGACAGCACAAAACTAACATGGAACAATTGCTTAGGCACCCTAAAGTACGGTAATGAGTAGGATGAAAGACTTCAAAAGAAGCGAACTAAACTAAAGCAAGTACAGGAATCTATGAATGATGGAGCAAGTTTAACACACTGGTAGATGTTACCCAAAGTTTGCCTGGATATGCAACCAGAAAAGTGCTTCAGCATGCAATTGGGTTGAGAGTTTTAATCTCCTCATTTTTCTTTCTCTAACAGAGGAAATACTACACATAAGCAAGAAGCTACCACTTACATGCTGAGAACCAATATTTAGATTAGACCATTCCTTAGTGCTAGAACCAACACTTTTAGAGACCTCCAACTTATTCATCCTCTTGCACTGAAGAACCTCCTCAAGCACTGTTTTGATGGGTTCAGCACTAAAGTCATCCCATCGATCTTCCTCAAAAGCAATATGCTCAGTGTTTTGAGATATGATAGACAAATCAGCACTGCGAGCATGCTCATCAGTACTTCGCACAAGTTGTCCATCATCACCATAATTCAATGACCTTTCTTGATTCTTCTGCAAGTGCTTGATATATCGTTCACTAAGCAAGTTACAGAGCCTCATTAAAGCTTTCCTAAAAACATCGCTTTTTTTAAGAGATGCCATTCTTTTGCCACAGGCACTCGGTGGTGCAGGAAGGTCAGGAAGAGAAGCCCAATCTGTCCTGTGAAATTTTGCCCCAACAAATGCTCTGTTTCTTACATAAAGGATGACCAATTGCCTGAAGAGAGATGCTAGTGAAATCAAAAAGGTGAAAACTGAAGAGATATGCTAGTGACTTTGAAAAGGTGAAAAAACACATTCAAGAACATTGTAAGGATTTAACAAAGAAACCAAGTATCAAATATGAAGAGAATATTGCAATGCTACCAATTCAATAGAAGGCTGCCAATCCCTAATGCCTCCCACAAAAACTTGTGGAAAAGGCGAAGTTCAATATCGTCCATCTATAAGCTTGACGAAACTTCACTCACTACACTTCCTCAAGTACTTAAAATTAATAATTCAGCACTCAGACTTATAGAGTTATCCTCTGGATGTAGGCAACAAATGGAGTAATTACTGTCTCTATAAACCCAATTTCAATAGGACCCATTCGACATGTTATTTCTATTTCCTACCATCTAAAATTTAAAAAGTCATTGGGGAGGTAAAATCTTGTTAGTTAATCCAATAAGCTGCCATATAATAATTGACAGCTGATAGGGAAATTAGTCGAGCAATTCTACAAAGTGCTAGTGCTTTCCACACAGTCAACTACAGATTGCAGTGGTAACCAACCAATGATTCTTAGCCTTTCTTCTGAACCCACTTACCTATCTGATTCATCCGACCACAAGAACCTTCTTTGCCGTACTGCTCTCATCCCTGTAGGCTCATGCTGGCTAGTTCTGGAAGAGCACCCTTCAACTCCTTCATTTGGCCCAGGCTCTTCCAAGCAATCAACGAGTTCACCATCTTGACTTTGAGATCCAGGCTTGTCTAATGAAGGTAAGAATTTAACCTGCTCTTCAATAAACTGCTCAGCACTATCAGAGAGTAGATCATCATTACCATGGTCAAGTTTGGTAGGTACACCAATTCCATTATTCTCTGGCGGCACCTCTTCTGAAGATCTCTTTCGTTTGCGGGAAGCATTTCGAATGCCATAAAATCTATTAAGACGCTTTTGGCGCCTATCATAATACACTCGAAGCACCTGATGAGAGGGAAAAACTGGTGATGCAAATTACATGTAAGAAACTTTTCTGTTGAAGTTTATTTGTTAAGTGTGTCCGGACAAATTAGAAGGAAAATATGAACCGGTGGGTGTACATATAGGCAAATAAAATAAGTGGAGCAAGATAGAAAGTTGATGATACAGGCAATCAGCTTCAAATAGACGGGATAATCACCTGTTCTAAGGTAAGATTGAGATCCCTTGCTATCTTCTCACATTCATGGTATGGAAGTTTCTCATTGGCATCTGTCACAATGCGCTTGAGAAGTTCAGCTCGTTGCTCAGCCGTCATAACCCGAATCGAGGCCCATGAACGGAAGAAAAAGGCCTGCAAAATTTTATCCCATCACCAGATCACTCCCCCATGCTACAGCATTGACTATTTGAGAGATGCTTAATGTCCTAGAATCCAGTAGCTTACAAGCACAAGCTGCTATGCAAAAGCTAATCTCTAGTAAGGACCATCGACAAGGGGAAAAAACCAAAAATAACATTGCATTCCATTTCTTTTGTAAGAGCTTAAGTCTCAGAGAGAGAGAGAGAGAGAGAGAGAGAGAGAGAGAGAGAGAGAGAGTACTTCATGAACAGCAGATCCAGGAAATGCATATTTAGCTGCCCTTGGATCTGTAGCAGCATAACAATATTCTAGAGTTTGCCAGTATTCATCAACAGCACCTCTGCTTGATAAAAAGAAATCATGTCTTATTCGAGGGCGGAGATCAAGAGATACAAGACTTATTGACTTTGCAACACTTGACAGTGGCTCCTCAATGTAAGGTTTAAGCTCCATTGCATGTGTTAAAACTGCATGTGGAACCTTGACTCCATCCTCCCTATGCCCATAATCAACCAGTCTGATCAACTACACAATAAAATTATCAGTTAGGACCTTATAACAGTCAGAATATTTTTGAATGCATATTAACTTTAAATGGAGGGAAACTTTGAAGTGAAACTTTGCATTTTAGTTCAGAAGGATCATGCAGGTCTCACTGATTATTCGAAGCAACCATGTGATCTAGTTGTAGAAGTCTGAGGAGTTGAAGCAGTGAACAGACCTAGAAGGTTATACGCACTTAATTTGTATTATAGACAAGAACATGATGAATCAGCTTTGCTCATATTCTATGGTATTCAAAGATCTCCAGTTGAAGGATGGCCCAGAATAAAGATCTACAATTGAGGCACTTCTTTATGCTTAATGCCTTAAATATAATGAATCGTAAACTCCACTGGAGAAGGTCAGGAGTCAAAGAGATAGAAAGTCCCGCAAATTCCTAAGCATACACATAAATTGCAATGAAAAATGTCTGAAATAAAACTATCGTTAACTACACTAAAGACGAACTAGAGTCACTGGAACATAAGCATCTGAGATGAGAAGTATAAAGTTTGAGAAACAAAATCATGAACATCAGAAGAAAAGGTTTATGAATCAACAGTTTTAAAGGCAGCTAATACCAAAAAAGCAGCACCAGTGGACTTGACTGATTAGGTTTACTACAAAAACTATGCTAATAAAAGACAGAATAGCTTTGATGCTAAACTAGTCAGGACACCAAAGTTGAAGAAGAACAATACTTTCAAGAAACAAAATACAAACCATATAAAAATAGATCTGATGTCAATGAACTTAGAAACAAATGTTATTTTTGGTAGCCAACCCAAATCAAACGCCAAACAAAATGGCTTAGATATTCTATTCTCTTCACTAAGTACAAGAAAAATAGATTGAAGTGCATCTGCTGTTCTATGTAACCAACAAATGCCAATTTATGCACAAAATGCGTAGTAGAATGAAAATGTCTTGTTGGACGCATGAGAAAGAAAAGACAACTGAAAATGGATTTATACGAGAAAAGGTGGCTTGGCCCCAATTGAGGATAAAATGAAAAACGTCATTTGAGTTGATCTGGACACATGCAGTCAAGACCTCTGAGTACTCCAAGGCCAATATATAAGTAGAAGATGGACACTCTTAACAAAAAGGGTCAGGGAAGACCTAAAAGGACATGGAGGAGGTGATTAGAAAAGATAGCAGTCAAGTAAAATGGTACATGAAACCCCATAAAAGGAGATAAAGCTTAGTTTGCTGTGGTTATGGTCATACTCTTCACTAAGAACCAATCAGGAGGATCATTAATAAAACAACGTAGAGTACCATCTATGCGAATGCTCCTCTATAATTCAAGCATGCAAGTCATGTCACACATCAACAATTATGATCTTGATTAAGGGCTAGAAGTCAGGAACCAGTTTTGACAGCCCACATTTTTTATCACCAAATTCCTACTCATTCCACTCAAGCCACCAATCTTATGTCCAAGCTGCTAGTATGCAGAATGAGTGATATCATATGTCAACATGAACATATAGAATATCTTAATATATGTTATACGTCACAGATCTATATTTATATTATCATAATCTACTAAGGATAAAATATATGTTCATGTTTATGCAGAATCATAGGTCCGAATATTCTAAAACAGAGAATGTAGAAACAGAAGATCAGCTCTGGGACATTATGCAAACTTTTGGAGGCATAACACCAGAGAATTTAAGTCAAATTTTTAAATGCTTACAAAGAAGTTTCCATATCATCACTATTTTCAATGTCAAAGTAGAAGCAATGAAGCAATGAAGCTATTCCACAAGATAAAATACAGCCAACAGACAATGGCCATGGAGGATGACCTTTGGTCTCCATAAGAACATGAATGGTGAAAATTAAGGGCTATATTTCCTACATCCCTGATTGGAGAAAATTTTCCGGTCACGCTTTTAACTCATGGATTACACATTATGGACATTACCCACATGCAAACGAAAATTAATATAAATTGTGGGCGATATTCATGTTTCTGTCCCACAAATCAAAAAACTACTTGCAGGAAAACATGATCCAAAATTGAATATACCTTCAACCTCCGTAAAATATCAATGACCAGAGATAGTCTCCCTGTTGCCTGAGTATCCATTAAGACCCTGTATTCCTCATGAGGAAGATCTGCGAGACAAAAGCCTCTTTTACACTTATTAATCATGTCATCAAACTTCTGAGTGGAACCTGCAACCTGCAAGAATAACTCCACTGGAATGGCTTTAATAGCCTCTTCTAGAGAAAACAGTCTACAGCTGCTATGAGGATTGTTTGCATCACTTGTTGATGTAGGCACAAAATCATGATCACGACCAGAAGCAGTGTGCAAATAATCCCAAAGAAAGCAATGCAACAGCTTAGCGCGGACCATCTTTGCCAACACAAATCCATTAGCACGCATTGCTTCAGATTTGGTAGCAGTTGCATCAGAATATATGCGACTCTGAATCCTTTCAACACTGTCAAGCACAGGAACAGATTGCTTGTTCTTCTGATTAGATGAGCCATGGCCACGACTTAGCATCTCAAAGGACCTCATTCTGTCATGGATTTCACTAATCAGTTCAGGAGAAAAATTTTGGATAGACGGATGAAGAACCACCTGAATGCTGCGGGTACGCCTACAATTTGTGACAGCTGGGACCTCCAAATGAGCACATTTGCACTTCCCTTGCTTCTGTAGTTTGTTTACTATGCGATCTATAGTCTTCCTGTCCATTGTTGTGCACTTATCCTTCTCGAAACTCACAAGCCACCTATAAAGTTCACCTCTCAAGATAAACTTCTCCCTCTGCAGAAGACAATGGAAGACAACTCCAATTATATATTTGTCATCAGAGAAAATATAAATAGGTTCATACTAAGCCACCAGAAAAGATAGAGGACAAGACCTGCACTTTTTCCAATATTCTCTGCTCCCTCCTAGCACCATCAGCAGTCAAGGATAAACAGGGATACCTCTGATATAACTCTGATTTACGAGATCTCGAAGAAGAAGGAGGACTTGCCTCAGAAGGGACAATGCTTTTATCATTTGGCAAAACCACTAAGTCAACTTCTGAATTTGGACCAGAAACTTCAGGCCGATGGACTAATCCCTTGGGCTCAACCACTGAGGGAAGCACATTGTCAACCTCCATATCTTCTTTATTTCCACAAGGAAGCTCTGATAATGTTTCCATGCTATTCAGCTGAACAAAGGGGTCTTCAGAAGCTGAGGTAAAATTCTCTGGTAAAAATGGAGCTATTTTGTCGACCAGGTCTAGCTTTGAATTTCCACTGCCACAATCAACATTTCTTTCCTCGAATGCAAATGCATCAGCAGAAACCTTATCGAAGTTTTTTGGGGTCCAGGCTCGATAAACAAAACCTTTCTTACTATTTTGAGCCTCAAGATGTACCCCAAATCTAGAGAACATGTTAAGAAGCCGACTGTGGTTCTGTTTACTGCCAATACCAAGCCTCTTGCATGCCTGTTGAAAACAAAATGTGAGATGTACTGAAACAGCTTGTGTATAAGAGTAGCTAAATCCCTTTTCCTTTCCTCTGGTCCTTTTTCTCTGTACATCCTACTATTCTCCAGATGAATTTAAGTTCCCAAAGAATCATAACCTCTACAGATTATTAATGTGAAAACATAATAAGAAGCTTCTCAAAAGAAAGAGGAAAGCACGGAGACCTCCTTCATCACTAGCCCCTTAGGTCCTTCAGCATCAATCATGTCAAAAACTTGATGCTCAATAGGAAGCTCTGCAGTTTGCTCAGTAACAAGAGATCTCCTCCCAAAGTTCAGAAACTCCTCACCCTGATCACTCTTTCCACTTCCTAGGGGTTGAGGCTCAATATTTTCCGGAGGGAAATTCTTCAGCAACCGTAAGCATTTTTGAACCTGCAAAAGACAGTTTGAAATTATTCATCAAGTTACATTTCATGGATACTTGCACTAACAAAAGAAAAGAGACGGAACTTTGCAATGTTGACCTTTATGCCAACCTCAAAATTAAAGCTGGAAGAGGAACAGGCATGAAAAGCAATAGAAATCCAACTTAGATCATTCAATCAATAGCTTGTAAAACATATGCAGATATCTTTGCTAGTAGAATGGTAAAACTAAAACATGCGGAACAACTTACTCCCAGCAACAAACCAAGCTAACATCTTGCCTTCAAGCAAACATTGGAAAATGTGTGTGTGTGTATCGTGTTTGAGCAAACACAGTCAATGGAAGTGCAGTCCAACTTAGATGCTTCATTATCACCTTCCCATTCACTTTCGCCTCAAATTCCTCCACCAAATGAGCATCCTTCAATCGCCGACAAATCTGAGAACAAGAACTTCAGAAATATTAGAAGAATTTTATCACCGCCATCATCACAAGTAACTTCATTCAAGTAGCAATGATAAGCATGACAGTGGTTGTAAATTTACATTTCTCCAAGCCTTATGGGCCGAAGGTGCTCCATGATAACCAAGATGCTGCTTGACATCTGAGACGACAAGAACCTTGAATAAAAGAAGGTCCGACACAATCGAAATTAGTGTGAAAGTATGTAATATGAAAAGAAATTAGGTAAATAAACTTCTGCAAAAAAACTTCAGATATGACACACCTTGCCTTCTGTGGCTTCAAGTTTGTCACATATAGCTTTCATTGCTGGTAGATAATCCTTCACAACCACATTTTCTTTAGCATAATCTCCAGGCAAACATTCTTCACTCACGTAAATTTCACTAGAATCCTCAAAACCCTCATAAGTCTGCTCCTCATCCTTGGTAATTTCAAACTTTTGTTGCAGTCCTAATTGCTTTGCATATCTATACAAGTATAACACATTAGTCGTCACACTTGAACTGTTTCTAGACTCTCCCCCAGCACCAGGTTCATTAGTTCGTACAAGAGCCGAATGCTTCATAATTAAGCCTCGAGACTCGAGACTTTTTAGTATATAGAACATGTACTTCCCGCCCATGCCGAATTCCTTACAAAGTTGACTCTGAGTCACTCCCTTCATCCTGAGCACAGCCATTGCAACTAGCAAACATCAGGAACTGTTAATGACCAATAGGACAGGTACATCAAAAATCCTAAAGCTCACACCCAAGTGCAATCAAGTCCTAAAAGATTTCCAATAGTGTATTCATGTCCTAAAGCTTGTGAAAATTGTGCAATCAAATCTCCTCATTAGCTTTATCTGTTTTTCCGAACTGAATGCCTTATTAATCATTTCTCAGGCAAACTCGAGGTTGACTGAGGGAAAGCATCTTCTTTGCTGAAATTAATGTCCATGAAATGATGTCATTGTCAAACTAATTCTTCAAAACGTCCGTCTTCCATGAAGTTCAATTCTGCTCAAAATTGGACTATGAGATTTAACTAAACTTCATTTGCAGATAGTCTTATTCCTCATATCCAAGATCTGGTTTAGCATTCCAATCACATAAGGCTTTCTCATGTGTACAGAGAAGGCAATTCTTGCACAGATTGGATAGCAAATTTTGCTTTGAACTCTGATATGCAACGTGACATTTAGATTTTCCATTTACAGATTTGATCCATATGCTATTTGGTGATTAAGTAAAAGTTTCTACACTGCATAATATTATTTTGAGTTGATATACGGTCTTTGGGCCTTCTCTTTTACCCAAAAAGGGCATGGTGAGTATAAGAAACATAAGGCAAATAGTTGGCATAGTTTCTAGTGAAGTCAATTCAGAGCTAATTTGCTTATGTTTGCCTCAAATAACCCAAACTATCAGTGATAAGCCAAATGGCAACTGGGTACTTTTGACATGAATAGGCAAGCAAATGTACATGTCCAATAGAGCAACACGGTGGTGCTTCGAACAAATATATCAGAAACGGCACCGTTTTGGTGGGTACTTGGAAGCCATAGTTCTAATAGCCATTTGTGAGAGATAGACGATTAAACTAAGCCATGTAGGATTTTTTTTCTTCATATAAGATAAGTGGAACTAATTGAGAGACTTTCACACGAGTTTTTCAACTTATAGGACTTCATTGCACTGTTTTAAGAAATGAATGCACTTTGAGCATAAGTTGTAGAACTTCTAACGCCCTTGTCCTTGATTTGAACAAAAGATGCGCCATTTACACAACTGCCGCAACTTCGTGATGTGCACACACATTTGCGTACCATATGCATTAGCCAATGCGCTTATATAGCCGCGCAATAAGCGCTAAAAGATAAAGAACTAACAGATAACTTGTAGCGAGACTCACCTCCCGAGAGCCAAACGCTCGAGGACCCGGCGCTGATTGCCCTTGATGTTCGTCGTGGCGAGCTGAGCGTCGTAGAGCCCGACGAAGACGTCCCGCAAGCTCTCGCTGGCGGCGACCTTCAAATCCGCCTTCTCCGCGTCCTCGAGCCGCTGGATCGTCCCGTCCGCCGACCCGAGGGCGCGGCCCCAGGCGCGGAACTCGAGGTTAGGGTTCTTCAGCAGGCCGGTCCAGATGGCGCCCTTGACGCCCGGCGAGAGGTCGAGGCCGCCGGAGGCGAGGGCCGGGGCGAGGCGGGACCAGAGGGTGGGGAGGGAGAGGCCAGCGGCACCGGCGGAACAGATTTCCTCGAGCGCGGAGGAGGTGACGGAGTCCATGAGGGAGGAGATGGAGAGAGCATGCGGACAGTGTTGGAGAGAGAGAGAGTGTGTGTGTGTCCGTGCGGCGTTCGGCGGCGATGAGAGAGAAAGTTGTTTTCCCGGGCAAATTCGCGGGGGCGCGGCGGTGGTGGTGCGGTAGCAGCGGGAGAGGGAGAGGTCCGGGTCGAGGTCCGGGATTCGAAACCGCTCCGCTTGAGCTGAACCTATGACATTTTTTGAGGTGGGCCCGGAGCTCAAGATACTCGAGCACACGTGCACGACGGGTCGAGATGAATTAAACTCCCGGACGTTTTTTTCTTTTCTTTTTTTTTAGGGAGACAAACTACGGATATTTTCTAGACTTCGTTTGTAACGAAACATTTGAAATATTTTTCTAAAAATAATCATTTCACTTAAAATAATTAATTTTAAAAATATTTTTTATCAATATAAATAATATAAATATTTTTAATTTATTTTTTTTACAAACAATACAAGTCATCATTTTAAAAATATATTTTTAATTCATTTATTTTCCATGATATAAAAGAAATCTAAAATAAAAACAAAAACTATTGACTAATTAGAGAGATGTAAATAGTGATGAGAGAAAAAGCCAAACCAAATCGATTGGTTTGGA
The DNA here is from genome assembly GCA_014182735.1 of Corymbia maculata. NCBI lineage: Eukaryota > Viridiplantae > Streptophyta > Magnoliopsida > Myrtales > Myrtaceae > Corymbia > Corymbia maculata. The sequence goes on from CM024691.1 coordinate 26,111,765, forward strand.
CAATTCCCATAGGAACTAGTTTGATTCTCAATTCATAAAATTTGGAACCGTTAATATTGGCCTAGTTACAAGTATGGGATTGAACCATCAAAACCGTACTTTTTTTAAAATTCTTTTTAGTTCAATTTTCCAAAACCTTAATGTGCATTATTTTCTCACTTAAACTCAGTCGTGCACACTTGTTGCTTACATCTCTCTCTATCAGACACGCAGCGCTCATGCCTCTCTCACGGCTCAGCACCTCCCTCACGCTCAAGTCATGATTTCATTATATGAAGCAACAAATGGTGAACTAACTATGGTTAGCTAGGAATACTTGAACTTTTTGTCTTTGTCCCAACAAGCATGGTGTTAAAGGAACTAAATATTAAATAACACATTCATTTAATAATTTAAACTTTTAAAATAATTGATAATGGTCCTAGACAATCTCATATGATATGAAAACTAAATCATTTGCCTCCCTAGTTAAATTTCCATGTTTAGCACTAGGTAAAAAGACCAAACTAAGTATGAGGAAATGTGTTAAAGTAAATAAATTTTAAGTAATGCATTCATTTAATAATTTAATTTTTTTGAATAATTAACAGTAGTCCTATAAAATTTGTAACATAATATGCTTGTTGGTGTTTGGACTTTGGGGGTGATTGTTTAGAAAGTTGAAAGGCACAAGTAAATACAATGATCTTGCATATAGGTTTATAGAGTAAATACAGTGGTCTTGCATATGGGTTTACATATGGGCGCTTGATGGAGTCCAATCAAATCTTCTCTAAGGGCCACCCTCGGGTAATTTTGGTGACTAAATTTCTTGTAAACCTTTTGTTCTTTTAGATTGAATGGTACAAAGAATGCCAGTACGTATTTACAGGATAGAGAGAGTGACCTATCTACAGGATAGAGATAGAGAGAGATGGGTAGGTCTCGGGTGGGTCTAGGACCAAGCGGGTCGTTTCCAATTCCACAAACTAAGAACCGACTTATCTTGGAATCACTCACTCTAATTGTGACTATTGGCATCGTTTTATCAGAAAATCAAGAAAAGAACTTAATCAAGATCTACTTAAGCTCTAGATAGATATGTATAAGTGTATGATGGGTTAAGGTGAATTGAATTTCCTCATAAGCCCATTGGATATGCATGGATGAATTGAGTGGCTTACAACTTGATTATATGGATCGCTAAAGTAGACCATTTAGGAACCAGCGTGTTGAACTCTATATGAGCTCTTGGCTCATATTGTGTGTTCAAGTTGGCTTTTGCCGATAAACACACCAACACCTATATTTCGCTCTCATGTTCTCTTTTCCTATAAAGAGAAATTACTTTTCCACCAAATTAATCAAAAAGAGAAGTAATTACATACTAATCAATGAAGAAAAAAGAAGTCATAAAATTCTAATCAATAATAAAAGTCATTGTCAAATTCATAGTCACCGCTTCTCCATAATGATTTTTCTTAATTTCTTCCTATTCAATTTCAAAAAATAAATATGTTTTACTAACATGAGATAGGTTTTGTCATAAAGTGATTTTGAGATACCTGTCAAGCAATCGAATATAATATGATGTATATATTTTTAATATGCATAATCAATGTTTGGAAAAATAAAAATATGATTTTATTAACAAGATCCGGCTAATGCTGAAAAAGAGTAAAGTAGGTCCGAACCAGTGGATTTCGCTCTCCGACCAAAACGAGCGAGGGTCGTCGAAATCTCGCCTCTCTCTCTCTCTCTCTCTCTCTCTCTCTCTCTCTACACGTTCCATTCGTGGATTTTCTGACCCTGCGCTTGATTTCCCACCCAGCTCTCTCTCCTCTCTCTCTTTCTCGGAAAAATCCGCAGGGACCATCGGATGCATTGACTTTCGCCCTCCTCGAATCGTCGCCGACAATGTCGCAGGGCTACGAGGACGCAGTTACCGAGGTAAGGCAAGCGTGCTGGCGTTCGTGGAGTCCACTCTAATTCGTCGCTCTTATCGACTCTACTGCCGCGGTGCTTCTCTGGGTTCCTCTCATTTGACGAGCTCGACCGCAGGGATCTTGCTTTTGGGTCTCCCCCGTTTCGCAAGTTCGCAGCTTTTTTGCGATGTATCGTGGCTGCTGATTACTTTGGTCTGCGTCTCCGCGCTCTTCGTGAATTCTCGATTGCGTAATTTGCAGGTCCTCTTTAGTTTCTCTTGGGGGGGTATCAGTTTCTTTGTGAGTTCGTCAAAGCTTGACGACGACTTGCCTTTTTCTTTGGGATCTACGGCTGATGAAAATTCGTCACTCCGAGAAAAGGACTCGGCATGGGTTTTGAGGGAAAATAGTTGGAAGGTTCCTTTGGGTGGTGGTATATATAAATTAAGGAGAAAGAAAGGGGTTATGATTCGCAGGCCTCAACTTTTCGTTTTTTTTTTTCTCTTTCTTTCTTTTTGCCTCCTGATACCTTTTCTTTTTTCCATCCTTTAAATTAATTATGAAGGAAAATGAGACACGAGAGCAGAAAAATGTAACCTTCACCTTGAAAGCTGGAGATTTTCTTTCTTGGGCATTGGTGCCAATTGCATAGAGGCTCTGTGTCTGCTTTTATCAAGTCGGGTTTGTTTTTTATTCATTTCACTTTTTTGTACAGCAAGGAAACAAAAAAGTTGAAGTCATTTGAGTTCATTAAACTGTCTGTTTTGCCTACCCTTATGTACCATTGATTTTCTAGCAAGTGGGTGAATGGAATCAAGAGAGCAGCTGAATTGCAGGACTGGTAAAAGTAGGAAAGATTCGTAAAAGCTTCTCTATATTGTGGTGTGGCATAGTGAAGATTTAATATAGTTCTTGAAGTTGCAACTTTTTTCAGTATCCACAAAACGGTTGAGAACTTCATCTTTATCAATATTTGGGGCTTGAGATTGCGACATTTGCCTTGCTTCGAGGGTTTTTTTTTGGTGCTCTTACTCTTCATATCGTCTTTGTTTCAGGTGTTGTTGTAAAATTGATCCAGTTTGAGAACAACTGAAATGGAAGGTGACATTTTTTCAGGCATAGGTAATGGAACACCGGTTGATGCCAAGACGTTGCAGATGTTCCAAAAGAGCTTTCTGCAGGTTCAGGGCATATTGGATCAGAATAGGTTGCTGATCAATGAGATTAACCTAAATCACGAGTCGAAGATCCCGGATAACTTGAGCAGGAATGTAGGTCTGATTAGAGAGCTGAATAACAATATCAGAAGAGTGGTTGACCTCTATGCTGATCTCTCCAGCTCATTTACTAGGTCTGTGGAAGCTTCCTCCGAGGGGGAATCTAGATCAGATGGTAAATCCATTCAGAAGAGAATTAGATCTGGGTAACTAGTAAAGGGAAGATTCCCATCATTTAAATCTTTCACCATAGAGTAGACCATGCAATGAACAGGGAAGGATGCATCAAAATATTGGATTGTTTAATCCATGAGAACTCTAGTCTCTTTCTCTTTATTTACCTGTCATTAATTGAATAAAAACATGACAGTCGTGCGAATCTGTAATTGTAATCAATGAAATTCATCTTATAGTATTTCAATATGGAGGTTCATATCATTTCTTCCGATTTTGGATAGCCAGTCTTGAGTTTTATGTTATTTTCCTAATTGTAAGATATGGGGCTTGGATCCCTATTGGAGGTAGTTGAGACTTCAGTGTGGGCTACACGTGGCCTGGTGCTTAAAGATGCAGTTTGGTTCTGGTGGATCATAGCCTCGTGGCATGGTATCTAACGGATTACTGCTTGACCACTTGACCTGCACTTGAAGCCAATCAGTACTAGAGCAATTTAGCTTCACTCAATTTTTTGGTTATGAAGTCTTAATTGATCTTGATCACTTCTCTATTAATTTGGTTGGTATGAGATATTGATCTGAATTCTCAACCTGCCTTTTGTTGTGTGAAATGAAATCCCCATGATGTGAATATGCTGATTGATGGTTACAGGAATGGTTTTGGTATATGCTGTTCGTCTGACCCTGGCATGGTTTTCTTTCTTTTCCACTTTGCGTGTGCATGATTTCTTCAGCCCTATATATGTCCAGGCTTGTGTTAAACATGCACTCCCCATAAATTCATTAAGCCCTTTGTTGAAGATGCTTTGGCTTAAAAACAGAAGCTTAACTTGAGTTATGTGCCGTATGTTAGATTCTCATTTATCCTGTAGTTACCCTTTGTCTTGAAATTTGTCTCAGTTAGCAGGGACATGGTTTTCTTCTTTGCATGTTCTTTTTAGTTGTATTTTAATTTTACTACTTTCAATATTCTTATAACTGCTCATCCGTTTTCTTCAAGTAGTAGATCTATTTGTTAGCTGTAGGAGTAGGGTAAAAGGTTTTCTGTAAGCTAAACTGTCCTCCAGATTTGATGGCATGTAAGGAAAAGCTTGCAGTTGATCATGGGATGAAATTTACAGGAATTCAATTACTCTATTCAACTTAACTTGCATTTACAAAAAGAGTGGGTGGAAGACCATTATGATGAATGTTGCAACAGCAAGTGTCTTATTCAAAGTTGGCATACTTGCCAAGCTGTTCTTGGAAGATGGTCATCTGAATTTGTGTAGCAAGATGACTTTGTGCTATTGATCTGCTGACTCTGTGAATGCATGTCTGATCACTTCTCTGCAGACGTGTGATATATTCTTTTTAAAGTCAGTTGCTTTTTATTGGTTAGAAAAAGTGATATGCTGTTAACCTTTCGGTTTCTACAGTGCAATCATGGGATCTTGTCAGACAATTCAAAGTTTTGTGTTGGAAGCTTACTAATATTATTCTCGGCCACAGTAACATTATGATTGTTCCTGGTGTTGTAGGAAGTCAAGGATAGTTCGAATATATCAATCAAAGTACTGGAAACATGTGAGCATAGGATATACGTTCTTTTGTGGAATCGGGTGGCATAAAATGGTCGATTAGAATATTATTTCACGATAGCTCAGTCTATTGTGCATCAGAAGCTTCTGATATTGTCAAACAACGTGGCTAATTGCGCTTTTATCTGGGCGGCTTGATTTGTGAATTGTTGATGTGATTGTTGGTACGAGTGTTCAAGAAGTCAGCACGAACCAGAACTTATAACAAACATGCTCATCTGGGACAATCTTTTCTGGGGATGTATTGATCGAATGTCCCTTTTTAAATCATGCCGGAGCGACTGTACTGCTTTCAGAGACCGTTCCCTACCCTTTAACGGGAGAACTCGTGGGGAAAGCAGCGATTACATAATCCGGTCATGGTATGAACTAGTACCTCGGACCGTGTGTTTCGGCATACTAAAATTTTAAGATCTCTCTTTCTCTCTGTTGCTTGCTTCATGGGTCGTATGGATTCTGAGAAATGACTTTCGGAGATCTTGTTCGGACCACCTGAAATCTTCCTCTTCGGAAGAACGTGTGAACAGCAGGAACCCATGTAGCGTCTAAAAATGGAGATGTTGCTAGGACAGAGCGTCGTGAAGGGAAAGTTGGGACTCCATGCTTTGTTGTTGAAACTTGAAAGTGACCGGCGCTGGAGATATCTTCTCGCTCCCCTTTTCACATGACCCCTTAAACTTTTGCGTCCATGGATTGATAGACGAGACATTAGGGAGTTTACTTCAACTCCATGTCTTCGGCCTGATATCATTTTGCTTTCGGATGCGCGCTTGCTTATGAATCATCAGCGCAACTTCCACATCTCGTGACTCTTTTGCCCTGTATTTAGATCCCTGGAACTAGAAGATAGGCATCCGGGTTTTTCTAGGAATCTCTCCTTGAGATATCCTAAGGAACATCATGTCGTATTCAAGTTCGTTCTATCGCAATTCCTCTATAAAGACATTGTATTATTACGTAACTGTTTAGAATATTTTTAATCTGTCATGATTTATGTGATTGGGCACTTTGTCTAGGACTTACAAGAACTTGGTTTCACGTGTTAGGACGAAGGATTGGTCTCTCACAGTGCTCTCTTTTTTTTTTATTTTTTCACTCAACTTTTAAGTTGGAAACTTCGATCTAGAATCATTGCTTTACGATAAGATGACCATTTGTCTATAACTGAAAAGTTTCCCAACCATCATGGCGCATCTCATTCTTTTAAGTTGATAATTTGGAGCCGATTAAATGAACCGCAGTGCAAATGAGAATTGTTAATTACGTTGGACAATTTTGTTGAAAATAAGTTTTCTAAGTAATTCAAATATAATTAGTAATAGTAACTTCATCTAAGAATTGGCAAATTCCATGAAAGTTGGTGAGTTTTTGGAAAGGTTGGTTATTCGAAAATGACCTAACCAACGCTAGTTGGTGATCAAACGAGAGTTAATGATGGAAAACTAGTTATAGCTTTCATAAGAGATAGAAGTTGGTGGGTGACACGAATAAAACCGATCAATTGACATGTCATTAGGAAAGCGGATAATTTAGAATTGAACAAACATATATTAGTACGTCGGTTATCTACAATTAGTTATAACTTAATTGAAAAAAAGTATAACTCGCTCATATTAGGATCAGTAATTTCTTAGAAAAATTCGATAATTTTAACACTTTGGAAGTTATGCAAAAGAAGATGATGACTTATAAAATTATTGGGAAAAGAATAGCCCAAGTATCAAAAGTTACGAAAAGTATATTTAAGTGTCACTTTTTAAAAAAATTGGATCATTTAAGTGTCAATTGCGGCAAAACCTACTGAAAATCCAACGCGATTTATTTTAATAATATAACTTGGTTACATAACTCGCCGAAAGCTGAGTCAACAAAAGCTTAGCCAAAACGACATTACTTTAGTGCTTGACGTGACATTTAAAAATATATTTAATTTTTTTAAAATATATTATTATAAAATTAATTAGTTTAATTTTTTTTTTTAAAAAGAGAGGAAGTGGGTGGATCGGGCAAGGGCTCCCCTTCCTTTTTTTTTTTTTTTTTTAATAAAATATATATTTTTATATGACTTTTTTTGCCACGTGGATATTTGTTTTGAAAAATTGCTTCGTCAACAAATAAAATCGCCGAAAAATGAAACGTGTACAATTTGGTCGGATTTTTTTACACCATTGACACTTAATTAATTCTTTTTACTTCGATTTTAATACTTAAATATACCTTTCTGAACTTTTGTTATTTAAGTATCCTCATGCCAAGTTTTGGCATTCCAATTGGTCCACATGATCTAAAATTCTTGGTAAAAACAATCAAATAAACGTTGACAATTTAGTACAAGAGCTGGTAACTTACCCAACATTTTACTAGACAAGAAATTTATTAGTCCCTTTTTTTTAATTTTTTGGTTATTGCCGACGTCTATATTAAACGGTCAAATACAGAACCATATGTCTCGTCCAAATTCTAAAACAGTTCCCATTTTTTGCCACATATGATGTGACTTTTCCTTTGAACGTTTTTGGCTTTCTCTGTTGACATCTCGGATCTGATTTTATCTATTGCCGAACGCTCTTAAATTGTTAGAAAGTACGTAAATGCTACTATGTCGAATCATTCTACGCTATGTACATAACTTTTAAAGTGCAAAAGTAATTATATATTGTGATTATCTTGGGCGGCTTTGCTTACTAAATAGTACATACAAGTGATGCTTCATATGAATCAAAGATATCATAGATCTTTTGTTTTTTTCATTTTTAAAGTATGATCCATTCTAAGTAGAGAGTATTTTAGATATAATATATATCATTGACTTGATGTAATTGGATCAATTATGTTATAAGATGACATGCTGCCCAATAAATAAGTTTTGTTGGACTTGCTTTTCCACACATCCCTATCACATGACATAAACGCGATAAAAAATATATTCGACTAAAAGAAAAAAAGACTTATTCACTTTGAAACAATACTTTTGCTGATGTAAGCCCTATGGATGGCTATATATTTATAATCCGAAGATGGATGCAAATTTAACTTGCATGCATTGAAAACATGCAATACTTGCCCTCCTTGATCAATCGACTTTTACTAATGTTGGAACACCATGATAAATCCCTTATGAAACTCGAAGTTATTACATAATAAGTAAAATCCTATTGATCAAAAACAATTCAAAAACCAAATAAAACCCACATGTACCATAGTCCAAATTGACTCGATCCATGATTTCATGTTAAATTATGATCCGTTTCTTCCGTGAAAATTGAATGATATGAAAATATCTTGTTAAAAATAATCGTTTATATTTTTCATAAAAAATGAATGAATAAAAAATATCTCATCGTTTTAAGGAGATATTTATATGTAAATTACCATCGATAATGATGACATGTTTATTAATTATTTCGAGTGATATTAATAATTATTTTTGAAAAGCATTTTTCACGTCATTATTTTTGGCGAAATAAAAGAGTAAGTTTTTTCATCTATATTTTCTATTTGCTAAGCACTTTTTTCTTCGTTAGGACAGAACCGAAGCCATCGGCCACCAACCTCGTAGGCCCTGTCCGGTTGCTCACCTCGGATTCTCGACAGCGGACCATATTACCCCCCTTCCAATTTCCACCACAAAGATGCTCCCTCTCCCCCATCCCATCCCCATCCTCTCGAGCTTTTACCTTTTCTCACCCTCCAATTCCTATTCATGGCCTCGCCACTGTAATTGCTCGCGGCGCTCTCTCCGTTCTTGCAGTTCTTGAAGCCGTCTTCCTCAGTCGATTTGCAGCTACGATGAGTGAGTACAGCTCGATCTCGAGTTACCATGGTCCCCGTTCATCGTACCATCGCCTTCGTGCGTTGCAGTTCGATGACCCTTTTCGTTTTGTTTAGTTTAGTTTAATCGAACTGGAACTACAGATCGGTTGCTGCTTAGCTTCTTTTTAAAGCTCGCGTTTTGACTGCATGTACGTGTGTCTGGTGGGACATTCAGTGGAACCCAGAAAGCAAGAACGGATCGGTGATCTGTAGTTGGAGATTTTGCTTACATGCAACTGTAAAAGACGGAACTTCTGTTTAAACACGGTTCGGACTGAGATCCTGATGAAGGAAAGACATGACCCTACTGATGAATGAGCATGTGTATTCTTTACAGTTTTCAAAAGACGAACTTTAGTGAGGCGAATTCATGCAATATATCGGGATCTTCTTTCCGTTAAGCTGCGTCTTGATTTTGCTGCTAAGTTCTAACATGGATCTAAACTGAAGACCTTTTAATTTGAGAAGGTGTTATAGATGAACATCATGGGTTCTTCGTGTGATGGATATGAAATAGTGTTTTTTCTGAGAGGTTTAGCTGTTTAGCATTCGAAATTTGTAAGTCCTCTCATCCCTAATGACCATGGTTGAGAGGATCTCAAGAATGCTCACATTGATTCGATGGAGTTAGTTAGTCTCTCTGAACGGCTTATTCAGTTCTTGGAGTTCGGTAGCTCCAACATCGTCCTAATTGTCGCTTCTGTGAATTTTACTCGAGTACGGCTTTGATCCCTTAAACTTTTTTTAGGGTAGAACCGGTAGCGGTTTTCCGGCCAACGAAATCTTTTTGTTGCTGATAATCAGTCGCAGATGCCGTGACTTAAGGCCTAGGAATCATCTGCAGATGCTGGAACTTTGATGATTTGCCCAATGACCCTTTCAAATTCTTTTCGCGTTGCACTCTTCCTGTGGTTTTATTCCCGGAAAATTCTCAGTCTTACTCTCCTCCATCATTCACTACTATGTTGTTAACCATAAAACACGCATTCTGCTGCAGAAACACGACCTCGAGCATTAACCCCATTTGTTGCTTCTCGCAGCTTTATATGAGCAGAGGATCGGGGGGTCCAAGTGCCAGGGGAGCGTGTGACATTCGAAGATAGATTCAAAGGCATAGCAAATCCTCTGACGAGACCGTAGGGCTCCGCAAGGCGGCATCCTTCCGCGGAAGGGGAAAAGCTTGAACTCCGAACCCAGTGCACTTGTTCAGCACGATCGAGTCCAACAGACCGCTTCAGTGTTTTTAATTGCGGTACGGGTTGTATATGAGCTCTGCTGCACTCACAGCAGCAGTTTAACTAGACGATGGCTAAAGTCTCTGCACACATCACAGTGATGGCTACCATTTCTATAGCTAAATTCAATCCACAGTCCCTGTTTCCTTCCCTTTTCTGGCCCTGCTGAACTCGTTCCTTGCATCTCTTAGCTCGGATCTTAGCCTCTCGGTTCAGTATATCATCCCCGGTGGGAGAAAACTTGCATGGTGTCCCTGACCTTCCTTATCGATCCTAAAATTGGAGCGCATGCATCCGGTCCACGTGATAACTTACTGTCTTGTCGGCACGGCATTACTTGAAAGCATCGCTAACGACACATACTCGGTGCACTATGGACGGTCGGGATCGCTCGATCCATCTCGAACCGATTTCATACCGCGAATTCTTATCCGAGGTCCTCATTCCAACTCGTTAAACGAATGTCGGAATAGGAAGACCTGACGATCCATTGACTCCGCAGCCGGTGCGATCCCGCACCAACTAACGCGGATTTCAAGCGGGATTACAGAACTGCAGTTGAGAGGCGCTTTCGGGTCCGGAAGTGTGCGCGACGATATAGACCCAGCGTACTACAAAAGCAAGAAAAAAAACAAGGAACCCCCCCAAAAAAAAAAAGGAAAAAAAAATAGAAAAGAAAAAAGAGAAAGGAGAAGTCCGAAACAGCGAAGAGGAAAAAGGGGGGTCGCGATATATCTCCCGGCAAATTCCATTTCCTTGTCAATCAAGTCTCTCTCTTTCTCTCTCTACTTCCTCCGCGTGAACGCGCCTCCCGAGTCACCAACTCAGCTCGTCTCGACTCGTCTCAGTTCGCGAAGCTCAGTTGCTTTCCTCAGTGGCTGAGTAGAGCTCGGTCGGGCCGCCGCAGCGACGCCGGTCCCTCCTATGGTGAGTCGCGGAGTTTCCTCCGGTTCTCGCTATCGAATGTCTGTCAGTCGCTTCTTGAGTCCAATTGCACTGGCGAGTGTCGATCGATGCTTCGCATGGGTTTCGCCTTTCCGCTTATCGGGATTGGCTCGGTTTGTATTTCGGGATTTGATCTTGCAATGTGTGCGAGGAGGCTCGTGCATGTTTTGCTTATCTGTCGAATGGGGGAGAATATGCGTTTCTTTAGGGCGTTGGTGATTGGCCATGCGTGCTGTTTAATTTGGTGTAGGTTTTTAGCGATTGCTTGAATTGATGATCGGGGGCCAAATTATTTGAGTTTGATGCATGGGAAGAATTTCTGTGTTCGGTTGAGAAGGATGATTTCAATCGCTTAGTCTCTATCTTAAATTTCTGAACTTTGAGGGGAAATGTTCTTACTTTTTCTTCGTTGGCAATTTTTGAGCTTCCAGTTAGTGTATTTGAGTTGCATGAAATTATTTGAGTTTGATGCATGGAAGAAATTTCCATGTTCAGTAGAGAAGGAAGATTTTAATAGCTTAGTTTCTATCTTAAATTTTTTAACTTTGGGGGAAAATGTTCTTACTTTTTCTTCTTTGGCAATTTTTGAGCTTCCAGTTAGTGTATTTGAGTTGCATGTGGTGGATTTTCCATGGAAACAGTGGCCGGAGCTGAGCGGGTTGATGAAGCCATGTTCGAGGATGGTGGGATCGGGAAGATCTCCCCCTCGACTTCACCCACGAAGCAGATTTCAGACCCAGTTGTCTACAAGCTCGTCCGGGTAATTGATCTCCTGGCCATCCTCATGTTAGATATTTTTCAACAAGTTGTCATATTTGTGGCTGCACCTGGTGTTTGGGTATTGTGTTTGATTATTTGACCAATGTTACCATGCAAATGCCTGCAGTAATGTTAGACTGTCTGGTACTCTCTATTGGATGTCTTAGATGGAAATGCTAAGTAGAGTTGCAGATGTGCTGTGCTAGGAGTATATGCCATCTCAATGCATTAACTGGCTAAACTTGTCAACTCTCATTAGACATTGCATGTCTGCAGAAGTAGATGGGGATGCGATAGCAATGACCTTTGATTAACTATTGTAATCCATAAAAAAAACAAAATATAATTCAGTGCAGCAAAGCTGGCCTCTTATCGGCTCTGTTTACATATTGGCTGAGATTGTTATTTACAGCTGTTTTCTTAGATTTGTGTTTAGCATCCCTTTTCAGGTTAAAGTTTATTGTATTCGTGAATGGAAATTGGTTTAGTTGATTTAGAAGGCTAATCTAGTGCAATTAAATATCTCGACTGACATTTCCACGAAAAAGGTAGCAATTATATGCTCAGAATTTGGTTTCTTGATTCCTAAACTAGAGGAGTGAATGGCTATTATAATTGATGCATTCAAAGTAGACATTTGAATGGATGCTTGGTCATTTGAAATCATATTTTGTTACTATCATCCACGACTGGTATACTGAGGATAAAACTATCATCATATTTGGGTTGTACTGGTATAGTGGTGGTAATTGCCAATAGTATCTCTGATCTGCCAAGACTGACTAGTGAGGGGTGCACACCCTATTTTTGTTTAGAGGAATAATCAAACCAGAACCACATTAGACAGATGTTGAGAAACCGACAAACAAAAATGACCAGAATGGAAGTTTAGTTTGCTTTGCTTTTCATCTGCTTTCAAAATACTTTTTCTGTCTTATCTTTGTGAACTGTATCCACTATTGTCAATTACAGATTCGAACATGAAATAAAGATGCCATATGGAGTCATCAGTTGGCACGTCAATATTGAATTAAAAGAATTCTTTTTCTTCTTTTCAAACCAAATTCTACAAGGAAACTATCAAATCGAATTTTCTGACCTGGATCGTTACATTTGGAGATTTAAGGATTTACTTTTCTTTCCATTGTTTATCTTGTGCAGCAAAGCTTCTTCTGCTTCAAACTTATTATCTGTAATGATTGTCAAGTATCTGATCAAGAATATGCCTAACCAGACCTTTGAAAAGTTTCATAGGACTTTGTTTTAGGAATGGGGTGAAGTTATTCAATCTGGTTCTGCACAAACTTAAAATGCATAAGCGATGAGATTAATCAGAAACTGTGGAGAGTTGTTCAACTGAGATAATTTTGGCAGGAATTCCGATCGTACTTTTATAGGCAAATTATCCAACGGTAGGAATGCAGATGACCTCTATGGAGTATATTTGGTTTTCTTTGTCCATGAAACGATTCCTTTTGATGGAAGACAGGAGGTGGAACGAGATTACCTTGTGTGGGTATCATGTTGTGTAGCTCTCTCCAAATCTTTTCCCAAGATTTTCATTTCTCTACTCCATTGACAACTCAACCTTTCCTTCAGTTATTCTTATCATTAGTTTACTTGACTTAGGTGGAAGGTGATGGGAGACTAGTGCCTGCAACAGATGATGAAATCATGGAGGTTGTGGATCTGCTCAAAGATGACACCAACGGAATGCATATTGTCGCAGAGTCTGGGCAGGCCATGGGAATTTCTATTGAGGATTCTTCCTCGGGCAAATCTCTGTCAGAGCTGTCAGGTTTGTAGCCATTTGTTGATACTGTCTTCACCACCAACACAGTCAACAGAGTGTTGAAGACCTTTCTGGCATCCAAAACCCGATTGCTTCTTTGTAGCTCAAGATAAATACTTCAAAAAATTATCATGCTCTGCATGATTTAAAATAGAAAAGTTGTGTGTCTAGCGCCTGAATATGTGTTTGGAATTCCCTTCATCCTTTTCTTCCCCATATACTCATTGTGTGATGAATTAGTCAATTTCACTGAATATGGGAAGCTTCATTCGTCCTTCTTGCTTTTTGCCTTCTTTTTGGTTTGGCATTTATGATGTAATGGTTCTTAGCAAATTGAAAGAATTAATGTTGCTTATTTTCTAAACCTGAAATTTATGATGGCATGTAACTTTCTTTTTTTATTGCAGTGGTTTTTTCTTAATGTGTGCTTCTGCAACTTACTGGATAGTTAACATCTGGTTAGACATGATCGGATCTTAATATCAGAACGTCATGTTTTTAGCATATGTAGTTGGTTCTATTCCATCTCAAAGGTTGTTTTCCCAGGTTTTTCCAAGTTTGAGGATGTGTATGCTGATGCAGAGAATGTGGAAGCACCAATTCAGGTACTGATTCGTTTGATTTTCTTTTTCTATTACAGATTGTGCGATCAGAGACTGGAGGGAGCAGTGTAATACTACTAAGTCACTTTAATATGTCATCAGTATTTTGTGCATCCTCCAAAAGTATGCCACTAATTAATTGAGATGGTTAATGATCATCATATTTTTCCAGATGTTATATTCCTCTAATTCCATTTCATAGTGTGTAATGCCTGCTACTGGTTTTCTCTCTTTCACAGCAAATGGTCGATGTTGAAGCTGGAATGTTAATGTTAAATACAGCTCTATGATACTCGATGTGATTGTTTGCATATTTAGAGGGCACTACTGAGTTTCTTACTGTAATCTCATTGTGCTTGTTGAGCAAATACAGTTTATGTCCTATTAGAATGATAATTATTCTCTTGACAGCATATAGACATAGAGCTCTCCTTGGGTGGGGTCTATTATCTGTGGTTTTGCTTGTGATGCATATTTCTCTGAATGTGTGACAACCCCTGTTTCTCTGAGTTGGTGTATTCAGATTCATGTTGGTGGTATCTTGACTATAGTCTATGCTTTTTCCACCCTACTGGAATGGATTGTCTGCTTACATAACAGATCTTCTGATAGTTTTCCAGCTAAACTTAAATTGGTGGCCCCTGGTATTTTTGTAAGAAAACATTTTACCAGCTATTGATTAGAAGCTCCTATTTGATATTTGAATGCAGGGAACTGCTGCTCCTGTAGCTCCAAGTTTGGGCATCGATCAGATGAAACAATCTGTAGAAGCTGCAGAATGTGCAAAATCTCCAGATCAAATAAGAGAAAGTGAGTCGATGTGTGCTGCTACCAGCTCGCTGCCTGATTTTTCAAAAGTAAAGGGAGAAATCTGCCTAGATAATCTATCCATCAGAGAACTACATGAAACTTTTAGAGCTACCTTTGGGCGAGTGACTACCGCCAAAGACAAGACATGGCTTAAAAGAAGAATTGCCATGGGATTGACCAACTCTTGTGATATTCCAAGTACAAGTTTCGTCATTAAAGATAACCAAATACTGAAACTTAGCGAAGAAGAAAACTCCAACAATCTTGATTGTGCTGTTGCGATTGATCAGGATGTTGTGGCAATAAATGACCAACACACAGACTCGGACACTTCTCAGAAAAAGCAGTTGGAAGATTGTCAAATAATATCTGGAAAGAGATTAAGAAACTGTGGGCCTATTGAGGATTCTCAGTCAGAAGTTGTGAGTCAGGAGCAGAACTCTGTCAAGAGATTACGGAAGCCTACAAAAAGGTATATCGAAGAAGTTTCTGAAGTTGAACATCAGGAGCGTACTGGGAGGTCGGTAATTCCAGCTAAAAGCTGTGGAGGGGATGGTCCAAAATCCGCTGCTAGACCTGCCAAAAATGTCTCTCCTAATAGTAGAACTTATGTCACTAGGCTGGATTCTCTTGCCGGTCTATGGGTTCCATGCGTTTCTCGGGTCAGAAGAAGCCGCCCCCGTAAAGATATTATGGCTCTCGTGGTAATTAGCAGACTCTTATTCTTTTCAGTTACAGTCAGAGCATGACATCTTTGGGATCGTACACTTAATATCTTATGTGTTAGTGTGTGTATTCTTTGTAGAATTACATTTCATTTGAGAATGTACAAAAGGCTTGTAAGAGGAAGTAATGGGAAATATCTTTGAGTGGGAACCTTTTACTACCTTTTCTTATCATTTACATTGAGCCATTAGCAGGGATTGAAATTATTCTAATTGATGCAATCCCTGATGCTTCTTTTGCCTGTACTCGGTAGGGATTTTATCATAGTAGTAGGGGCATGTCTGGGAAATTGGTGAGCAAGACCCTTGGAACCAGTTCTGATGCTAAAAAGATACAACAGCAAGTAAGATTAGACTTTTTGTTTTGATTATTTGATCTTGAGAAGTAGACTTTCTGTTACTCGATCTCTGAGTGATTCTTTCTATGTGGATTTTGGTTGTTGTTGTTGCTCATCTGCATGCGAACATTTAATTTCATGCTCATCTGTGTGGAGTTCATTTTTCAATTGTGGAAGACAGTAATGATCTAGATCCTGTGGTAGAACAGGGAAGCTTGACTCAGTATGTGAGAAGGAAGTTGGCACAACTGATTCAATTCTTTAATATTTTTTCCCCATCATTTCTCAACCTTCAGCTTTTGAACTGTTAATAACATGAAAAATGGGACTAGGTCGAGCCAGAAAAGGAGATCAGGAGGTTAATTGTACCAAATAGCCTTCCTGGTTGAGTATGTTTATACATAGAACTTAACATGTTATTCTCGAGAATCATGCAATGAAATGCAGAGTCTTAGTTTGTCTTGGCTGTGGTCTCCCTCACATTAAGGTGATAGAAGTCGTAGACAACATTTGACATTGCTGGAGGTGCATAGTAAGATGATAATGGAAAAACTGGTAGTGTGAGCAGTAGACAATCTCCTGAGACACATCAGTCTTCTTCATGTCTTTGTTTCCTTGGAAGTTTTGTGTCCAGGGGACTCAAATTCTTTATGTGAGAGGATTTATTCACTCGACAAAAACTAGTTCAGAGAACTTTGGATTCTTGTGATCCGTAGTAAGATTAATGTTCTGTCAATTTAAATTGTGGCCCTGTTTCTCTTGGTTCAACAAGATGAATGAGAAGGGCCTTTTGAGTTGCAAATCTTTTACTTTGGCATTCATTCATTAGTCCTTCTGTGCCATTTGTTTGTTGAGATGATCTGATCATATTTTGGTTTGATTTTTGAGGAATCAAATTAGTTAAATGCACTAGTTTGAGTCTTAATGGCCTGATTCAGGGTATTGAGTTCACGGAGAAAGATAACCAATGCACAGCCATTGATAGAGTTGAGCCTGAGCAGAATCTGGAGGTGAAGCATGGAGATTCATCGGATGATGCGTCGAAAGACAATATAGTTACTGTGCCAACAGCAAAAGGTGGAATAAGAAGGAAACATCATCGAGCTTGGACTCTTGCAGAAGTGATGAGACTAGTAGAAGGCGTTTCAAAGTATGGAGCCGGGAGATGGTCTGAGATCAAACGGCTTGCCTTTGCATCCTATTCATACCGTACCTCTGTTGATCTTAAGGTATTTCATTTACTACTCTTTGTGTGTCTGGTTTAAAAACTAGGGTACTCCTCTTTTGGTCCCTTAAGACAAGAATGTGTTCTCTAGGACAAATGGAGAAACTTGCTGAAGGCTAGCTTTGCACCAGCACCTACAGATAAAGGGGTAAGAAAAATTTTCTCCATGTCTTCCCAATTTCTCACATGGATGGGAGATTGGGGATTTGAGTTCGCTCGCTATGTTTTCCACTTCAGGTTGTTTTACAATATGACCTGCTTTCTTTATGCTTTGTTTTAGCAAGTCATACCTGTAGGCATTTTTATTGGTCTACTTGCATCCAGAAACAGTTTGGTTATCAAATGGCTCATTTTTTTTTGTTTGAAAATGCTCCAGATGAATCCAAGGAAACATTTGTCAGCGCCGATCCCAACTCAGATCTTGTTGCGGGTCAGAGAACTAGCCGAGTTGCATGCTCAGGCATCACCAAATCTGAGCACGAGCAAGTTAGTGGGTTGTGGTGGAAGTGTAAATGGAACCAGATCAGGTTACTTGTAGTTGTAGCCATTGTAAATAAACAGATTTAGTTTGTCTAACTTTGAATAAAAACCACCCCAAGAAGTAGCAAGTTCTCAGACTATGAGCCAGCGCTGTCAGATGGATCACCCGATGTAAGTATGTAACTGTTTGTCTCTCCTGATTTAGATGAGTGATCAAGATTCACCTGGTGGGTCGAAATGTCGAGTCTGATACAGGGTTTCGTCATCCATTATGGTAATTGACGCATGTGATCATAGGAACAATTAATCTGCGGAGCTAGATATGCTTGTAAATCTGTGTTCTGTATGAAGAAGGGAGCCAAAAATACTAAGGCTAAGCTTGAGAGACTCGTAAGACCTAGGCATTTTACCTTTTATATTGCTGTGGCTTAGGATGCCATTAGATAATAGTGCCATGCTCTTGACTGTAATGATCATTTCTCTCCTTCTTGGGACCCAATCCGACGAGCTTATTTCTGCAAGGAACGTTCTTGATGATCAATTTCTGAGCTTAGTCCGCGTTGAGTACCACTGGTACGGTACCAGGGGATGAATCGGGGCACGGGTTTTATTGGCAATTTGTGGGATTGATGGCTTTGCACTTAGCCTGTTCAGTTTCATTGACAGAGAGTAACATCTTCGAAAGGGAACAGCAGATGGATGATTACTTACCCGAAGAGCTTGGAATATCTACATTTATGTAAGCTCGTATCTATAGAGTACTTTGGCATTTTCATGCAAATTTGGCTTCATATAGAGAAAATGTGAAAATTTTCCAAAGAAAAAGGTCAAAAAGGCGAAATGTAGAAGTAACTATCGATTTTCCCCTGGGAACCACACCGGACGAAATTCCCTAATTGTAAGTGCGGTAATTGATTTTTATACTTCCGATACCACCTTTTCTTAAATTTGAGTACACCGTTCGTTTTTTGAGGTAGAATAATATTAAGAATTCTGCAATTTTCATACAGCATCAACTTTAGTGCAATTTATTTTCTCACTTAAGTGTTCAAAATTTTAAAAAATGTTCATTTGAGTGTCACTTTTAATTTGTCCATCAAAAAAGACGACGTGACTGTCGGTGAATAATATTTTAATATTTTTAAATATTTTGAATTTGTTTTTACTTTTTCTTAAGGATTTTTTTAAGGGTTGGCAGGGGTCACCGTTGACTCTCACCTAGATTGGGCGAGGGCCATCTCGTTGTCGACCGCGAAGGCCCTAGGCGAGGTTGCGACGACCTCACCTTGGGCCTTTGCGGCCAATGGCGAGGCGGCCCTTGCCCAATATGGGTGAGGGTTTCGTGATCGGTGAGGGTCAATGGTGACCCTCACTAGCCCTAGAAAAAAAAAAAAAGAAAAAAAAAAAAAATATTAAATATAGATTAAAATATTATTATCGACAGCCACTTCAGCTTTTCCGACGGGTAAATCAGAAGTGATACTCAAGTTAACATTCTTTCAAACTTGTGACTAACAATTAAGCGAGCGAAAAAAAAGTTTTAAAACAAAAGTGAGCGATGTACGAAAATTGTGATACTCTTAGTGTTTTTCTGCCTTTTTTCAATTCATTGGAGTAAGAAAATGTTCATTCAAATCTTGATTTTTTAGATAAGGATCCGTACTGCGATAAGAAAACAAATAATGTCAATTGTGGAATATTTTTTTTCTTCATTCAATGGAAATGATCATGAAGGTAAAATTTATGTAGACACAAGCACAATGGTGTGAAGGACGACGGGTTAGTCTTAATCCGATGAGGCTCAAAATTTTTCAACCGATCTCGCATGATGGACACATGCATGTAATTAGGTCTAATATTAACTAAGGTTTTCATATCCCCAAGGTCTTTTATGAAGTGAGGGCAGCCTGGGAGGCTTTTAAGTAGATAGGCTTAGTTTCTATCAAGCGATTTGGAATTCTCTTCCGCAAGCCCTTAATATTAGGGGTGTCAACGGGTCGGCCCTTAATAATTTAGGGGTGTCAACGGGTCGGGTCTTGATGTTACCCGACCCAACCCGAACAATAAGGGTTATGGCATTTGACCCGACCCGACCCGAAATGCATAAAACATGAAGAAAAAAAAAAAACGAGTCGGTTCGGGTTTTTTTATTAAAAAATATTACAATTTTTTAATAAAAAAAATATGACAAAGAGAATTTGAAATACTCTTACGTGACGCCACGAGGTCTCGTTCAATCCGTCCGTGAACATTTTCGCAAACAAATAATTATTTAATAAAAAAATATGACAAAGAGAATTCGAAATATTCTTACGTGACGCCGTGAGGCCTTGTCCAATCCATCCATGAACATCTCCGCAGACAAATAATTTTTTAATAAAAAATTTGATAAAGGAAATTCAAAATGTTCTTACGTGATGCTGTGATGCCTCGTCCAATCTATCCGTTAACATCTCCGCAAATAAATAATTTTTTAATAAAAAATATGACAAAGGAAATTCGAAATGCTTTTACGTGACGCCGCGAGGCCTCATCCAACCATCCGTGAACATCTCCGCAGACAGATAATTTTTTAATAAAAAATATGACAAAAAGGAATTCGAAAGGCTCTACATGACGTTGCGAGGTCTCGTCCAACTCGTCTGTGAACATCTCCGCAGATAGATAATACTCCATTCTCTAAAGTTTTGCGTCGGTCGCAAAAAAGAAGCAAATCATATGGAAGATGGGGAGAGAGAGAGGGAGAGGGAGAGAGATTGATGGGGGTCGACTTGAGGGACGATGACGGCGAACCCGTGAGATGAGACGTGCTGAATGAGTTGTGAGTAAAATGAGTCATAGAAGAGATAGCTTGGGTGAATGTGTTTGGGTTGAAGTCTTTAATGTGTTTGGGTCAAACAATGTTCCAACCCTAACTTGACCAAAACATGTATTTCATAAAACATGTATTCCATTTGTGTTTATAATTGTTACCAAATCAATATTAAGACCTGAAACATGTACCATACTTATTTCATATTTGAGTCGTGTTCGGGTCGTGTTCGAGTTGGGTTAGATGGGTTTTTTGGACACCCCTATTTAATATACATCCAACTCTACTTAAACCTAACTTTAGTACCATGGAAGGGTCTATGTTTAGAATATGAATTTAATGTGATGTCTCTCTCAGATCTTACCTTGTCTGACCAACTTTTAGCGTCTAGCTAAATTCTCATTTGAAGCATAAGGCCTCTCGGACTCAGTTTCTGATACACAAGATCATTACGAAGGCGAGGCAAAATATCATCATAAGACGCTATTTTAATATTCTAAGATCTCTAATATTGGATAGAAATTTGAAAAGAAGAAGAGAGAGTTTAGCTTTGCATGGCTTAAGCATGCAAACACTCTCTATTACGGATGAAGACAAATTTACCAAAATATATTATAAATCAATTTATCGATTGGGCTGAGTTAATGGGCTTAAAATAATGAAGTCCAAAACAACGTAAATGCTAAACGAGTCCATAATTTATTTAGACACGGCTCACTTCTACGACTCTCTGTACGCTCTCGTGCTTGTTCAATTTCGCGCTGCCACGTTCCGTGCTGCGCTTCTTCTCCTCCTCCTCCGCCATCTTCACTCTCGCAGCCACCCTCTCTCTCTCTCTCTCTCTTCCCGGAGTTTCACTCCATTGACGACGCCCCGCGATCCGATCTCGCCGGGCTCGTAAAGCCGACTGCATCCGTTCGCGAGCAAAATCCGAGGCTGCAGAGGAACTCGAGGTATGCCGAATTCTCTCGGGCAGTCGATCTTTACTGATGATAAGCTGACCGAGGATCGTACGAGCTTCGCTTGCTTGATGATATATGCGCGACGGTCGCTCGTTCTTTCCTCCTCCGTCGACAGTTCCTTCGTTTACGGAGTGTCTTGTGACGACTGATTCCGGCGTCGAGAGCCGTGATTGTTCCCCGGCCTTTTGCGATGTTCCGATCGCTCAACACATGTTTCGCTTGATTCCGCAGGTTGTGAACTCTGAGCGGCAATGGGGATCATCGAGAAGATCAAAGAGATTGAAGCCGAGATGGCTCGGACTCAGAAGAATAAGGCCACAGGTTCGTGTTTTATATCTTCTGCTCTTTTTACGTATGTACTGAACCTCCTCGATGCGCATGAATTTCGGATTACGTATAAACTGAACTTAAATTCCGACTTAAGAAGGAAGAAAGGAATTTCGTCCATGGTCTGTCTAATCAAACTTGATGTATGTCATCGGGTAATGTCCTTATGATTTCTTTTCCGTGTTTTCTGGTCTGTCTCTTAACTTCGTTTGCTTAAATTTTGTGTGTTTTCGGTTTGCATTATTGTCCATTTGCACACCAAGACGCTGCTGGTTATTGCATTGTTAGTCCTATTTGTTATTTCTTGTCCTTTTATTTTATTTTTTCCCTTTCTTGTGGAATACGTTATGGAATGTGCGATTTAATTTTACGATTTTAACGTGTAGAGTATCATCTTGGTCAGCTCAAGGCAAAGATAGCGAAGCTAAGGACGCAGTTACTGGAGCCTCCAAAGGTATGGTGATTTCTTTCTTCAGTTTCACCTACATATATCTGGAATCATTAAGATTTATCTAGGCCAGACTTCCATGTAGAGAGGATTGATAGAACCCAATTTTTTTTTTTTTTTAACAGTTTGTGAGTTTGATATAGAGGACGTGGCAAAAGCGAATTCAGTTTGACAATTAACTTTACTTTCTGCAGTCATTTGTTCTCATTGATTTCCTTCTCTTCTGCTAGATTTTGTTTGTTCTGTAGCTGGTTAGAGTCTGGCCATTTACTGATTGTCTTTCAAAATATTTTATCAGGGTTCTAGTGGAGCCGGAGAGGGTTTTGAAGTTACAAAATTTGGACATGGGCGTGTGGCCCTAATAGGATTTCCAAGGTTTTCTATCAACAATATTGGATACAATCTTTTTTTTCTGCATGTTTTAGGAAGCAAACGTTCTAAAATTCTGCTGATGTTTTATATGTAGTGTGGGGAAGTCGACACTTTTGACTTTGTTAACCGGCACACATTCAGAAGCTGCATCTTATGAGTTCACAACACTTACTTGCATTCCTGGAATTGTACATTACAATGATGCAAAAATTCAGTTGTTGGACCTTCCTGGAATTATAGAAGGTGCTTCCGAAGGCAAGGGACGTGGTCGACAGGTAAATTTCATGAAGGATAGCTCATGCTCTCTGTTTAATTTTTATCTGCTAAGCTAGATTAGATCTCCATTTTGCTTCATGAATATACTTTTCATATTTGTGGGCTCAGCTGAATGTTAATGGCAATCTCTCAGGTTATTGCTGTTGCGAAGTCTTCCGACATTGTATTGATGGTTCTTGATGCCTCCAAAGTAAGTGATATGTATAATACGCAGCAGCAAGTTTAATTTTTTGTATTTTGGGTAAAAATCCCCTCACTGTATCAATAACTGCATCGAACAATCTAAGCAAAGAGCTGGATCTTGAAAACATGATCTCAAGTGGAGGTTTTAAAAATTAATTTGAATGACTTCCATAGACCAAGATTCGATAAAGGATGAATTTAAGATGGCTAACAAGCAATGTAATTTGGGGACATCTAGCAGATGCTCATTATGTAACATTTAGCAGATCCTCTAATTAGCTAAACTGCATATGCTGGTAAGAGCATCCTAGGATGTTGATTATAGCAGTGACCCAATCAAGAATTAATTGCAACTTTTCTGTTTGAAATTAATTGTCCTGATCTTATTGGATGCATTCCTGTTTTTGTGTTTTATATATTGACTATATTCTCTTGCTTTTTTGGCATGGAGGACTAACATCAAGGTGTCAGAATTTGCTCTCTGCTGTACCTTGTGCTTGTTGTCTTACCTTGCAAGTAATTTCAGTTGGTTGGACTGTGATTTGCAATTCACACTTCTCATTTTTTATTTTCAGCCTGCCTTGATCTTTGTTTACTGTAGTCTCGTTTTACCTGTTTGATATTTTCTTAAAACTTTTGCAGAGTGAGGGCCATCGGCAAATATTGACGAGGGAGCTGGAAGCTGTGGGTTTGCGTTTGAACAAGAGGCCACCTCAAGTGAGTTTCATCGAAGCATCCTTTTCTTTTTGCCCCTTGCCCAATTACACTTTCTCTTCCATGATAATTCTAAGTCTCTTCCAATGAACTGATTTTCTGGTTGCCTGGGATAGACTAGCGTCCTGCTCAAAATGTCTTTTGTCAAGCTAACATCACATTTAGCACATTTTTAGTGATTTGAGTCAACAAGAACTAAGAAGAGTGCCCAGACTCAGAAATCAAGACTTCTTCATATGCCAACCAGGTGTGAACAGTAAAAAAGCACACTTGTCATCAATTGGGATTAGCTTGGACATTTTGGTGAGGTCATAAACTTGAGCAAAGAAGAAAAAACCTAATAGTTAGGAAACTCTTTTGATGGTTTGAGTGTAGAAAAAGAAAGTTGTTTTGGTATGTTGACAAGATTACAAGATCCAAGATTTGGCTTTCTGAAGGACCCAAGAAAATCAGTCCTTGGATGAGGACATGAGTAAGAGCATATTCCAGAAGTCTGTGGGTCTGTGGGTGTGATAAAGCCACCTAAACTAGGCCGATGTTCCAGTTCCTGTATGGCAGGTGAGGTAGGGGAGGGCCCGGGAGTTGATCTCTTCAATTCAAGGATGACAGGAGCCATTTAAAACATTGTTACTATGGAAAAGAGGAAGTAGTAGTATATTTTTCATTCTCAAGATGATATACTAGCTAGGAATAAATACTAATGAGGCCTTGATGTAGGGTCCAAAGTTCTTGACTCATTCATTTGGATGAAAGGAATGTATGGGTTTGTTGAAGATTTTTTGTGGTTAAAGATTAGATTAATACACTTTTTTTCTTTCATTTAGATCAAATGGTACTTCGCTGGTAAAGCTTGGAGCTTGCTACTTTAGTTAACTGACAATAACAAGTTGACGGTAGTATCAACCCAAGAACTGCATTTTATTGTCTCTTAGGAGAGGATGGGGGTGATTTGATATGTTACAGCAGTCAATTCATGCTCAAGGTCTGCACTAATGATATTTTGTGATTCTTGTCCACCTTTTCTGTTATTTAGTGGGCAAGATGATCTATGCTTTTCTGAAGGCATTTAACCATTTGATGAGCAGCCTTCAAATAGTTGGTGAAGGTTTTTTTTTTTGAAATATATCTATATGATTCTTGGACTCGTTTGTATCGAAATTTTACATCATTGGCAGATATACTTTAAGAAGAAAAAAACTGGTGGCATTTCATTCAACAGCACTCTTCCTCTAACTCATGTGGACGAGAAGCTCTGTTATCAAATTCTACATGAATACAAAATTCATAATGCGGAGGTACCTGTCCTATCCTGCCTATTCCTGTTGGTTATTGTTATTCAAAGAAATGACATGACCTTATAATATGAAATGCAGTAAAAGGTTGGAACATCTCTTTCTTTGTGTGTGTGTTAGTTAATGTGTGTGTTAATGAGAATATATATTTGAAATTGTGAAAGCCACAAAAGTTGGTTGCTGATTGGTGGCCATTGATTCATTGTTACAACTTGAATTCTTGATCACGGAAAACTATTTGGGTCGATGATTTCCATGAACTCAAAATTTCCTGTTGCTTTGGGTATTTGCATTGTAAACATTTGATATTCTGTTATTTGTTCTGAAATCCAAGAGAACCTTATTATGAGGTTAATGGAACTGGTTCCAGGTGCTCTTTCGTGAGGATGCTACTGCAGATGATCTAATAGATGTCATTGAAGGAAACCGAAAATACATGAAGTGCATATATGTTTACAACAAAATAGATGTGATTGGTATTGATGATGTGGACAGGTTGGCCCGGCAGCCAAATTCCGTTGTTATTAGCTGCAATCTGAAGGCAAGTTCCATTGTGATTTCTTACAGTTTGTGCTGATGGAGTTATATCTTGCTTTTAGGGTGGGAGCTTTGCATTGAAATTTTGAAGTGTGTTTGTGGGGGCATGCGGAGCTGCCAATGCCCTCTTCTAAATTTCATGGCAATCTTTCGTTGTGTCTCTGATGCATCCTCTATTTTCTTGACTTGAGTTAATGATCTTATTCTTGTTCAAATTGTTTGAGAGATGAAGAAGTTGGTACATCGCTAATGATTTCTTATTGTTTCCCCCAATAAATCACTTTATAGGTCGTGTGTTCCTTTGACGGGTCTTTGTTATGAGCCCAGTGGGAGTTCAGCATGTTGTTAATCCACATGCTGACTGACTGTTGGATCTTTTGAGCATTTGATTTCGCTGTTTGAGGCAAATGGACAATATATGTTGCTCTAACAATGTTTGAACTGTTGGATCTGTTTGCAATAGCTCATTTGATCTAACATTTTCCTTTCAGAAAATTAATTGCTTCTGCTTTCATGATTGCTCAAGCAGCTCAACTTTGATCGATTACTTTCAAAGATTTGGGAAGAGATGGGGCTTGTCAGAATTTACTCAAAGCCACAAGGCCAACAACCAGATTTCACTGATCCCTTTGTTCTTTCCACAGTATGTATATCCTGCCATTAGAAAATCCATTGATGATAGTTTGTCGTGAATTTTCTTTAATTCCCATTCTTTCTTTCTTTTCAATGGATGTAGGATAGAGGAGGCTGTTTGGTTGAGGACTTCTGCAACCACATTCACAGGAGTCTGGTGAAGGATGTGAAGTATGTCCTGGTATGGGGTACTAGTGCAAGACACTATCCGCAGCACTGTGGTCTCAGTCACGTTCTCCAAGATGAGGATGTCGTTCAGATTGTCAAGAAGAAGGTCAGGAAGAAGTTCCTACTTTCTCTCCTGTCCTCTCCTCCTTTATGCCTTCTTGCACTCGTAGACTGCCACTTGATTCCATGTCCATGAACGAGCACAAACTCGAGCTAAATGCCATCCGTGTTGTTACAGGAAAGGGAAGATGGAGGAAGGGGAAGATTTAAGTCGCACTCAAATGCTCCTGCTCGAATATCTGATAGAGAGAAGAAAGCACCTTTGAAGACATAATTTTGCAAAGGAAGGGTCCAACAAGACAATGTGGCAGGAATTGTTAGCCATCGGGAAATTTTGGTCACATCTTGAACTACTGTAGCATCTTGAAGTGCTTGATAGTTTCGTTTATATTTGGCAGAAACCCCATTGGGGCATCATGTGTCAACGAATGATGTAATCTCTAGAGTTGATTGAATTTCTTGGAAGTCTCTGACCTTCCGTCGTGGGTGAAATCCTCAGAGCCCTACTATAATTTTATTGAAATAGTGCAGGGTTCTTGTACAGTGCCGTGATGGGGACAAAATTAAGAGAATCTTTGAAAACATAAGCTCATTGTTTAGTGTTGTTAATTTTACTTTGTAAGATAATTATTGTTAAAGGAGCACGTGGTAGACTGAGTCTAATGAAGCATCAATAGGAGGAGACGACACATTTCAGTGACAAAGTCTACAAGACAAAACCTTAGGCCGTAAGGATAGTTTAGTCAGCACGCGCTCTCGCTCTCTCTGCTCACTCTTAACGGCGTAAAAAGGAGCATCTCATATTTTAATTTAATTTGGTCTTACCCACGCTGTATTATGTATAAGTGGTGGAGCTTAATGTCACAAGGCTGGATAATCTTGCCGGTCTACGGATCCCATGCGTTTCTCGGGTCAGAAGAAGCCGTCCCCGTAAAGATTTTATGGCTCGTGGTAATAAGCGGACTCTTATTCTTTTAAAGTTACAATCAAAACGTGATATCTTTGGGATCGTTCACTTAATATGTATCTGTTAGTGTGTGTTTTCTTTGTAGAATTACGTTTCACTTGAGAATGCACAAAAGGCTTATAAGAGGAAGTAATGGGAAATATCTTTGAGTGGGAACATTTTACTACCTTGTCTTATCATTTACATGGAGCCATTAGCAGGGATTGAAATTATTCTAATGGATGCTTCTTTTGTACGTACTCGGTAGGGATTTTATCATGGTAGAGGGGGGCATGTCTGGGAAATTGGTGAGCATGACCCTTGGAATCAGCTCCGGCCCTAAAATGATACGACACCAAGTAAGATTAGACTTTTTGTTTTCATGCACAACACCAAGTAAGACTTGACTTTTTTGGTCCCTTAAGACAAGAATGTGTTCTCTAGGACAAATAGAGAAACTTGCTGAAGGCTAGCTTTGCACAAGCACCTACAGATAAAGGGGTAAGCAATTTCTTGTTTTCTCCATGTCTTCCCAGTATCTCACGTGGATGTGAGATTGGGGATTTTGGTTCGCTCACTATGTTTTCCACTGTGAGGTTGTTTTACCAAATGACTTGCTTTCATTATGCTTAGTTTTACCAAATCATTCCTATAGGCATTTTTATTGGTCTCCTTGCATCCAGAAACAGTTCAGTTATCAAATGGCTTTTGTGTGTGTGTGAATGCTCCAGATGAATGTAAGGAAACATGTGTCAGCCCCGATTCCACCTCCAATCTTGTCGGGGTTCGGAGAACTAGCTGAGTTGCATGCTCAAGCTTCACCAAATTTGAGCAGGGGCAAGTTAGTGGGTTGTGGTGGAATGGGACGAGATCAGGTTACTTGTAGTTGTAGCCATTGTAAAAAAAAGGAGATTTAGTTTGTCTAACTTCAAATAAAAACCATCCAAGAAGTAGCAAGTTCTCAGACTTTGAGTTGGCACAATTAGATAAATTGTTAGATTTAAGTGTGTAATTGTTGGTCTTTCCTGAGTTATATGGATAGTTATGATTCATTTGATAGGTTGAAATGGTAAGCTTGATATATGGTTTTATCATCCGTTATAGAAATTGACACACAAAATCATAAGAACATTTCAGCTGTGAAGCTAGGTATGCATATAAATCTGCATTTTGTGTGAAGATGGAAGCCAAAATAATATGGCTAAGCCCGAGAGACTTTTAAGACCTAGGCTTTTTACCTTTTATATTGTTGTGGCTAAGTATGCCACTAGATAACAGTCGTATGCTTTGGCTGGTATGGCCATTTCTCTCCTTGGGGACCCAATTTAACGACCTTAACTCTGCAAGAACATTCTTGATGAACAATTTTCTGAGATTAGTCCATGTTATGTACCAGAGTGTGAATCCGAATCGGAGCGTACTATATTAGCAATTTGTGGGATTTGATAGCTTGTTGTGCAGTTTCTTGAGCATGGAAATATCTACATACATAAGCCAAAATTGGGTTTGATCTCATGTTTAACTACTGCATTTAGCCCGTATCTCCACTTTGACATTTTCATGCAATATGGCTTCAAAGAGAGAATGTAAAAAAACATCCAACAAGAAAAAGGTCAAAAAGGTGAAACGTGGAGTAATCAATTTTATCTTTTGTCACTCTCTTTCTCTAATTTTTGAATGCACAATTCGTTTTTTGTCATTGGAGGAATAAGAATATGTTGATTCAAATTTTGATTTTTCAAATAAGGATTTGTACAACGATAAAGAAAGCAAATAATGATACATAACTTTTTCTTCATCCAATGAAAAATAATCAAGATACAAGCACAATTTTTATAAAGTAAGATGGATTAGTTTAATTTTAAAGAGATTCAATTTCCAGCTGATTCCATTTTAACAATGAAGATGGATGAATTCAATTTATTTCATCGCTCAGGCACATAATCACTTTTAAAGAAAACTCATGAGTGAAAAATATCAAATACCCTCAAAATGATTTTCAACCAAAGTCATTATTTAAGTGAGTCGAAGAATCTTTCGACAAACTCACGGCTTTCTAACCCAAAGAGAAGTAAATTACATGCACTCAACACACGCGAGGCCGATTCACGTATACTGGTCCATGAGGTTCTCTCCGACTCATCGAGCTTTATCAGATCGAACGGTCCATATGAGTTGGGCTCACATGCGACGAGTGCACCCGATTGGCTCTTTCCGGACTCCATGCAAGTACTAGACAAAAGCATACGGCTTCGGGTGTCGGAAACATGGGCGGGCCTGGGGCGGAGCGTTCTCGAATCGGGCCTCAGGTTAAAAAGACAGGCCTGACCAACGGGCCCAAACGGGCCCGAATTAGCACATAGCGCGTACCCACCAAGACAGGCCAGAGCCCGGCCAGGCCCGTAATGCTCGCTCGTCTGCTGCTCTCCTTCTCCTTCTCCTTCTTCACCGTCTTCGCCATCTTCACTCTCGAGTCTCCTTCCAAAGCTATCATCTCTGGTCGCCATCCATGCTTCTCGGAGTTTCACTCCATTGACGACGCCTCGCGATTCGATTTCGCCGACCTCGTAAGGCCGACTCCACCAGTTCGCGGGCAAAATCCGAGGCCATAGAGGAACTCGAGGTATGCTGAATTCTCTCAGGCAATCGATTTTTACTGATGATTAACTGACCGAGGATCGTACGAGCTTCGCTAGCTTGACGGTACATGCGCAATGGTCCTTTGTGTTTCCTCCTCCTTCGATAGTTCCTTATTTTAGCGAATGTCTTCTGGCGGTTGATTCCGGGGTCGAGAGCCGTCATGGTTCCTCCGATTTTGCGATGTTCCGATTCCTGAGCACGTGTTGCTCTTGATTCCGCAGATTGTGAACTTTGAGCAGCAATGGGGATCATCGAGAAGATCAAGGAGATTGAAGCCGAGATGGCTCGGACTCAGAAGAATAAGGCCACAGGTTCGTGCTTCGTATTTTCTGCTCTATTGCGGATGTACTGAACCTTGTTGATACGCATGAATTTCGCATTAAGCATAACTTGAACTTAGGATTTTCGACTTAAGAAGAAAGTAATTTTGTCCGATCGTCGGGTTATGTCCTTGCAATTTTTGTTTTCTGTGTTTTTTCGTCTGTCTCTTAACTTTGTTTGCATAAATGTTTAGTGTTATCGGTTTGCATTATTGTCCATTTGCATACAGAGAATCTGCTGGTTTTTGCATTGTTAATCCTATCTATTGTTTGTTGTCCTTTTCAATTTTTCTTTCCTTTTTTGTGGAATACATTATGGAATGTGTGATTTTAATTTTGCGATTGTATCGTGTAGAGTATCATCTTGGTCAGCTCAAGGCAAAGATAGCGAAGCTAAGGACGCAATTACTGGAGCCTCCAAAAGTATGATGATTTCTTTCTGCAGTTTCACCTACATATGTCCGGAATCATTAAGATTTATTTAGCCGACTTCCATGTAGAGAGGACTAATTGAACCAAAGGTTTATTTTTACTGTTTATGAGTTTTGATATACAGGTTGTAGCAAAAGTTAATTCACTTTTGCAATTAACTTTACTTTCCAAAGTCATTTGTTCTGGTCGGTTACCTTCTTTTCTGCTAGATTTACTTTGTTCTGTAGCTGGTTAGAGTCTGGTCATTTACTGATTGTCTTTCGAAATGTTTTGTCAGGGTTCTAGTGGAGCTGGAGAGGGTTTTGAAGTTACAAAATTTGGACATGGGCGTGTAGCCCTAATAGGATTTCCAAGGTTTTCTATCATCAATATTGGATACAATCTTCTTCTTTTTTCTGCATGTTTTAGGAAGCAAACGTTCTAAAATTCTGCTGATGTTTTATATGTAGTGTGGGGAAGTCGACACTTTTGACTATGTTAACCGGCACACATTCAGAAGCTGCATCTTATGAGTTCACAACACTTACTTGCATTCCTGGAATTGTACATTACAATGATACTAAAATTCAGTTGTTGGATCTTCCTGGAATTATAGAAGGTGCTTCCGAAGGCAAGGGACGTGGTCGGCAGGTAAACCAGAAAAATTTTCATGAAGGATATATAGCTCATGCTCTCCGTTCAATTTTATCTGTTGAGCTAGATTAGATCTCCATTTTGCTACATGATTATACTTTCCATAGATGTTGGGGCTCAGCTGAATGTTTGTGGAAATTTCTCAGGTTATTGCTGTTGCAAAGTCTTCCGACATCGTATTGATGGTTCTTGATGCCTCCAAGGTAAGTGATATCCGTGAGAGGCAGCAGCAAGTTTTATTTTTGTTATATGGGTAGTAAAAGTCCCTGCGCTGTGTCAAATGACTGCATGGAACAATCTAAGCAAAGAGCTAGATCTTGAAAACATAATCTCAAGTGGATGTTTTATAAATTAATTTGAGTAACTCCCATAGACCTAGAATGGATAAAGGATGAATTTCAGATGGCTAACAAGCAATGCTACTCAGGGACATCTAGCAGGTGCTCATTTTGTGACACATAGCAGATCCTTTAATCAGCATAGTAAACAGCTAAACTGCATATGCTGGTAAAATCATCTAGGATGTTGAATATAGCAATGAGCCAATCAAGAATTAATTGCAACTTCTCTGCATGAAATTTTTTGTCCTGATCTTATTGGCTGCATTCCTGTCTGTGTATTAAATATCGACTATATTCTCTTGCCCTTTTGGCATGGAGGACTAACATCAAGGGGTCAGAATTTGTTCTCTGCTGTACCTCCTTTTTATTGTCTTATCTTGCAGATAATTTCAGTTGGTTGGACTGTGACTTGCAATTCACATTTCACATTTTTAACTTGCAGCCTGCCTTGATCTTTGTTTACTATAGTCTTGTTGCACTTGTTTGATATTTTTTTTAAAATTTGGCAGAGTGAGGGCCATCGGCAAATACTGACGAGGGAGCTGGAAGCTGTGGGTTTGCGATTGAACAAGAGGCCACCTCAAGTGAGTTTTATCAGATAATCCTTTTCCTTTTTCCCCCTTACCTATTTATACTTTCTCTTCCATGATAGTTTTAAGCTCTTCTCAATGAACTGATTTTCTGGTTGCCTGGGATAGACTAGCATCCTGCTCAAAATGTCTTTCATCAAGCTAACATCACATTTAGTGCGTTTTAAGTGATTGAGTCAACAAGAACTAAGAAGAGTGCCCAGACTCAGAAATCAACACGTCTGCATATGCCAACCAGGTGTGAACACTAAAAAAGCACACTTGACATCAATCGGGATTAGCTTGGGCATTTGGTGAGGTCATAAACTTGAGCAAAGAAGAAAAATCCAAATAGTAACTGAACTCTTTTGATAGTTTGAGTGTAGAAAAATAAAGTTGTTTCAGTGTGTCGACAAGATAACAAGACTCAAGATTTGGCTTTCTGAAGAACCTATGAAAATAAGTCCTGGGATGAGGACATTAGTAAGAGCATGTTATGGAAGTCTCTGCATCTGGTAAAGCCACCCAAACTAGGCCGATGTTCCAGTTCCCATATAACAAGTGAGGTAGGGGAGGGCCCCTGGAGTTAATCTCTTCACCTGAAGGATGACAGGAGCCATTGGCAAGTAAAAACATGGTTACTGTGAAGAAGATGGAGTAGTTGTAGATCTTTCATTCTTGTTATGTAGGTTATGGACAAAACAAATACATCCAAAGACACGAGGGGTAAGAGGAAATAACGATTTATCAGGAAATAAAATATTAATTGGTGACTGATGATTGAGGATAGTGGAAGGCATACGATTTATGAGGTAACAAGCGGTAAGAACAACATCAGCCCAAAATGATTTTGGAACATGGATATGAAACAAAAGTCAACGAGCAACTTCTAAAAGGTGACGGTTCTTTCTCTCGGCCATACCATTCTGCTGAGGAGTATAAATACAACTTGTTTGATGTATAATGCCAAGATTTGAACAAAACAAAGAACTTGACTTTTGTAAATATTCTAGAGCATTATCTGTTCGCAAAATTTTAAGGGATTTATTAAACTGATTAGTAATTCCCGATGAAATAATTGAAAAACATGTAAAAATTCAGAACGGTCATGAAGCATGTAGAGCCATGTTAGACGAGAATAATCATCCACAAAAGTAACAAAATACTTAAAACCATTTCGACTAGCAATACGGAAAGGTCCCCAGATGTCCGAATGGACAAGTTCAAGTAAAGTAGATACACGGGAATCACTACGACTAGGAAAAGAACTACGATTATGTTTCCCAAGTTCACAAGCTTCACACTCAAGAGTAGAAATTGATTTACACTCAAGAATTATTTATTGTAACTTAAATAAAGATAAATGCCCTAAACGGGAAGCCATAATAGGGGAGTAACGGAACTTGCAGCTAAACCATTAGCGTCGACAGTGGAGACACCATCTAGATAATAAAGTCCATCACGTTCATGCCCTCCACCAATCTTCTTCTTTGTGTGAAGGTCTGAAAGGTGCAATAAGAGGGGTAAAATGTAACTGAACAACCAAGAGCTTTAGTTAACTGACTAACAGATAACGAATTCAAAGGAAGTTGGGGAACATGTAAAATGGAGGACAAAGAGAAGGAAGGTGTAAGTGAAACAACCCCTGATCCAATCACTTGAGTTGAGGAACCATTAGCTAAAATAACTTCAGATAAAGAACTAAAGTTATTATGGGAAGAGAATAGGTCTTGCTTACCTGTCATATGACTATAAGCTCCTGAGTC
Source organism: Corymbia maculata (assembly GCA_014182735.1). Taxonomy (NCBI): domain Eukaryota; kingdom Viridiplantae; phylum Streptophyta; class Magnoliopsida; order Myrtales; family Myrtaceae; genus Corymbia; species Corymbia maculata. Next base: position 26,145,797 of record CM024691.1, read on the forward strand.
AATGACCCAAGAAGCGTGAGGAGACAAAGTAGAAAGAGAAGCCATGTTACCTGTATGTGCAAGAGTGGCAGTGGATGAAAAATTGGAAGCCTCTAGTTGTTGGACATGCTTGATAAGTTGTGTAACCATATCATCTCGAGCCAAAGATTCAGAAAAACTACCCCCAGTTGGGATAGATGGATTCATGTTGCTAGAAGACACATTTCCAACACTCCTTTCAGACACTACAACATTTGTAGTAACTAATTGCTGAGCCCACTCAGGCTTGCCATGCTTAGCCCAACAAGTGTCAACAATATGACCAGGTTTGCCACAGTATATATATTGACCGCTATCACGATCGGAACTTTGTCCACTACGTCCACCACCACGGCCTCTATTAGAAAATCAACCGTGACCACGACCACCACTACTAGCCACAAATGTTGAATTGTCTTTATATGATGTAGAAGACGGAGGGACAATGCATTGAATCCGAGAAAAGGCTTCATTCATAGAAGGAACTCTTTTTTCAGCAAGAAGCTGACTTTTCACAGGCTGCAAGTCAGTATTCAAGCCAGATAAAAACTTGGCCACTTGAAATTCAGCACGTTGTGTCTTCGGTGTCTCAAGATTAGTAGTGATGGGTTGATAAAGATTGAGTTCTTCCCACATGCCTTTCAAAGCACTATAATACTTTCCAAGAGACTTTTCCCCTTGTTTAAAATTAAAGATCTTCTCATATAGTTCATAGACTCTAGACATATTTCTGTCTTGTGAATAACTCTCCCTAAGATCATCCCACACTCCCTTAGCAGTTTTGTGGAATTTGACATTAGCAGCAATAGATGGTTCTATGTTATTTCATAACCACACCAAAAGTATATCATTTTCTCTCGTCCAATCACTATAATCTTTGGAGTTTTCAGTAGGGGGGTCTTAATAAGATAATCGAGTTTCCCTTTGGCATTAATATAGACCTTTACAGCTTGAGCCCATAACAAATAATTGGAAAATCCATTTAATTTAATGGTGGTAATCTGAACATTGAGATTGTCTATGGAAGACCTAGTGTCACTCATGGTGATACTTTCAATATAAATATATATCCACAATAAATCAAGAAGGCTGAAACCTCAGTGCAAGAAATAAGACAGCAACGCCGACATATAATCAGGTGTGATTGGCTTCATCAATTAAACAAAGGAATGCTGAAATCTCATAAATATAGATTGTTGTATAAAAGAAAATATCTGACCAGAAATCTCAATTCAATTAATCATATCTTCGATGGAAATCCAGCAATACCAATCAGTCATAATCGACGAAGTACTCTAATTCTTGAATCCGCTGATCAGTAAGTGTTGTAACCCATGGTCACAAATAGAACCTGATGAATCTGATTTCTACTGATCTTATATGTACGATATTTGGTGAGAAAATAGATAAAAATTGCAACTTTAGGTGGTTGCACACCAAAGAAGGAAAGGATTATTAGGGGACTCTCAAACCAGCAATCGGATCAAGGAATCAAGTAGTTAGAGTGGCTCTGATACCATGTCACTAAGCTGATTAGGGAACCCGCTGTGAATAGAAAGAGACAAGGAGGAAGAGAGAAGAAATAGAGAGGAGAAGAGGAGAGAAAGAAAAAGATCGTAAAAGTCAAAAAGGGGCTCTAGGTTTCTATGTGTCAGAAGCCCTACACCTATTGTGATATATTTATATTAAAAATAAATTGCATATGACCATACTACCCTTATTATGTAGAAAGAAATAAAACTAAGAAAATAAAAAACTAATCTATCAAAACAACGTAACAATTTGCAAGATGATATACATGATAGGAATAAATCCTAATGAGGCTTTGATGTAGGGTTCATAGTTATTGACACATCCATTTGGATGAAAAGAATGTATGGGTTGAAGATTGTTCATGGTTAAAGATTAGATTAATACAATTTTTGGTTCTCATTTATATCAAATAGTACCTATAGCTTGGAGCTTGCTACTTGAGTTAACTAACAAGAACAAGTTGAGGGTGGTTTTTCAAGGACGTGAGTAGTATCAACCCAAGAACTGTGTTTTATTGTCTCTTAGGTGCAAATGGGGGTGATTTGATATATTACAGCAGTAAACACATGCTTAACATCTGTGCTAAAGATATTTTGTGATTCTTGTCTGCCTTTTCTGTTATTTAATGATCAAGATGAACTATGCTTTTTTGAAGGAATTTAAACGTTTGATGAAAAGCTTTCAAATAGTTAATGAAAGTTTTCTTTCTTTGAAATACATCTGTTGATTCTTGGGCTTGTTTGTGTCAAAATTTTACATCATTGGCAGATATATTTTAAGAAGAAAAAAACTGGTGGCATTTCGTTCAACAGCACTCTTCCTCTAACTCATGTGGACGAGAAGCTCTGTTATCAAATTCTACATGAATACAAAATTCATAATGCGGAGGTATTGTCTTATCCTGCCTATTCTTTCTTTGTGTGTGTGTGTGTGTGCATGTGTTAACAAGAATATATATTTGAAATTGTGAAAGTCACATATGTTGGTTGCTGCTTGGTGGTCATTAATTCATTGATATAACTTAAAACTTTTTATCATGGAACACTTTTTGGGTTGATTTCCATGAACTCAACTAAAACATACAAATTTCCGTTTGCTTGGGTATTTGGCATTGTAAACATTTGATATTGTGATATTTGTTTTGAAGTCAAAAAGAACCTTATTATGGGGTTAATGGAACTGGTTCCAGGTGCTCTTTCGTGAGGATGCTAGTGTGGATGATCTCATAGATGTCATTGAAGGAAACCGAAAATACATGAAGTGTGTATATGTTTACAACAAAATAGACGTGATTGGTATTGATGATGTGGACAGGTTGGCCCGGCAGCCAAATTCCGTCGTTATTAGCTGCAATCTGAAGGCAAGTTCCATTTGTGATTTCTTACAGTTTCCTTTGATGGAGTTATATCTCGCTTTTATGTTAGGAACTTAGCATTGAACCTTTGGAGTGTGTTTGTGGGGCGCGTAGAGCTGCCGATGCTCTCTTCTAAATTTCATGGCAATCTTTCATTGTGTCTCTGATGCATCCTCTATTTTCTTGACTTGAGTTAAATGATATTGTCCTTGTTTAAATTGTTTGAAATATGAAGAAGTTCATACATCGCTAATGAATGCTTATTGTTGCCCCAAGAAATCACTTTATAGGATGTGTGTTCCTTGAAGAGGTTTTTGTTATGAGCGCAATAGGGGTTCAGCATGTTAATCTACATGCTGACTGCCTGTAGGTTTTTTTAAGCATTTGATTTCGCAGTTTTAGGCTGATGATAATATATGTTGCTCTAACAATGTTTGCACTGTTAGATCGGTTTACAATAGCTCTCTGGATCTGACATGTTCTTTTTGGAAAATTAATTGCTTCTGCTTTCATGATTGCTCAAGCAGCTCAACTTTGATCGACTACTTGCAAAGATTTGGGAAGAGATGGGGCTTGTCAGAATTTACACAAAGCCACAAGGCCAACAACCAGATTTTACTGATCCTGTAGTTCTTTCCACAGTATGTATATCCTGCCATTAGAAAATCCATTGATGCTAGTTTGGCGTGAATTTTCTTTAATTCCAGTCCTTTCTTTATTTCTTTTTGATGGATGTAGGATAGAGGCGGCTGCTCAGTTGAGGACTTCTGCAACCACATTCACAGGAGTTTGGTGAAGGATGTGAAGTATGTTCTGGTATGGGGTACTAGTGCAAGACACTATCCACAGCACTGTGGTCTCGGTCAAGTTCTCCAAGATGAGGATGTCGTTCAGATTGTCAAGAAGAAGGTCAGGAAGAAGTTCCTACTTTCTCTACTGTCCTCTCCTCCTTTATGCCTTCTTGCCCTCTTAGACTGCCACTTGATTCCACGTTCATGAAAGAGTGCAAACTCGAGCTAAATGCCATCTGTGTTTGTTACAGGAAAGGGAAGATGGAGGAAGGGGAAGATTTAAGTCGCACTCAAATGCTCCTGCTCGAATATCCGATAGAGAGAAGAAAGCTCCTTTGAAGACATAATTTTGCAAAGCATGGGATCCAACAGGACATTGTGGCAAGAATTATTAGTCACCGGGAAATTTTGGTCACATATTGAACTGCTGTAGCAACTTGGAAGTGCTTGATAGTTTTGCTTATATTCGTGTGAAACCACATTGGTGCATCATGTATCGACGAAAGATGTAATCTCTAAAGTTGATTGAATTTCTTGGAAGCATGGACGCTCTGACCTTTGGTCGTGGATGAAATCCTCAGAGCCCTACTATATTTAGTGAAATAGTCCAGGGTTCTTGTACGGCATTGTGATGGGGACAAGATTACGATAATCTTTGAAGACATAAGCTCATTGTTTAGTGTTGTTAATTTTACTTTGTAAGATAATTTTCTTACAGGAGTACGTGGTAGACTGAGTCTAATGAAGCATCAATAGGAGGAGACGATGCATTTCGGTGAAAAAGTTTACAAGATAAACTCTGAATCCTGAGGATATAGTTAGTTTACTGAGTTCGTTCTCTCCGTCTCTGCCTGTCTCTCATGGCGCAAAAAAAGAGAGAAACTCGTTATCAAATGGCAGCTAGCGTATTTACGCATAAGCTTATCGTCCTCTACATGACTAGTTTCCTCTGTTTCGGCATGAGCCATGCAAGCGCGACGTGAAATTGTAAAGAGGCTCAGGCAAGGAGTCCCAACTGGAGGAAGTATCAGCATAGGCCATCAAGGGATACGGAGATGTTTACACTCTCTGCAGTAAAACCATCCTCTTCCATCTTCCAGGAAGTGTGTCCCGCACAGAGCATGCTGCATTGAAAGGATTGGAAGCTGGAGCTTTCTGCATCTCGCTTATTGACACCCGACCTTTTAAGTGTGTAGATCACATTGATCATTCAGGGTTATAGCTTCAGGTCATGAGAACGTCAGAGCATTCTTATTGCTCATTGTACTAGTGAGACTTCAACAACGAATACATTGGCGTCCAACAGATCATTACTTCCCAATCCTTCTGTCTCGACAGGCTCCAGCAAGGATATCCAGGGGCTGTTCCCACTATCGCATGGTGATGACAAAACCAATCACCCGTACTGTCGAGGAAGTAGTTATTGAAGAATCAACCAAATATACTCTCTTCTTGACCTACCGTAATGACAGAGGGAAGAAAAGGATACCTCTCTGACGAGATTTCCAAGAAAATGTTGTCAAACCAATATACCCACATTCATATGCAGCTGCTTCCGGGTAATTTTCTCAATCCTCTTTCACTCACCAGCCTTTTCACTTTCTCTGCCTCCTCCCATCTATTTGCAGATGCATAAATATGGGCCAAAAGCATATAATTTCCAGTATTCTCAGGCTCAATCATGAATAGCTTTCTCGCTATCATCTCTCCCAACTCCACATTACCATGGACCCTGCAAGCTCCTAGTAGAGCACCCCAGACACCAGCATCGCCGATGCCCTGCGAGTTTATCACAATATCATATGCCTTCTGAAGCTGGCCAGCCCTTCCAAGGAGGTCAATAATGGTTGAGAAGTGTTCGATCAATGGCTCGATACCAAAAGTCTTTGTCATCCGACTGAAATGCATCAATCCTTCTTCCACCAATCCAGCATGGCTACATGCACTAAGTACAGAAACAAAAGTGATCTGATTCGGTTTAATATTGTCTTTTAGCATCTCCTGGAACAGCTCCAGAGCTTCGTGAGCCTTCCCATGGTCACTGAGGGCTCTAATCATTGAACTGTAGGATATCACATCCTTGTTCTTCATTTTTCTAAATTCAGTCTCTGCTTGATCAATATTCCCACATCTTGAATGCATGTTGATCAATGCACCACATAAAAAGCTAGTCCTTCCTGAAATCACAAATCATGCAAATAAATTGATGCAAATCATCAAACCAGTAAAGCAACATATGTAGTTGTACACTGCAAGATCTCAACCTCACAACTTTCGCAAGTATACTTGACTGATTTTCTCATGTCAGAGATTAATAAAGTCAGCTGCAATATCAGATTAGCCAGATAACCTCTGTCCATGACATTGCCAGAACAAATGGAGCATTCGGTTGCAGCCAAAAAAATGGTGCACATAGTGTGCTAACAAAAGACCATACCGTAAATTTCATTTTCTCAACATTCCTATTCATTTTGTGAGAAGTCCATTTACCAGTCTTACTTATTAGCACGATTGTCATGTCCTCAACGTCCACAAACTGCATCGAAATTTTTTTCGCTTGAAATATGGAAACAACTTGACAGATTTTTTTTTTTCACCTATGCTATGAGATATGACAGCAAAACCAGAAAATCAAAATAATGGTTAAGGCGTGAAAGTAACTCACTGCAGCATCTTTCCTCCACATGTCCAGCCAGTTCATTTGCCATTTTTATGTCTGTAAGTTGCGTGCAAGCAGAAATGGCCCCTACCATGGCCACATCATTGATTTTTACTCGCAATTTCCTCATCTCCCTATACATCTCCAAAGCTTCCATTGCATAGCCATTCTGTGCATAACAACTTAACATCGCTGCCCAACATGCTGCATCCTTCACTTGTGCCTCATCAAATACTCTCTTTGCTTTAGTCACATGACCAATCTTCCCATACCCCGCAATCATAGCAACCCAAGTAACACAGTTCTTGCCCGGCATCTTATCATACAAGTCCCTAGCTGCGTTCATGTCTCCACAATTTGCATACCCTGCAACCATGGTCGTCCAACACATGTCGTTTCGGGTCTCCAATGCGTCAAACAACTGCTGGGCATCCTCCATCATGCGCAATTTAGAATACCCACGTATCATTGCAGTCCATGTCACGACATCTTTCACACCCATATCATCAAATATATTCCTCGCATCAGATATGACCCCAGATTTGGCATACATGTCCAGCAGAGCAGTTTCCACGATCTTGTTGCCGAAGAAACCAAGATTTAGCACTCTCGCGTGGACTTGTTTGCCCTCGAACAGGGCCGGCGTACGAGCACAGGCGTTGAGCACCGACGAGAAGATAAACGCTGATGGCGACACGCCCGCGTGGTGCATCCGGGCGTACAAAGAGATGCACCGGATGAAGTGGCCACGGGCGACGTGGGCACGGATGAGAGAAGCCCAGAGGAACTGGGTCTTTCGGTCGGGTATTTCGTCGAACAGGTGACATGCATAACGAAGGTTGTCGCCGGGAAACCAGAGGAGCTTGACGAGCAAGAAGGGCAGAAGGCGTTCGTCCTCGCAATGATGTGGGTTCGGTTCAGGCAGGGTTTTGAGAATGAGGGCGTGAGATTGTTTCAGTTGATCGACGGTCTTGCTGATTCGGAGGTAATGTTTAAGCAGAGCAATGGCCGACGGGTCTTGGTGACGACTCATGCATGGATGGCAAACCGATGGAGAGAGGTTCAAGAAGATGACGGCTTTTTCGGTTCGCTTACTGTTTGAGGTACTTCCTTAGCGCTTGAATTTAATGTGGAAAAGGTTAATGAAAAAGGGAAGCAAAGATTTTTAAAACCAAACAAACATTGTTTTTTTTATAATGCTGAGAAATTATTTTATTTATCCTAATCTCTCTTATTTTTATTTTTACTCTTTACCTAAATTGATCAATTGAAAGTTTATAATTAAATTAGCATGGTGAACGAATTCCTCTTATTCTCCCTCGTGATAAAGGATATATTTCTCTTGAAGATTCTTCACTAGGAGTAAATTTGATTTTCTTATAATTGTCTCTTGATTATGAATTAGTGCTTCTCGTTCGATTAATTATTGAAAAGAAAAGGAAGGAAAGATTATAGAGGTTATGAACTATAAATTGGGAAAATTATTGCAAAACAAATTACTTGGGAAAATGATCATACTTAGTTATTAGTTACTAAATAAAGGAAATGATATTCTTCTTCATTTGAAATCATTTCGAACAAAAATAGTCCTCTTAACCTTAGGAGTCATAATAGGACTATTTTTGTTTAAAATGATTTAGAGTCATAATTCTGACAAAAAAAAAAAACTTTACTATCAAGATTTATCTCGATAACCACTCTCCTATATGGGAAGGGGAAGATGGGAGGTTTGAATCTCTTATTTCTTAGAGAGTTGGGATGAGGACCATTAAACTTTAGGTGTGAGATTTAACTTTTATGCCTTGTAATGAGATAGGATAAAAGTTTGAAAGCAAAAGTTAAAATAGGAGTAAAGTAAGGTCGAAAAGAAAAAGAAAAAGAGAAGATCTTTGGAGTTATAATTCCTCGAGTAATTGAACTTCTTGGAGAAATAGATCAAGTTGTGCTTTGATAGCCATTGACATTCGAAAATACCCATGCTATCATGTGTTAGTCGTGAGGGCATAAAAAGGAACAATACGCGTCATTTTGTTTGAAGAAGCACCAGCATTTTCGAAGGATTTAAAGCTTGGTGTTGATGGGAATTCAGACGGATATAAATTGAGTCAACAGCTAGGTATTTCATTGCCACATGTTAGGCTATGAAAATAACAAGTTGGACTTGGAGTTTAAGTGGAATTGGCCTTAAATTCCGAGTGAGAATAATTGGCGCAAGTAAGTCCCAAGGAAATAAGAAAGTAATTATTTATTTGATGGGCAAGTCACACAAGTATCATCGACAAGCTATAGATAAGGTGGCCAAGAGAAGAAGAAAAACATGGGAAAACCAGGAGTTATACTCAAGAAAAGCAACCGACTAAGTCACACTATAAATACCATAAACCACATAATTGAGAGCTCCTAAATATCACAACAACTATCTCTACTTTTATCTTTACTTTATTGCATTTTTAGTTGTAATTTTTCAGATTCCTATTGTTGATTGATTCCGATGTGTATCTTTATTCGATTCAACGTTGTCGATTAGATTTCGGTATTGTTTCATTAGCTTAGTGTCATCGATTAAATTTCGACATTAAGTTTTCTATTCAAGGGTATTGCTGTTAATTAAATTCTAGATATACATTTCAACAAGCTATGTCATTGATTAAATGCCAACATAATTTGAGCCAAAACCTTGGGTTGTACGTATCGGTTGGAAATAAAAGTTGTATTCGCATTTGACATTCTCTATCTATATTCAGCACAGAACTTGTATCCCTCACAATAAAACTGAAACGTACTATTCGGTAAAAGATTTTTCACGGCAACATAAACCTATGAAACAATAGCATTATTGAAATCCAGTTAAGGAAAAGCTAATTTTCATCTCCATTTTCACATTTTCTAATCAAATTCCCCCCACACCAAATCCAATCAAATTCAACCGACATAATCAAGTCTATGTATTTTTAATTTGTTAAAATCAAATCCTTCCACTTTCACAAAATTTCTAGTGGAATCCGTTTGACACCAAATCCAGTCAAATCTAACTAATGTTGGTGGCCAAAGAAATAATAAGATTTATTCATTGGCATTAATAAAGCGCTTTAATGAAAGCATATATAATAAAACTTCAAAAAAAAAAAAAAAACTGGAGTCGATGAAGCTAAGGTACCCAGCTTCTCTTTATGTACAATAGTTTTGCTTAGCCTCTACAATACACGTAGTCAATTTAGGCACCGCCCAGAAAATAAATGAAAAATAATTATAAATTTTGTGTTATATTATTTTATTACTTATAAATATGAGTTTCATACTATTTTTCTCTCCAATATTAGAATTTTGGGCTTAATTTATCCTATTCGTAATCATAAATTCTAGATATCAAAGTAAAATTACTAATAAAAGGAAAGATATCGAAAACATATATTACCGTTCAGAAACTACCGCTAATATATCTCGGCTTTGGAAAAAGAAAATCAAAATGATATTTAAGTGTTATCTTTCGAGACCACTTTGTACCTTCACAACAATTATCAAGATATCTTTTATTATAAAAAAATTTGCTTTCCAAAAAAAAAAATCCGAATCCTAATTTCTCACACCTACCCAAATCACACAAAATCCAATTAAAAACAAACCACCCAAACCCTAAGCAACATATTAAGTTTATGTTTTTTTTAATTAAGATGAGTTTGTAAGAATGGGAAAATTCGCATTTTTTATGTGGATTTTTGTTTAAAGATAAGTGAATGGTTTGCTTAAATAGACTTATTTAAATGGTCAGTTAAGAGTGATGTGCATTTAGACATATTTTGTAATTCTTTTAATATTTGTAAGATCGTAGCGACCAGCCTCAAGGAAAAAAATTGTTCTCTACCATGGAAGAAAATATTCTCTATATTCCATGTTGGATAGCTATCACATCAATATGGAAGAAAATTATTTTTCACTATAATTTGTCAGCATATATATTCCCGAGAATGTAACATTGTCTTCCAATGCATATCTATATAAGAAAGTGCAAAGAGGATTTCTACTCATGTAATATTCTCACTGAATCTATGCAAATATTATTGGCTTCCATGAATATAGCCTGGATCTTTCCAAATACGATTTTTTTTTGGTAAGTTTCCAAATACGATTTCTCTCTCTAATATCCTATAAAACAAGGGCGCTGCCCTTGTTCAAAGCAAGAGACAAGTTTAGAAGAAAGTCTGCAGCCGTTGGAGTTTGGATGGAGCATCCTTATTGCTCTTCCTTTGCTTTATTATCTTTTTCCTCATGAGTTAAGGTCCGCGACTAGGCACTTCTGTCAGTGCATAGTCGTATCTTTACACATGGAACTTAGGTAGGATAAATACTGCCGATTGCAAGTTTCACGACAACCTCGACCGCCTCCACTACAAGCAGCTTTTCGACCAAGGACCCATCTCCGGATTCTACAACAGGATGGAAAGTTTACGGTTTATGGTCTCTTCTTCTGCAGGTAAATCACTTGTGAAATATACCCAAAGTTTCGACTTTTAAGTAATACTTTTAGTTCTATGATTTATAATCTTTGGAATCATCTCACTTGGTACTAGGATTTATAATGGACCTGATATTACTGCCAATCTTGCATCGATTCAGCTACCTGCGAGAGGAAGAGGAGATCATATAATACAACGAGTGTATTGTGCGCTTCTCTAATCAATGTCGGCTTTTTCATAGTCGACCGTACAGCCCATACATCTTAATCCCTAATGACTCTTGTGACTGAAACTTTCATGAATGTGATCAACTTTGCGATGAAAGTGATGGATTCAGCAAGGAATGCGACAAAGTTGGCGATGTCTTAAGTTCAGTGACTCTGCATGCACTTGCACAGTGCACCACCGACATATTATCTTAGTTATGGAAGGGGAGATGAGATGCAAGAATTCTTCAGCCACTAGGCTACGAACTGTATCGTAGCCCCCATCTTCTGCATGTGATTTACCAGCAGAGGAAGAGACCATACACTATGTCCGGATCTTCACTTTGTGTTGTGTTTTAAAATCCATGATATGGGTCCTTGGTCGAAAAGCCGCCTGTAGAGGAGGCGGTTGAGTTGAGATTGTCATGAATCTTGCTATTGGCAGTGTAGTTGCCCCTGCCTGAGCACCATGTATAAAGATATGACTGTGCACTAACAGTAGTGTTTGGGACGAATCTTTTCTTGAATTTGGAAAGAATGCAATTACAATAGAGAAGCAAGCAAGATGCTCCAACCAAACTCCAATGGCAGACTTTCTTCTAAACTTGAGTTGAATGAACGCCCTTGTTTCATGGGTCCCTTTTTTTTTTTTTGGTCTGTTGTTTCATGGATTTTTAAGAGGTGTTAGAGAAAGAAATTGTATTACGCAATATTTATGGAAGTCAATAATATTTGCAATATTACATGAGCAGCATTCCTCTTTTGTATTTCCCTATACAAGTATGTCTTAGAAGATAATGTTATATTCTTGGTATTTGTTGACAATGATAGTGGAAAATAATTTTCTTTCATATTGACATGATAGATGTGACATGTAATATCGAGAATATTTTCTTCCATAGTAGAAACAATTTTCTTCCTTGAGGCCAGCAGATTGCTACAAATATTTCAAAAATTAAAATATGTGTTTAAATACACGTCGCTCTTGATTGATCATTTTATTTTGATCAAAACTGACCATTTAAATATGTCTATTTTTGCAAACTACTCACATGATTTTGAACGAAACTCCACATTGAAAAGGCCAAATTACCCATCCATGAAAACTCATCTTAAAACGTTGCTTAGGGTTTGAGTGGCTGGTTTTTAAATGGATTTTGTGTGATTTGGATCGGTGCGAGAAATTAGGATTGGGATGGGTTTTTGGGAAAGGATATGTCATCTTAATAGGAAAAGACATAATAATAATTGATGCAAAGATGTAAAGCAGTCTCGAAAGGCAACACTTAAGTATGTTTTCAAATTTTTTTTTAAAACTAGAGGTATTCCTAAACGGTAGTGAATGTTTTCAATATTTTTCCTTTTATTAGTAGTTTTGCTTTGATAAGTTGAATTATAATTACTAATAGGACAAATTAAGCCCAAAATTCCAATACTGGAGAGAAAAATAGTAAAACTCACATAAAATAATAAAATAATATAACACAAAATTCAAAATTATTTTTCATTTATTTTCCTTCGATAGCTTCTCTATCTACATTATCATCCGTGACATGGATTTCGTGTGGCCCCTTGAGATGCCACAATGTCAACACAAACGTATTGGATTGCTAAAACCATCAAGTTGTTTCTCTGTCTCTCTCTCCTCATTGCTACTATCCTAAATGGAGATCACACAATTTTTGCCATGTAAGAGAGCCAAATTACCAATTGTGCTCAACATTTCAAAATAGGCGAGTCACATCGATATAATCACATAAAATGACAGTTTATTTAATGGAGGCCTCATTTTGAGCTAAATCTGAAAAGTTTAGGTACTTGATTGGATCAATAATATTAGATGCTCAAATTTGAGACGGGCAAATGTTTTATGGTATTTGCTGTATCATTGCTCAATTTTACATGTCGATTTAAAAAAAAAATTCTTAATAAGAAAGGCCCAAGGCTCATAAAAAGGCAAAGGCTTGCATTTTCCATGTCTACATCATTGAGTAAACTTTATAAGGAGTAAAACCAAGCCAAGCGACTCGCAAATAGCTATGCTGAATCTCATTTCGATGAATTTTATTTTGCTTTTGGAGGTTGACTCGCCTCAGACTAGCACAAAGATCGAGCGTTTCTGCTTATAATTGAAAGGGTAGATTACATATCCTGCCCATGTTACAATCTTAAAATTGGCAACACCTTGTACCCATATATCTACAAAGAGGCGCGTTAATGACAAATTCATCTCGTTATTCAAGCATACTTCCGAATGTTAGTTCATCTTCACCTTTCGACGGTTATTTACATCTTTCGTAGATTATCCAACCTCGCCTGTAAGTCATCATCGATTCCGCTGTCACCAGTTGCTGCAGATTCAGCTTGTGCAACCTTGTTCGTTGCAGCCGGAGCAGCAACAGCGCCTGAGGGTGCATTTAGAAGCTGCAATTTAAAGGGAAAAAAAATTTAGCATTCCCAGAGAGCTGTGTTAGATTGTATTACTTATTGGAAAGTATTTTTCTTAATCATGTTAAGCTGGGGAGGAGAAAACAAACAAGGCATTGGATTATACCTCTGAGTTCATATCAATACCAATCTCATCGAGCACCTGATTAACTAGCTCTTCTGTCTCCTCCTCTTCTTCGTCGCCTTCCATGGCATCGTCTATAGCATCTCCCATGACCTCGCTCACCAATTCCATCTTTTCATTCTGCCTCTCGAATTCCTGCATTATCCTCTGCAATGATGGCAAGTTCATCTGTCTGTTCATCTGCCCCATTGCCTTGGTTACACCTTTCATGGCCTCACCCATTGCTTGAGTTGATTTCAGGGTCTAAAAGGACATTGAAAAATTTAGAAAATCTGGAAGGTTTATAAACATGTATGCATACCAAAAAGGGCAGAAGAGGACTCAGCAGTTTACGAATTTGCCGACAGTATAAATGATATATGATTGCCCCATCATTTTTTTCCCCACATAAACCATTGCATAAGTTTGATCTAAGGCTATATCTTCTTTCAAATGATAAGTATAAATAAGCTATATGGCATACTAAGTTCCACGATAATGTACTGTGCAGCTGTGCCTGCCTTTGAGGAGCAGTCCAGTCACCATGCATGTAAAAAATCAACCATTACTCTATATAATATTGATTACGAAATTTGACTGCATGCACATGCCCCAGAGAGAGAGAGAGAGAGAGAGAGAGAGAGAGAGAGAGAGAGAGACCTGAATTCTTAAAGCCACACCCTGAAGTTGTGATTTCAGCTTGTAAAATTTCTCGATCTGATGTCTAGTTCGGATGAGGTCCTTAGCCATTACTCTCACAGCACCCTGAAAGGAGAGCAATAGTAGGCTCATTCTTAATTATGGATCGGTAAAGGGCATTTTACATGGTCAATTAGACTGTTTCTAAGCATTAAAGATAAACAACTTGTAAAGAGCAATGACTAAGAAGATAGATTGTTAGAGAAACTCCAAACTGGCAAAGCTTTAAACAACTTCTAAAGAGCAATGACTAAGAAGATAGATTGTTAGAGAAACTCCAAATTGGCAAAGCTTCCTCTTTTGTGTAATGAATGTGAGATTAAACAGGACAATTACCTCGTAATGGGAGGATGACTTAGTAGAAGAAAACAGGGACATAACCAGACATCTAGAGAGGAAGCTTTGGAAAATGAATAATTTTTGCTAGTCACTTTCAAGTAACACTATTTCATACAAGTGCAGATCAGTTGCAATGTGTTTAGCTACTTCCACTAAAGCGTAACAAGTTCTCAAACCAAATAGATCTGCAGGCATGCCACTCCTTCAAGTCCACTGATTTTTCTTTGTTTGATCAAAAAATATAAGTCAACAATGAAGATCCAACCTAGGGAAGATTCAGAAATGAAGTCGCTTCCTAAGCACAGAACAAGAGTTACCTTCAACATTTCTCATGAATTTGTATCATTCTTTCATCTGCCTAAGTTCACCATCTTCAAAGCCCCCAAAAAGGGTACCCAAGGGGGAAAAATAAGAGAAAACCAAAGCACTCACAATCAAATCGATTCATAAAAACTGCTTTTTTTACTAGATTCTCTACCAGCTAAGGACCCACTTACCATTTCTTTGCATAATTCATAAAGGAAGAACGCAAACTGCAGCTGTATACCAAATTAACATTATGCCAAACACTTAAAGTACACGTAGTCAGTTCCGCCTCTGTTTAAGTATGCCATGTGGCCACAAACAAAAATCACCAACCCCTACCCCCCAAAAAAAAAAAAAAAAAAGATTGATAACTTAGCAAACAGAGACACAAAGAAGTAAACACAAGTGAAACTGCAATGGAGCAGAAATATCGTCAAGGAATGCATGCTATGGTTAATTTAAATCAGCATCCAAAAAAGAAAGGATAACAACACTGCAAACACCTGTACTTTTGTCTGTTTTACAAGCCAGTACCCAAACAAATTTTTTTTTTCCCAATCAAGAAGCTTTTCAAGTATGGCCTAGTGTCAAGCCTCAGTTAAATAAAATGCCTTTTTATGTGATTCTGTTTACAGACTCACTTAATTAGAAAAAATTAACCCCAATTAGTCACGTGGCTCACTTACTAAGCAAAAACTATGACATCTCCATTAAGCGCTGGGTCATGAGGAGATACAGATACTGCTTACTTGAACGATCTAGGTCAACCAATATATCTCTGTTGATGCAACATCATTTCAAAAAACCAAATCAGACAGTTAACGGCTATCTAATGGCATTAGGTCCAATTTGGCATTATCTGTCCATAATTTGAAAAGTTGAGGTGCTTATTTGGAGGGACAAAAAAAAAGCTCGAGTATTCAACTGTAAAACGGACAAAAGCTCAGGTACTTGTGATATCATTACCCCAAAGAAGAACTAAAACTTACATAAAAGCAGTGAAATATAGCGTCATACCATCTGTCCTTGTTTGGCACTTTTCTTTATCTCAGCGATCAACTTCTTTTCTTGAGTTTGAAGACCTTGCCTTTCCCTTTCTATTTCTCTAATGGACTTGTCTAGCATCCGCTTATTTTCCCGCAGGAGTTCTGCACCGAAACATAGACATGTTTTCTTAAATTTTAACAATAATAGTGATTTTAGCACCAGCAAATTGGATGTACGAGATTCAACATCTGCACAGATGGAAATCCAAGTAGAGCAGGTAGTTCATATAAATCACAATGGCAGGGTTTATACAGCAGAAAAACTGTAGCTCTATACAAATAGCGCAAATTGCTATTTCAGGACAAGTGGCTCTGTAATGCCATTTAGCTCAAAGGTAAATTACTCTGACTAGGTCCAAATTTTTTCATATTATATGGGAAAAGCTTTTCCAAGAAAAATGATATAAATGGCATATACAGATTAAATGTTTGTCTTGGCCCCCAACCTCAATTTCTCAGTCCACCATTGCTTTTGCACAACATTAATGTGATAGATCACCAAGGAAGTCAATAAAACTATTCTTTCCACTTAGATCTTTGTTGACAGAATCTTTGAGACAATATTCTTTACCAAGGTTAAAAATTCATGAGATAAAAGTCCATGCTAGAGCCTATCATACTCCCTTCCATTCTGCACATCCTCAAATGCTGAAATATGTGCTTGTGAATGTTAAAGTAGTGCGTGGCTTCACATATGGATCTGATCCACGACAATGAAGCAAATTCCACATCACCAGATTCATACTGTCAAAGCTAAACCGAATGGCCACTCCAGATTGTTCAATTCAGCAGACTGTATGCATGGTTGCGAAAAAGAACAGAGGAATCACTCCTATCAATTACATATTTTGCCATATCTTACAGCATGCATTTTCAAATTCGTCCATCATCCAGTCATCCGTAAAGAAAACCAAGCATCTCAATAAAGCAACACTCGCTTGCAAAACAGCATATACGGTAATCAATCAGCCGTCCAGCACGTATTTTTGCACGTGACCCGAAGCCAACTTCAGAGACACCAGACACGATCAAAAAGCAACCGAAACCGAAATTGCAGAGTCGGACAGGATTCAACGATAACTTCGCCGAAACACAGTCCGATTTCAAATTGCTCATCGAACCCCTATCCGAGCTCAACAAAAGACAAAAGCCACATCCTCAACAAATTCCTCCTCCCGCAGTGACTTCTACACATAATCGATCACGTTCAGCTCAAACTCAGCTCACGATCAGTAACGAGCGTATGAAATCTTCACTCGCAGCGCAGTTTTCCATGAATATGACGACAACAACAGCAACAACAAGAAGAGCAGAGAAAGAAGAACTGCGCAACAACCTGCGGGAGTTTTCCTTTGGCCGAAGAGGAAACTCATCGTGCTCGCCGGAAATCGCAAAGATCCTCCGCAGTTTTACAGGCGCGAAGCTTTTTGCGATCGTTCGCGTCGATCCTCCCGGCGTCGATCGCTTCGCGGTGACGATCGCTTCGCTGGCGGTGCTCTTCTCGCTAACGGGTCGCTGAGGAAGAAAGCTAGGATCGAGCCAGGCTTCTGCCGACGGCCCAAATATCCGCGGCCCGAATAAATTATTGGGCCTGTACTGATACTTAGTCCGAGGCCCATAAAAATTAGAATCAGGGGACCGATTGGCGAACTAATCATGGGCCTAATAACGGCTATTTTGCGAGTTGCGACGAGAAGATATTCGGTGATATCATAGTGCCATGTGAGTGGCTGACGTGACGCATATTTATTTATTCATATCCACTCACGGATTGACAAACGGGGCAAACGTACTATGATTAAATAAAATAACAAGAAAAATGTGACTTTGCAAGCTAGGGGTGACCAGTTCTCCACTAGTCCATTAAAACTGACCACTCAGTAATAATAATTAATTTTTTTTTTTAAAAATATTAGAATTATTACTATTCCAACGTTTATTACTATATTTAAGAAATTAAAAATATATTAAAAAAAGAGTTTATCTTATCTAGTCTAGTTTAGTTTCACTCAGGAACTAAATCGAAGCCTCTCGAGAATTAAACTAAATTGGTCGATTTGATCCAGTTTAATCAATTCCCTATTTGATCGGTCCAACATGCTCACCCCTATGACAAGCCATAAGTACACTATAGTTGTTTGAAAAAAAAATTCAGTGGATCTAACTAGATAAATGCGCACCGTGCCAACCACTAGCGTGATGCTTTGATAGCATCCAATTATTTTCCTTTCAGACGAGGAGAATTTCCTTGGGCCAGCATTTGAATTTTTTTTTTCAAGAAGCTCTTTTGCATTTATGGGTTTGTAGGCTCAGATTTTCGTATTTTTTTATTCGATTATAATGCATTTGCCGTGTGTCAATCTGTGAGTGGGTCTAACTAGATAAACACGCGCCACCACGCCACGTCACCATTTCTGACGTGGCGTCGATGTCACTAAATATTTTCTCGTTGGGCACATTCAACGACAACAAACGGGCTCATCAATTGGGCTCCATGGCCCATGATCGGATTCGACCTATCAAGAGAACGATGGGACTTACAAAGTCCATTTCAGACGACGACATTTAAAGACGGTGGGACAGGTTGGGACTAAGTTCGGAATGGGCTGGGCTTTCGCATAAACTGGATCCGTCTCGAGTGTTTATTATTTCTAATATTCAGATCTATCCTAATGTCAAAAAGTTTAATAAAGGGTTGTTTCATGCTCTTGGGAAAAAAAAAAAAAAAGATTAAACCCCAGCAGGCGAATTTTCTGAAAAAGAAATTCAAAGCGACCCTTCTCTTGAAGGAAAATTGGCATCGTTTTGGATGTAAAAATGTTCGATTATCTTGGGTATCCACAAAGAACAATCTTGATATACTCGACTGGGTGCAATAGTGATCACAACTCACTCAATGACATATTTTAGATGATCTTGATAAATTTTTCATTAGCTTAATAAGTTATGATTAAAGAAACTCTTGGGGGGAAAACTGGAAGATTTTGGTGAGCCAATTGTTCTACAATCATAAACTATTAAATAAATTCATGATTTAATATTTAATTAACATAACATTCTCTCCCACACTTAACTTGGTCTTTTTCTTTTTTACCAAGTACTAAGTGTAGACATATATAATTGAGGGTTTGGAAAGATTTGAACTCGGGACTTTTAGCTCTAACGCCATAAAAGATTTTGACAAAATCGCTATCAATCGTTTTAAAAGTTAGATGAAATCTTGGACTTTATAAAGTGAAATGATGCATGTCATTTCCATGGAAAATGGGAAACGAAGAATCAAAACCCCTTTTTCTCATCAAATGTCAAATCCTTTCTCATTAGTTCGGGCCACAGTAGCTTTCATGTCAAATAGGAGAGGAAACGAACCTGCATGAACGTGAGAGCAATGGTCAAACCTGAGATTCAAGAGAGACCATCAACGTAGGAGCCCGCAACAGGGACGCGTGCCTAACTCATTATATCACCAAGACCCCAGCACAGTCCATTTCAGTCCCCTACTTCCACTCCTGCAAACTAGCCACATTCGCCTACGCATGATGTCGGACATGTTTCCATGTCAGCGCAAGCGATTGTCGGCCGAGCTCTGTAGCTGCTTCCCCCCAAAACCCTCCCTCGTCGGCACCTAACGAAGAAGGAAGCACGAAAAGCGTCCACAGATCCACGGCTCTCGTTCTTCTCTCGCTGTGCATGCGCAAGATCTCGTTTTCCGTAATTTTCAAGCCTTGTCCCTATTCAATTTTCCGTCAGTTAGGTAAATCCAAGTTCTATCAACATGAGCTTGGACATGACCGCTGGAGCCTATTGTGCTTTGATTTGATTGTCATTAAATTCCTTCGCGATTTGACTGATACGAATCTATGTGGTGACCCACAAGGATGAATTCATTCATTCAGACGTGAATGAGGTACTAGGTCATAGAAAAAAATGTAATGAGATCAAACCATCCTACCTAATTAGAATTCTGGTACCCCGAACTTAGGGCATGTTTGTTTAGTCTTAAGTGAAAGTAAAGACAAGTATTTTGCATTTTTGCACCCGATCCATTAAATGGACCGGCCCCATCATATTCATTCATGACATGATATAACATAACTTGGGTTTTATGCGGCTGAATAGCTATTATTATCTCCACTATTCTTATGTGCTTCTTCCACAAGCTAGGGTTTACTTTCACTTGGTCAAGAATTCGTGCAATTCACTTCGAACTCAACAGCGATCACTTGCCGTTGCAAAGAGGCTTTTTTCGCAGCCGAAGATTATTGGTTGTTTATTTGTAAAACAAACAAAATAGACTTTTTCTTATCCTGCATAGGAAAGTTGGGAGGAAATGGCCCATCCTGTAAGTGTGAGTCTCTTCTAGTATGTTCAAAAAGAAAAGAATGGATTGTGGGCTACACCCACAATATCCGCATGTAGGTGGGCAATTTTGGTGCACTTTGCACTTGCATGCCCATGAGAAATTATGAAATTCAGAATTGCTAAAAAAAATTAAGTAAATTATTATCATTATTATTTAGAAAAAATGCTACAAAAAACCTCAAATTTTGCCAAATGTGACAAATTTATCATAAACATTTTTAAGTAACATAAAAAACCCTAAACTTATACCCGCGTGACACGTTTACTTTAAACTTTACCAATTGTGATACATTTATCCC
Organism: Corymbia maculata; assembly: GCA_014182735.1. Taxonomy (NCBI): domain Eukaryota; kingdom Viridiplantae; phylum Streptophyta; class Magnoliopsida; order Myrtales; family Myrtaceae; genus Corymbia; species Corymbia maculata. The sequence goes on from CM024691.1 coordinate 26,166,414, forward strand.
ATGACACAAAAAATCCAAATTTGGACTCGCATAACACATTTACCCCAATCTCTTTGCCGAAATGAAATTTTTATCTTTTACTTTTTAATTTCTTTTTTCTTTTCCTTTTTCTGTTTTTTCTTCTTCTCTCTTCCTGCATCGGCCGTGGCAAAGGGAAGCTTGACTCAGGCGAGGAATCCCCTTGCTTGAGTCCGACTTCCCTCCGCCATGTCCGATGGAGGGAAGGGAGAAGGAAAAAAAAGAAAGAGGAAAGAAAAAGGAAAGAAAAGAAAAGAAAAGAAAATTTTAAAAATAAAATACCAAAATGCCCTTTAGCTAGATCGTTTGAGGTAAATTTGTTAAACGGATACAATTTTTGTGTTACAAAATTGAGATAAAATTGTCATGCTAAGCAAAGTTTGGGGTTTCTATGTTACAAACAAAATTTATGGTAAATTTGTCACACTAAGTAAAGTTTGGTTTTTTTTTTTATGGCATTTTCATTATCTCTTATTTATTTTTTGTCTCAAATTTCTATGTGTTTCCAAGGTATCTTTTGAAAACATACTAGTTCACTTAGCAACTTTTCTTGAATGGTCTTTTGAAAATGTACTGGTTCACTTAGCAACTTTCCAAATGATTGTCTCTATTCATTAAGGATGAGATCGATATGTCAATTTTGAATAAACAATTTCTAATTTTTTTTCAAATCTTCTTTCTAAAAGCTACTGCCATCATTTCAATTAATTCCCTTGCGGGACCCTAAAGAAATACTAGAATTGATATCTAGTATTTCCAATCGAGACCTTGTCGTATCATAAAGGAAATTTGTCAGTGACCATTTAGCAATTTCATGGGGTAAATAAATCGAAAATGATATCATGTCTCAAAGTCTAATTTTATTGTTTTACCTAAATTCGAAGACATTTTTCCAACAGAGGTGACACAGTTTTCTTGATGCGCAACTATAGTCGAGGTGAGCAAGTTGGCCGAAAGCAACGTCCCCAAAGAATACCAAGTCACATTCATCTCCCTCGCTGCGATCCAGGTGTATCTAATCCACCAACCTTTCACCGATCGAGGAAACCCTAAAATTATGGCGCTCAATGCTATACATCCGCGTGCAGTCCCTTTCTCTACAATTCGATTTGGTCAGTGAAAGCCAATGCTCAACCAATCCCTCTATTCCAAGGCGAAACCCTAACTATTCCATTGCCTCCAACTATCTCTCTTATCTCTTTATCTCAACAGGGCTTTGAAAATTTCATTAATTTCGTAAACCGGACAAGATGATTCCTCCGACAAAGGCGGTCCGAGCTCTAAACGTTTCGTGCACGCCAAGCCACCTTAGATCGAGACAACTCGTGCACAAGACGTGGGTGATTCGAACTCGTACCTCAAGCAAGGATTAATCCAAGCTCGCATGGCCGAAGGAGCAGCCAAAGATTTTGCCAATTCTCGTTCACATAATGCAGCAAAGCTTAGGTCATTAGAAAAGTCAAAACTCTTTAGTCAAAGCTCGTACCGCACGAGATCTCCAACTGAGCAAGTTGCCCCCCTTTTGGAAAAAGCAGATCGGGCGTTTCCTGTGCAGGTACGAACTTTCAACATTGTTGGCCAGCCGGACATCCACTGTTCATAAGACGATTCTATTTCTCTCAATCATTCTAACGAATTCGTGGAAAACATTGAGGCGTGGCTTCGGAGACAAGCGCGAAAAACATAGTTTCAGACACAAGTTCGATCCAAGGCCCGAGGAGAGTCCGCACTGCATCGATTCTGTGAAACCGAGCATTAAGAAATGTGAACTCCGTACGCTAGGGATCTCTACTACTTAAATACGCACACATGGTCGAGATCTAAGGAAGCCTGCGTGCTGAAAATCTCCGATCGACCAGCGTTATTGATCATAGAACTCTTAAGTAACATTAGGGAGCAAAAAACAGAAAGGAGACACGGCCATGGCCTAGCGTACAGTAGGCTGCAGAAGTAACAGGACCAAAAAGCCGAGCCGAGCCCATCCCGCCATGGAAGATTCGAAATTTTTTATTCCCGAAACCCTAGAGCCTAGGTCACTCAACTGCATGCCCCTGACGACATAAAGCGGGACGCTTTGGGAGATCGCGATCGTCGTTCCGCCTTAGAATTTTGTCCCCGAGAATCTCTTCTTTTTTCCCAGGCGGACCGAAACGAAGCCCGGGTTCAATTCCATGCATTAAACAAAAGGCAGAAAAAAGCGAGAGGCCCCCAGATCGTTCCCAGCAGACACATCCCCATCAGTCGACGATCCACTCCCTCTCTCTCTCTCTCTCGTTCCCGTTGCCTTTATCTTTTTTGTCATGGGGATACGAAGTTTCAGACCAATTGTCATGGAAACGAAAGGATATAAGATAAACAAATGGAGGACACTGGATTAAAAAAGAGCAGGAGATGGGGGAAAAAGAAAGGGCTGCTGCTCGGCTGCCACGGTCCTAACTCGGCGTCGCTGCGATCTCCTTGGGATCGCCGAAAAAAATGGGAGGGAATTATTCTCTTCCCCTTCCCTTCGCCCCCCCACTTTCTCTTTTGCTTTCTTTCTTTCTTTACCTAAAGCTGCCCTTGTCCTTCCCTTCCTTTTGCTCGCTATCCCCCCCAATCGATTCCGAGATCGCCCATGCTGAAAAGAGGATCGGCCATTAGAGCTTCGAGGGGGGCTCTCTGGCGATTGTCGCAGCCACCGGTGTCGGGGGATGAGTGGAGGGATGGTTCTTGACGAGGCAGTGTGAGAAAGTAAATGAAGAGAAAAAAGAAAAAAAAAGAGCAGAGAATTCATCAAGAACAAAGCAAAAATGAAGAGATCTCCTCTAGTGATAAACTGAGATTATTCACTACTCATTTCGATAACATGAACCCGGCATAAACTTCCGTCCGTATGATACATGCATCCGTACACCGTACTTTCGCCAATTTCGTATACATAGCAAGATTTGTTTTCCTTTCTGTACGCTCATCTTTTCGATGTTTCTTTAACCTACACAATCTCTGTGAAGTCGTAACTACAAATCTTTCTTTACACAGTCTTTTTCCGGACAAAGACCGCTGCCTACCGTCCTCCGTATCTTCATCAGAGCCTCGACAGATCTCGACCCACGACACGGCATGATGGTCTTTTAAGTTTCACAACTATCTTTACTTTCTTAGATTGATGATTCGGATGTACGAGCTGAGGATCTGATCCCGTTGCTGTACCTCGTTTCTTCTTACTGGCTCTGGTTTGAAAAGATGCGAATACCCTCCCACCTCCTGACGCAGTAAAGCATCTGAGGAGGAGGAGGAGCTCGTGTGTGAAGCGGACAGAGATGCGAGCGCTGCCGCACGGATCGGGTGTGAAAAAGATTAATTATTTTTCGGACGACTTTTAAAAGTATGGTCAGCTGTAAGAGCAGCGGATGTTGCGGGGATGCATGGAGGATCACACGTGTGCGTGCGCGACAGGCATGGGGACATGCAGGCCACTCCATCACGTGCGGCTTAAAAAAAAAAGAAAGAAAGAAAGAAAGGAGCCATCGTATTGGGAAAAGCAATGGTGCCGATCAGAGCACGCGAGCCCGCTTCATCTTGGTTGCTAAATGTCGCCGGTCCCCATGTGAGACCTACATAATCTGATGATCGAGACGGAATGGGATCATTTGCGCCGGATGCATACAATATCTTCTTCCACTTCGACGCAGCACTATATCCCCTCCTGGTCCCACTCTACGGGCAACGCTCTCTCTTCTCATCTCATATGCCATGCTTTAGGAGTTGGACCATCGACGTATCAATCATAGTGCTGGCGTATTATGACAAATCAATAACAGTTTTTGAATTTGAAGATCGAAACTATCCCCTATCGATCGATTTTTTTTGTATGTTATCTCTATGTAATTTACTTTTACTCATCGATGAGCAGATCGTTTCCCATTTAAAAGAGAACTTTATACTAGATAAATCCTTTTACATGTGTATACATATGAATGTATGCATGTGCTTGTCAAACCCATCTTGGACGAACGTACTCGCTGTCGAGAACAACTAGATCTCACGTACCCTTGTAGTCCAAAAGCAATACAAATCAAATAAAATCTCTGCGAATTATTGCATTTCCCACGTCAGCGAAATGTACCAGACAAATCCACTATCTTTTTCCTCAGAATAATAAACAAAATGAAGCACGTTATGGAAATAATCTCGTCAGCTATTCTGCCCTCATTCCTCTTTTGTTGCTTCCTGAAGATAATTGAGCAGGCCAACAAAGCAATATTAACGACGCGTATCATCTCAAAGCCGAAGTGCTAAATATGAGGCCACGATTGTATTTTCCCTAAAGCAACCCGACGACCGGCCGTGCACCCGGATAGGCGGACATCTATTAAGGGGGTCGAGCCAAGGATCGAGCCATGTGTGGTCGAGCATCAGGACCCCGGTCCAAGACAAGGTCGGACCTACAAGTGAACGAGACGTCCACGTATTGTGCGCAACGAGATCGCATTGATGAGTTTGATTTTACATGTATTGTGCTCGTGCACTTTCGTGCCAGTGACTCGTGCATGGTTGGTGACTGACAACATTGCATGGTACTGCAAAGCTTCTGGCCACCCACACCCCCACAAATGCGATGGTGCGTCGTGCGATAGCAACCGTTCATACGTACTTGAATTAGTGGAACGTCCTCGTGTGGCGCAGTTGGCATTATGCAACCGTTCAATCATGCATTAAATGTCCTTTCGTTCTACAAGAAATGGGTATCTAAGTATTCGGATCGGGCAATCACCTGTAAAACCGTTTTAGCACAATATGTCGCATTAGACTCAATATGTTGAAATGACAGACTTAACTTGCACAGATACTTTGAGTGAGAGACGATGTGATTAATTTGGATGCATGCTCTAATTTTCATTCAAATTGAACGCTTGATTACTCAATCATGCGTTTCAATTATCTCCAAAATATTGGAATCTATTGAGAATAGAATAAGGTCGTGCTTGACAATATCACGGTGTGGCACTAGGGTTTGACAACGCATGTCCATTGCATCGTCGCCCCCATGTCATAATATCTTTTGCCACTTATAACCATCATCAATCACATTTCTCCGAGTATTAAGTGTGATTTGGTATATGATTTGGCTAAACGAAAGGCTTATCTTGTGCATAGGTTAAGAATTCATCCACGGGATCTAGGGCACGACCTCTCTAAAGTCAATACATTTACAATTACGACAATTCAACTAATCTTTTCTGGGTTCTTTTTGTTTTGTTTTTGTTCAATGATATCCGAGCTTGCACGTATTATCACTAATCTGATGGAATATAACGTCGGTGTCATGTTGTTAGAGGCGATGGGACTGCCGAGTAAGGATGCTAGCTAAGACATTCGAGTAATAATGACAAAGGTTTCCCTGCTGCTAGAAAAAGGTCATCTTACGCCTACCGACTCATCAATCTAGCAATACCTAAGTCAACTTTCCCATCCATGCTCAACCCAGTTGCAAAATAGGATATCACAATTAAAAAAGCAAAAAAAGAAAAAAGAAAAAGCAAGTGGGGGGCTATAAACTAGATTCCCCTTTCAAATTTCACTTAATTCCCTTTTTTGAATGTAGTGATTCGGTCGTTGCACATGTGGATCAGCATATAACATATTATAATAAGTAATGTCGGGTATATTAGGATCGATCTATCGAATGGCGACACAAATCACAAATTACAAAACGGGCATTTCAACAAGCGCACCATCATATTAAATTCATCTATGTTTATGGAACATACCATCATTATCGTTCGAGATACATATCATTATCCACTTAAACTACCCATATATTTATACTCAATCTTTTCGAGGTTGATCATGGCGGATCGCGCCTTCGCATGATCACTCCCATGGCTTTCGTTTCCCGGTACCTTTGTCCCTACACATTAAACCCAAGACGAGGCCCCCCACCCCGGACCCCCACCACAACCCAATTTTTTCTTTTCCAAATGCAATAGGCCAATCGAGCCTATCGATGCAACTTTTGACCATAAGGGATATGTAGGCTTAGCCTTTTCCTTTTTGCCTTACATGCTCGAGCTCAAGCCAATGCCAATGATGGCTAATATAAACTTAAATATAAGCGGAGAGATCGCACTGTTGTGATCTCGTGGTCCTTCCGAAGCCGATCCCCCCTCTCTCCCACCCCCTCTTAACACTTTGTAGCCTCTCATCTTTTGATTAGACAAAGGAGATAATTTAAACTGAAAGTTGGGTCGGCACGTTGATCCTCAACTTTTCAAATTCCATTCTTTTCGTCGAGAATCTTTGGAGGAGGGGGAGGGCAACTGCTAAGTCGTAAAGTGCGAGATAGAGGGGTGGTCTCGTTAGGGTTTCGCCCCAAAGGAGGCCATCGCATATAAAAAAGCCTTCCCTACACGCCATAAAAGCATCCATCTAGATACTTAATTTTAAGACACTATATGTTCCAATTTTTTTTCTCCTGGTAAAAGACTAGGGAATCAACGAATAACCTGTGAATCTGTTAACAGTCCTAGACGTCTCTGTTCATGTTGATGCTTCATGGGTCATCAACCGATTCCATGGATGATGATGTGTGTTGATGTAACGATGATCATATGAAAAATTTCGGGAGGATTATGTAATTAATCCTCAACCTATTGTATGGATGTTCATTCAATTTTAAACTTTCCAAATTTGCCAATGGAATCCTAAACCTTGACACGAAACTCCAATGTAGTTCTTTGACACACCCCGCCCGAGTGATTCCCGGTGAAAATCCTAGCTTTAACTTAGCAATGGGTCCACGATCGACTGGACAATTTCCCCGAAAAATTCCACCCCGACAATTCAGGAGCGTAGCATGTACTTTTATATAGTAGTGATGCATGGACCACTAAAACCTAGCTTTCACTTAAGCTATCGTGTGCATGTGGTGCGCGCTCGCACGCTGGTTTGGTGTGAAGATGACAAGCATGCATGCTCGTCAAGATGACATGCAAGTGAACCACTTTCTAAAGATCGAAATCTAATGGCCGTGTTTGGTGTTAATTGGGGGGGCGCAGTTGGAAAGGCAAATTATATGTGTGTGGGGGGGGACAAAAGGGTTTTCATTACGTGAGATTTTACATTGGCGAAAACATGGTTGTCGTTTTAGCTGCGAAGCCAAGCACTCATCGAGGAGGCCAAGCTTAAAAAGGATATCTAACCTTAGATTTTCTGTCCGCAGCTTTTGAGACCGTGCATTATGTTCCTTTTGATGCCTTTGCCATCTTTCCCCTGCTTAATTACTAGAGATTGGAAACATTGATTTCACTAATATATATATAACTTAAGAAGTAACCTGACAAGTTGTAAGTAAGCTTGTGACAAGCGTCTAGCCAAAATCTATTATGTGACTTTATAGATCAACATTTGAGGTTTGATGTATCTTTAATACTATTCAATTGTGATTACAATGTTGGATGTCTAGGGTCAAAATTCTACTATGTGTGGAGGAGACTACCATTCTCCGATGATCGAGTAATGAAAAGTTTCATGAAATGTGAGAAAAATCCATTAGTATTGAGTATTTTTTTTTCGTAATTATTGTTACTGGAGAGTCAACACTTCTGAGTGCGATCAATTAACATTTAAGTAATTTAAGCAACCATTTTTCAATCTAAACTAATAATTGCAAAAAGAGATAATGATATCCAATTTAACTTGCAAAGTCTTTTTTTTTTTATGATTGATGTTAGTTTATTACATTTTTCATGCAATTGGATATGAGAGAGAGAGAGAGAGAGAGAGAGAGAGAGAGAGTGAGTTTTTACTTTTGTTGTATTCTCATGAATGATGAGAGAGTGGAAGATCTGCCTCCTTTACCACCATCTTCACCTTTACTTCATCATCCCTCTTTCATTTTCTTTTCTCTTTTTTTAAAAATTTCTTTACCCTTTTCCCCATTTTCGCGTGTGAACGCGATTCTAGAACTGGAAAAAGGGGGGAAAAAAAGGACATTCTCCTCGAGAATTAACCCGAAAAAGAAAAAGGAAAAACAATTCCTTTTCCTTCCCTCCATGGCAAAGACTCACTAAACATCCTCCACCTCTTCACTTTGAATACATATCATCTCTCTTTAAACACATCAAAATAAAATGAAAGCATGAATTTCTCTTTCAATTTCACCATACAAAAAGAAAAATAATTACCCATCATTGATTATACGAGAAAATTGAGCATGATTATACCACCGATATACCATATAATAATTCGAAACATATTACCAAAGAGCACACTAAAAAAATTAAAATTAGAAAAAAAAGACCGCAAAGAGAACAATCTTATTGCCCTTGCTTAACGTAAACCCCCCACACCATTAATTTATATATAATTTTTTTTGTCCCTCTTTTTTTTTGGGTTTTTTTTTCTTGGGTCTTTTTTTTTTTTGCATGAATTACACAACTAAACCACTGGCAATGGCTCGATTAGTGTCTAGATTAGTGGTTTCGTACACCGGCAATTCCTCCCTATACCTCATCTCATCACACCCGATCGACGCCAGATTGTCCAATTCGAACAAATCCGAACTCGCGCAGCTCGCCGCGTCGTCGTCTGCGTCGGCGTCGGCGTCGGCTTCTCTCGCTTCGAAGTTCTCCTTCTTCTTCTGATAGCTCCGCAGCATCTCCCTCGCCGCCTCCGCGATCCTCCGGTTCTCTTCGCTGTAGCTGGACTTGCTGAATTCCGCCTTCTTCGCCGGCGAGATCTCCGCCGCCGCCACCATCTTCAGGTCCTTGTTTTGCCGGCCAGGCTCGTCGACGATGACGCTGATCACGGGGTAGAACCTCACCGACCGTTGCTTCGGGCCGCCAGCGCTGGTGACGACGCCCGGCTTACTTCGGGACGACGGCGTGTTGCTCAGGCACGACCGGGAGAACGAGGAAGCCGTGGAGCACGCCGACTGGTCTCCGTCGACCGAGCCCGCGGCGATCTTCGCCTTCTTGGGGCTCCCCACGGTGAAGATGGAGTTGAGGAAGCTCGCGAGGCGAGCGCCCGGGGAGATGGGCTGCTTGAGCTTGCTGTTGGCCTTCTTGAGGTCGCCGTAGATCTTCAGCGCCTTGGACTTCGTCTTCACGAAGCCGAGCCCTTCGTGCTTGTTATTGCTGCTCGGCCTCTGAGACTGGGCGTGGTGGCTCTTCCTCGGGTCGAGGTGGCCGCGGTCGAAAGCGGAGGCAGTCCGGTCGGAGACGCTGGTGCGGATCGGAGCCGGCTTCGGCTTCGGCCTCCTGACGGAGTAACAGGAAGCCGAGTACCGCGATCTGGACTCCGACTCGGACGACGAGAACCCTCCTCCCGATCTGGAGCTGGAGTCGGAGGAGCTCGAGCTGGAATTCGTCAACAGCACCGAGCGGTTCCAGTCGCCGATCCTCGAACCCCGGTCGCCGGCTTCTTTCTTCGTCTTCTTCTGTTCTTCCTCTTCCGCCGCCATCCACTTCTCGATCAGGTAGTCCCGTCGAGAGCCGCGGCCGGCAGGGCGGTCGTCGTCGCCGCCGCCGCCTTGCTTGATCCTGGCTGCGGCGGCGGCGGAGGCGTCGGTGTAGAAGACCATGGGGTGATGGGGAGGGGCGGAGTCGCCGTCGATGGAGCGGTAGATGGCGTCGAGGAGGGTGGAGGAGAAGGAGGGGTTGTCTCGCCGGTCGCGGTGGCGGGGGCGGTGGGATGCGTCACAGGTATCCATGGCTCATATAGGGAGGAGCGAAGGAGGGGAAGAGAAGCGACGAACTGTGTAGTGAGAGAGAGAGGGGGGGGGGGGGAGAGTTTGGGTTTTGGGAATTCAATGATTTGGGCTATCTTTTGTCTGCTGCGGGAGTGTCAAAAGGCTGCTTGAAGGAGAGAGAAGGAGAAAAGCAAAGGAGGGTTGATTGATCATGGAGGAGAGAGAAGGAGTGAAGTGATGCAGAGAGAGAGAGAGAGTACAGAACAGAGTGTCTATCTCTCTCTCGTCTCGCAATACTTTTCTTTTCTCACTTTCTCTCTCTAGGGGGGCTATATGGGAATGGGAGTACGAAACACAAAGCAAAAGTTTCAGAGACGCCAGTCGCTGTGCGGTATGTTCGAGGTAGAGAGAGAGAGAAACAGAGAAAGAGAGGAAGGGAGAGAGAGAGAGAGTAATGAGAGCTTCAAGCCACGCCCATGGCGCCAACGAGAGAGAGGGGGGAAGAGATTTCCGAGTCTCTCTCCTCGTCGGGTTCTTATAATGGAAGGAGAGAGAGACGAGGAGAGGAGACAGCAAGCATGTCCGAGCTGGAAGAGATGCCAGGTTGGCATTCCCTGACGTGGCATTCTTGCTATTTTTTTTTATTGTTACTTGTCCCGACTATGTACTATTTCGCCTTGTAATTTCATTCTCCTTGTTATTTTAAGTAAACATGCTTGTTTGGTCCTTTGGCTTTAGGGGTGATCGATTCTTAATCAGATCCGATTTCAAGATGAAATTAGGAATCGGATAGGTAAGATTGATTCCCAATTTTGGGAATCAAGAATCGAATTAGATCGAATCAGATCATCAGTTTCGATTCGATCCAATCCAATCCAAACCGGTCATTTTTTCCACTAAATAGTGGTCATGTACAACAAGAGATGGTCAAAAATCTTAAGATGCTTATGAAAGTGAAAATGAATAAATAATTATTGTACTGTAACTTATAGTATCATTAAATGAAATAGTATTTAGTTCATATTGTACTGATTTTTTTTTGAAAAAATGATTACAAAAAGATACATATAGTCGATCATGTCAGGTTTCCTCTAATCAAATCGTCTAGACAATAGTTCCACTCTTAAGAATAGTTAAATGAATCAACACTTCGAAGAATTGGACCGAACCGACTAGTTTCTTATTTGGACGATCCATTTTGCACACACATTTGTTAATATATTTAATAAGAGAATATTCAATTTTCACAAATTGATTGTGCATATAATGAGAATAATTGTGTATGGAAAATTATAATATATGATTGTTAGACGAATATTTCCTGGGCATTTTTTTTAACAAAATTGTTATTATTTCAGTGGATAATATATGAAGGTAATTGCATTATACGCTAGAGATAAGCATGTCTTTTACTATTTTTTAAATGAAAATTTCTATTTCATAACCAACGTATACAAGTTTGCTAGGGCATTGCACTAGTTAATCCTTCGAACCAAACTAGCACGGTACCATCTGATAAGGCCAAGTAAATATTACTCAGCAATTCGAGTTTTGATAATCAAATAACTTTCGATACAAGATCATCTCTTTTCCCTCCAAATGAGAAGGAAAAGATACTGCAAGTCTGCTCGCCAAAATATATTATTGTAATCTCTGATAAACGAGTCTAACGACTCAATGTTCACACAAGCAATTTAGATATGCATATGATTATCTTCTACATGACGATCCTCGGTTCACAATTTTACGGCTTGCCGTATAGATTCGGAGGGATTATATGTTGGCAATAGTCTCCATTCAAAAGGAGATTAGATTACCCGAGTTCTATATACTTCTGACATTATGTGGTACGGATGTCGGTCCAATTAAAGATTATAGTCCCTTTTATTTACTGTTGAAATGTAGGGGAAATGCTAGACCATACACTCGAAAAGCTAAACACTTTCCCTAAAGCTAACCCTAGATAATAAGGGGGCACATTCTCTTCTTCTTCTTCTTTTTTCTAATTTTTTTTTTAATTTGCAAATGTATACAAATATCTCAGAACTCGGGATCAATGGTGTGAACAGTATCTCCTCTTTTGAATTCGTCCTTAGAGGAGGGTCAAATGATGCGGCTGCTTTGAGTTTTTGCTCCTTTCGATGTAGAATGAGAAATTTCTAGGTACCCATTTTATTAAATTGGATTTACAGATCTTTGCTTCGATTTCGCCCAAGAAATATTAGATTGGAGTACGTACATGTGGTTGTTGACTGGTTTTGTTTGACCTTGTCGAGACGTATCTCGGCCAGATTCACATGCCTAGGATGCCCATAGGGACATTACCCTTGTATCCAAAAAGCATGTGGCTTTACGCTCGTCTTTGGATCCACGGAAGTACATAGCAGTTTAAGTGTCCGGAAAATCTTTATGCAAAGGTGCAATTAATCGATGTGGCGCGAGTTATTGAGAGGTTCACTCACGACGTGAATCGAACTATCAACTTTAAGAAGATGGATAATTTCTTTATCACTATATCACATACTGCATCGACAGTGCATTATGCTGATCAAATCATCGTCACTAATCTTGCACGTCGCTTTCTTTTACTTGATTAAGCTCCAACAACTATTAAATTAGTGAGGTTGGGATATAATTTGTCTCTCTCGGAACGAACACCATCGCAATTTCTTCAAACCCACACGTAACAATCTTTACCCCGCTCGTCTTTTCGTTGCCATTCTTCCCCTTATCTTGAACACGATCGACATGAAAAAATCACATTTGAAGGAGACCACCGTTTGAGAGAGAGAGAGAGAGAGAAGGGCAATGATTGCACTCGTGGCTCCCCAAGCTTTTTTAAGAGAGAGAGAGAGAGAGAGAGAGAGAGAGATTAGGATGGCATGAAAGCCAAAGAACAAGAAGGGGGTGACGTGAGAGATTTGATTAGAGTCCAAGAAAGGGATTAGGACAAGAGAATGTCGGTATGCAAAGATGAGGACTGAGGAGGTGAGACGATAAAGCGCGATTAATCAAGGAACCAAGAAATCCTTAACAATGCTTTGGAAAAAAACACACACAAACAAACGTCAAGAAAAGCAAAGCAACGTGCGGGTCGATTTATAATGCTCTCTTTATCTCCCCCACATCTCCCTTTTCCTCTCTCTCTCTCTCTCTCTTCTCTCTCTCTCTTATCTGTCTCTTTCTCTTCATATCTCTTCCCTTCAAGTTCACGAAAGACCCTCGAATTGTATAATGCTTTTCGCGAGCACGGACCGTCCCCCACAACAGCATCGATTGCCCGTCCTCGGCTCGTCCATGGATGACATGCAAAGCGTCCACGCGAGATGGACGCCTTTTGGGGTCGCTGTGGAGACTTGCTTTTCGACCGCGTGTGCACCTTGATCTGGCTTTGAAACTTTGTACCCTTGTCGATTGCCGTGGATTCGCACGGAAAGGGTTGCTCAAGTTGTGCCAGCCGGCGAGCGAAATGGTGATGTTATTGTAGGGAAGGAAGCTGAACTCCGAGACGTGAAGGGTTTTCAGCTTCATGGAGCTTGTTTAATCTTTTGAATTCCGATAACTTAATAATTCATGTGATTTCGACTACGTATGGCGTTTCTTGCACTAATCTCGTGCAAAATTCTCGCTCTATGTAGGAGGAGGTTTGATGGGGATTGAACGTGTGATGTTTTGGGATTCCATTCCGATCAAGAAGTGACCAATCTAGGGACCCAGAATCATAGTAGACGAGCATTAAGTGACAAGGCCTCAAACCATCTTCTCCCAAAAAGTGAAAACTCTCTCTCTCTCTCTCTCTCTCTCTCTCTCTCTCTCTCTCTCTCTCTACATCGATCATCAATGCCAATCCCACCAATGAACGATGTCTTAATGTCGCGCACGCACTCTGGTGAGAATGCAATCTCTCCAACAGCCCACCATAGCTTTTGACATTGGACTCTCCCACACACACATATTCATATTGGTAGACATCGTACCATCGCAGTCGCATCCATTACAATCTTTCCATCTACACCAATATTCCCACGCATGGACCATGATGCTACATCATGAGTTTCAACGATGGCATGCCGAGTAGGACGGCCGGTCTAAATTGATTAGAGAGGCTGTGCTGGAATCTCACATAAAAATTCGGGACTGAATTCACAAGATTGAAAAATTCAGGATCGAATCGGTATCCGTCCAATAGATTCAGTATTGATCCAACAATTTTGTTGAGAAATGTTATTGGTTGATTCTATTTCTTTTTTTTCTTTGTGTGATATGATTATGGTCAATTTACATCTGCTGGGGGGATTTCATTATTTGATTATTTGAGAAAATGAAAAGGGAAGAGAGAGAGAGAGAGAGAGAGAGAGAGAGAGAGAGAGAGAGAGAGAGAGAGAGAGAGAGAGAGTGACGTGTAAAGATGAAGGAGAGGCGTTATTATTTTTGGCACTTAGGGTATGAATGATATGGTGTGTCCTTTTGCATCAATTTGAGCTTCAATGGATGATTTTCAAAGCCATGCTCGAAAAGCATTTGAATTTTCTGGCTAAGCTTACCCCTCCATTGCATGTCCATCCACGTGCATAGGGGTAGACCAAGGACAAATAGACATCATTAGCATTCTCGTACTTGGTTTCCATTGGAAATAAAAAGGAAGTTCCACTGTTTTCTTGAATACAAGTTTTAGTACATGAAAAAAAATTTAAAAGAAAAGAATTATTCTCTTTAGGAACAGAGAACAGCCAAACTACTATTCACCAAACTTATAAAAGAGAGATTTCTAATTGTTCCATATCATCCCTTGATCTCATTTGGAATGAGAAAGAGGAAGATGTGCCGAAAGGTCATTTGGATTGTCAACTTTAGTTTTGAAAACAGTCTCTTGTTCACATTGGAAATTCCAATTTCAAGAAGCTGTCAAACCACCGATTTTCTGCATTTTTGTTTCATTGTCAAATGAAAACGAATCCATAAAATTTGAAAAGATCTCTCGAGACAATAATATATGTTGACTATCGTACATCTTGTTGTGAATAATCTAGTCATGATCTGAATGACAATTTACGACTCGCCAGCTTTCTCAATTTTCTCCAATAATCGGTCTATAATTCTCAATAATACTTTTTACTTTGTTTGTAAGGTGCACTTGTTAGTATCTTGATCGATTCTCAACCGTTAGTACTCATACACAAGATATGTGTCGATCGATAGTTGAGATACGATCGAACAACCTTTCGGTAAATTATATTCCTTTTGCATTTTGAATAGGGATCAATTGAAAGGAGGCTATCTTGGACTCATGCCTTAGATCTCTATGGCCCATTTTCATCATTGATATTCAAGTAATTTTCCATCATTCATTGTTAGGGGGTGGAGACATACCAATGGACCGCTGACAACCCCAAAGATCACTAGATCTCTTCTATTGCCCTATACATTGGTCATCATAAATTGGCCCTCCGGGCTTTGTGTTCATCATTCCTATCCCCTTTGACTTTTGGAGGAAAAATGGAAAAAAAATAATAATACTTAAAAAGTAATTTCAGAAGGGAAAAAAAAAATACTAAAAAGAGAGCAAATTTGCCATTTTTAAATGAGCAATAATTGCTGCTGATGGAATAAAAATTTGTACTTTTAGAAAGATGGGTTTTGGACATCCCTAGTTGGAAAGCGATTTCATCATTTTGTTTGTCATGCATGCTTGGTCTCAAATTCTTTTGGGTTGCAAATTTTTTTTTTTCCTTTCTTTCTTTTTTTCACTTAGATTTTCTATGTTCATTGCACCGTCGCTTGAGGAGCATCCCAATCAACTAGGTCATAATAAATGCTTGCTGGCGAAGTGAAGTGTGCGCTAGTCCTTTTCGTTAAAGCGCTATCGCAACGGACCATGCGATTGGTTAATGTGAGGATGTCCTCCACGAATCTCTCAATTGCCAATGGTAATATATTTAAATATTCAAATATTAAATCAAAAATTTTAAAGTAAATGATAGAGATTTCGCAAAATTTTTACATGACCTCAGAGCAAGTTGTTCAAAATTCAATTTTTTTCGAGTCCCTTATTTGCCTTTCTCATTTTTTATTTCCATGCTTAGTCTTAAGCCAAAATCTAGCCTACATTAGTCTTTTCATTTTAGCGTCATATTGTTGTACTATATATATGATCAATGTGAAGTTTTCTAGCACGAATCCCAAAATTCTGCATGCCATTACAATTTTAGGGTGTGTTTGTTCTAGTAGAAGAGTCTTCCACAAGATAGTTTTCTAAAATTTCACTTATTTAGTTTACTAAAAATAATCAATCAACGGAAAATTATTTACTATCAAAGAAGAAGTGTGCGTAGAATTAGGAAAATGAATTTTCTAATCTAAAATGCAGAAAATATTTTCCTTAAAAACAAGTTTTCAAAGAGCAATTTCCTTTATCATGAAGTTTTTTTCCTCCGAAACAAACACACCCTAATAATAAAAATCACTAAAGGGACTTGCTTTGCGACATGATATTTTCTATCCCCTTTTTATTTTGAAGGCCTCTAGGCATCGAATTTTTTATTTTATTTTTTTGCAAATTTGTGGAGGAAAATGAGCTTCATAATTATTATCATATGCTGAAATAAATGGTAGGAGATTCACTATCGCTATCTTTAAAAAAAAAAAAAAAAAAAAACAGAGAGAAGGAAATGGGGTAAAAGGCCATGATGCGTGAGGAGGATTAGACGGCTTTCCTCTATGTGGAGCCGGACCACCACGAGCGGCCATGATGAACAAGCTCCTCACCGCCCAACTTGGAAGCCACTGGGGTGGACCACCCTCGGCACGTGATGCATCCCAAGTTTCCCTCGCCCATCACGTGCACTGATTTTTCTTTTTTTTTTTCTTTTTTTAGCCTCAATCATCTTCTTCTTCTTTTTTGAGCCTCAAGTTACTTATGGACCAATTTTGGCGGACAAATTGATTCTAGCCTCGTCTCTAGTTGAGTCAAAGACGCAATCTATGCCAGGACCTGGGGACCGGCAAGGACATGTTGAAGCGGGGACCTTTAGAAAGCAAGAAGAGTACATTTAGTTGATGTGTGAAAATGTCTAGTCAAAGACGGGCGATCAATGTTGGAACCTGGGGACCAACAAGGATTTGTTGGAGTCGGGGCCTTTCGATAGCGAGACTAGTAGATTTAGTTGACCGGTGAAAAAATCATACTCGTTAATGTCACATAAAACAATGTACCGATTGAAACTTTTTGAGTTTAATTGAAAGGCTTCTCGAGTCTATTAGAGCATTTATGATCTATGTAAGGTATAACTGCCCTATACTAAACCTATTGCCCAACAATAGATTCAATCCTAAAAATTCAATTATGACAATTTACTCCTAATCATTTTAATGATTTGTCAATTTAATTCTAAATATTTTGATGATTTGCCAATTTAGTTCTTTGCTAATTTATGTGGCATGACTATAGTTAATGTGCACAATTTTTATAATTTTGTTAGCTTTTCTAAAAAATTTTATGTTTTTTCTTTTCTTCTTTATTTTTCCCCCCAATCCTAGGTCAGCGACTCTCGTCTAGATCTCGGCAAAAGCCCACATCCTTACTCAAATGAGACGAGGTCGTTGACCCTTGCTAGTAGAGGTGAGCAGTTTTTGATTCTTTACGGATTTCACTTGGAACTTGAAACTTACCCTATACAAATTTCTCATTTTTTGAAACTTAGAACCTATCATCAAAATGTTATGATCCGGAACCTACCCTATTACAAGTTATAGGGTCAGTTCTAAGTTCCGATAGATTCTTTTTTTTCATTTTTAATCAAGCAAAATGAAAATAAACATAATAATAAAAATGAACAAGAAATTTATTATTAGACACTTTATAACTGCCCTATAAAGTGTCTATGCGCATTAGAAATCGGAGTATGGATGTTTCTGTCCGTTACGCATGTCATTTATCAGGGTTGTGTTCGGAAGCCCGCGATAAGCCAAGTCTCCATCGATGAGATTCTCTGAAAACCAGCCCACATCTTTGCGGTACGTATGTGTTATGCTTATTGGTTTTGCAGTAGAATCTCAGTCGGATTGGCTGCTGCATACAGAGGGCATGTGTGCTCACATACATTTCTTCACTTCATTAGACAATGCTTTCGGAGGGAGGACCAAGAAAGGAAACAGAGGTATGTCAAGGAAAAATCTCTGGCCCAACGGTGCTTATGAAGAATATGTCGATTAATTTCGCTAATACAAAGATGGAACATGCAAACGCACGCTCTTTCTCCCCCTAACTGTGTGGACTAGGGCGCGCACAAGCGAGGCTATACCCATGAGTACGTGCACAATGTGTACGAGGTTGGGTAAATGAAAACAGCAAACTTAGATTGAGAGACATTTCTCATTCTAGCAAAGAAGGAAATCACTTTTCCTTAATCTTCCTTAATCCACCAAACAAATGAAAACTGGTCATTTTCATTACATGGGAAACGTTCTTCTTTATCATCAAGTTTTCAGTGAAATAAATGCATCTTAGGTCACACGCTATTCACAAACGCGCCAGACAGAGAGAGAGATATGAAACTGTTCATGCGCCCGAGTTGGAAGTCAAAGGCAGAAGGTACAGATTCCTTGAAGCATGGGGGGGACGAAAGAAAGAGAAGTGAATATCGCATGTTGTGATATTTCAATGATCGTAGTATGTCATTTACAGTTCAAGAATGAGGTCAAAAGTGAAACCATCATCATCGTGAATGAAGTTTATTTTAGTATATGACATCAGTAATTAAATCAACATTCCCAATAATCTTCTTCAATCCCCAAAACCTCTCGCCAATCTCCCGGACGTTGAACCTCAAAAACATCTATACTCGAAAACACGGAAAGGAAGAAAAAGAAAACATACATATCCAGAACGCACGGACATATTTGACAACAAACTAGATAGGAGGGAAAAGTTGAATAAGGTGAAAAGCTATACCGATGAGGATATGCTGGAAAGCTAGATTTATAAACAGACTCTAGAGGCAAAACAATTTCCCAGGTAGCACGCATCCCGTACTTCTGTAAAGTCACAAGTACTGTTCTTGTATCCTCGCTCGGTTCTGTTCCCACCATAATCTAGCATGCGCTTCTCCAAACGTCTCCCGACTGCATCAGAGATAGAGAAATGAGTTTAGATCCGTTCGATCAATTACACCAATGCAGTTGCAGCTTACATTCATCTAACATGACTTGACTGGATCCACAGATACTGCCCAGTCTATTTGGAAAGGAACGTTGATAATTTATGTAAAGTGCAACGGATTGACTACTCAGAAAATCTCACACGATGACAGAGTAAACGAAGGAAACTAAGCAACACAGTATCATCTACCGGTGGTTACCTTTCCTTTCATAAACAAATAAATTACCTGAAACGAACTCGTCTAAGCTCTCTGGTGCCACCTGGCAAAGCTCTGATAGTAATATAAACTCCTGGCTCATCCTGTTCAACCCATTCAGTCTCCATATCACTGGCATTGCTGACAGAAAGCTCTCCAGAGTGATCTGCCTCTCTAGATGAAATAGAACCATCTACAGATGATGTCTCTGCTTTTACCCGACTGATGCTGGAGAGCTTAGGGGTTGAAGCAAGAGCAGCCGAGTCGTAGCAATGACGAGATTGCATGGGGCGGTGATGATCAAGTGAATCTGATGATGAGTAGCCCATCCCCTTTGAGTGGTGATGATTACGAGGAAGGCATTCTTTACTCAGTGGTGGAGTCACAGGGCTCTCCTCTGCAGATTCGTTCCTGGAGCCCTGGAAAAGGTAAACAAATAGAGTCAATATTTCATTTCTTCTTTTCTCATAAATCAGGAATGTAGTTGCTTTTTCTCTTTTTTATTTTCATTTTTTGAGAAGTCCTACATACACTGCAAAACTCACCTCATCTTCGGGCCTTGGAGGTGTTGGAAGCGGCACTGCTTCGCGGTTGAAATGTTGAACATTATATAGTTCCATGACTTTGTCACAGTTTTCAGCCCACCATCTCTGAGCTTGCCATTTGTTAAACATTTCACGGCTGATCAATTCAAAACAATGGTAATTAGCAGCTGCAGAATTATAGGAATGACAGAATTCCGGAGGTATCAACCTCATCCCAAAACAGCTAGATACATCCTAGGAGAAATTGCATCATAGAGATCAAATCATGAGTAAATATTGTGGGACAACCAACTGTGGCATCTAGATTCACCATATTGGTGATGAAATTAATGGCTAGATTTTCCCTTTCAACATTTTAAACAATTTCCTTATTTCTTGCAAAAACTACTACTTCTTCTCAGATGAATGGATGAAAAGAACCAGCATTGGATACAGCAGAACATCTTTTGAGCAAGAAAAAAAAATACATACAGCGAAAATTCCGCAGCTCCCACCACAAATATTACAGAGAGTACTAGAGGTAGTGAGAGAGTTGCTACCACGCATACTATTATGTGCATAATCTACATGTGGATCAATGCATCTTAAGTGCTCAAGGCTACATGATATGGGAGACTACTTCACTGAGAGAAACCATCTCAAATCTTGACATGAAAAGGCAGCAGAATGCAGGATTCGACACAGGGACTGATCTAGCATAAAAACTTGAGGGGAAGGGGGCAAAATATATAATACAAGATCAGTTTATGAACATGGGACCGACAAACACATAAGTAGACAATATGCAGTCAGTTTTAGAAACATGGCAATAGATTGGCATTGGTTTTCAAAAATATGTCTACCGTAAATATGCTTATATTGAAAAAAAAAGTGCAGACTGAATCACAATCATGAAAAATAGATAGGCCCGCTAAAAAAGTACATAATAATATGATTCTGTTATTTTCTCCTAGTATTGGATAAAATGTATCCAATGATTAAAATTAAAGAGTATATTTATGAAATGCCATTAACTTTTCCTGGTATACAAAAGCAAAATGCATATGATTGAAGATCATATTTGAAATTAGGTAAATTAATGGACTCTTAAGTGGCTACAATAGAGCGTATATTTACACGTCTGTAAACAGTTCTATAGCACCATAATGTGCATCTCTTAAATATTCGAAACTGGACAGAAATACTATAAAGAATAATCTGTACACTAAGATACCTTATAAGCAATAATACGTGTGCTAATTAAGGTAACAGTTATCTTCTAATTTTTCAGAGTTTATGTTATCCTTCACAATCTCTATGAAGTGGTGCATTCTCAATGCAAATCCAAATACAGAATATATTTCTTCCTATATTGAATCAAGCCTCATAGGTACACTTGTATTTATGTGTGGGCAAATTCATCAAATGATAACGAAATATTGCATTTTCTATATCAATTTATAGAGTGCCTGTTGAAGGCAAGTGCCCCGGTTGCCCCCATGGTGAATCTGTCCGTGATTACACAGGTACCAAGTGGAATATGGGAAACTAGGATCAAAAGAAAAAATTGTCATTACCCAGTTTCTAAGTCAGAGACTTTATATATGACAAACAGCTCCAGATAATATGTGAACTTGTGTAATTAGCATTTACCGAAGCAACCTCATTTTAGAAGTTGTTTACCAGTTGCAAAGCATGAATCCAGTGTCAATCAAGTAAGTGAGACACTAATGACATAAGACACTGCTTTACAGACTGGCATCAACAAAATTTTCTCAAGCCCAGATGAAACCAGCAAAAACAATGTTTTAAAGAGGATCACCGGAGAATGACAATTTAGCCCCCACCCACCCACCCACTTAAAATAAAAAGAACATGACGAAGCAAAAGTTGAGTCGTGTTCCCTAAAACGAAAGAATTTAATGCCTCAATAAATTCAACTGCCTAGAGTATGTGCTCTCAACATCATTGAAGTGATCGCCATCTCCCTACTCATTCGTTCCCCATCACCTACGCCACCTCCTAAAAGTAAAAATGAAATAGCTCATTGAACTTTGGGGGGAGATAGTGTGGTGAATCATGAAATATATATTCAGAACATCAATATCTTTGCTCATGCAGTTTTCCATCTAATTCATAGGTATTTCTGTACCATCAAACCTAATCAATAAGGTGAACCGAGATATTAGAATAGTCAGAGGAAGACTACCAACACGGTGGCATCTGATTATTGCGTTGACAGCAAAATTTCTACTTTAGATCCTACGTATATCTAAAGATGTCATGTATAAATTGCAGCTACATTAGGGAGTCATAATTAGGATTATTGGATAGTATTCAAGTAATCAGGAAGCAATTCACGAGCAGCTCCAGCTCTCTAAAAGATGAGGGAAGTAGCTCATGACTCTCTAACCTATTCAACAAAACTCTCAGAAGCAAGAGGGTCAAGTAAAACATGGAAAGACCTTCAATCTCGAATAGGAAAACAGAACAAAATCCCAGTTACAACTGACAAATAGACATTGGTAACACGGCCAAACAACATGAAGCTTCCTGTCAAATTAAAAGCAAAGTATATCCAACTAAAGGAGGCCCTTAGAAAGATTTATGCAGGGCCAATCATGTCCAACAGAAAGAAATTGAGTTCACATCTCCCAAACTTCAACAAAGACAAACAATAGTAAAGTACCTGAATCGAATCCGCTTGAGTTCATTCCCTCCCTGAGGTAATGAAACGAAAGTGATGAGGACACCGGGCTCCACTTGCGCGACCCACTCCTTAGGCTCATCTTCCTCCATGAACACCACCGACTCAGTCCGGCCACTCACGGATGCAGGCGTAGTCTCGCCGCTCGAAAGCCCCTTGAGCCTCGATTCCATTTCTTTACCCCACAACCTAGGGGTCGAGTTCAAGCTGCCCGCTCTGCGGTACTGACCGTGGAGCCTAGCCGAATCAGAGGCGGTTTCGGAGTCGGCGTAGTTCTGATTGTGGCTGTTATTCGATCCCGAACACGGCTTGCAATTCTTGTACGCTCCCGAAGCCTTCAAAGCCATGTCCTTAATCTGAAAAGACGAAAATTCGACTCCGTTCACTGGATCTATCCACTACTTCGACCCAGAAACAGGAAATACATAGCTCTAGATCTCGTCAATTAAGCCATACAATTCCTCCTCGTCACTTCGATTGTCCGAGTGATACAACAGTAGATTAAAGTTTCTAAATTTTCCTCGGCCGCTTCATCGACATTCCTTTTCGCAGCTCCCCGAATGAATTTTCTCATTCGGGTAGCCGACGAATTCCGCTCCTGGAGATTCGACGAAAATCTCCCGCACGCGGAGGGGCGGGGCATTTTCCTCGGTAAATCAGCAAACGAGACGAAAGGGAGAAGAGACAGGGGTGGGGGGGACAAGGGTCGAGTTACCTGAGCGGTGAGAGCCCTAATGGCGTGCTTGGTGCTGGGCGTGCCGACGGCATCGACGACGTCTTCGTCGTCGTCTCGCTGGGGGAGGGAACGAGATCCGCTGCCATTGAGCTGCGGCTGCTTGGAACAGGCTATGCAAGTCAACATCCTTCTTCGATTCGCCCCGCTGAATTGTGGCCGACTACATCCAGAAACAAAAATAAAGGAAAGAAATGAGGAGTACGGGATCAGTACCTCCCTCCAGAGACGCGAGAACGAAACAGGAGTAGAGAGAGAGAGAGGGGGGGGAGAATGGGGAAGCAGATGGATATGAGTGAAGAGTATACGGCGCTTACATGCAGGGGATTAAACAAAGGGCCCGGATCGTACGGATCGGTCGCTTTCCTTTTCCAACGCGCAGGCACAGAAGGAGAAGGGGAAGGGGGAGGGAGGAGGATGAAGAAGGTGGTAGGAGCAGCGAGTAATTTGTATTGAGTATTGAGTAGTAGGAGTAGGAGTAGTGCCACTTGCGCTATATATGCGGCGACACAGAGGGAGGGAGGGAGGGAGGGAAGTGACCGTTAACGGCGGAGGGAGGGGGAATAGTGTGAGGGGATTTACGAGGGGCTGTCCATCATTAAATGCCGCGATCTCCACAACACCTCCACCTCCGCGTCTCTCCTTCCCCTTCACGCTTACAGAGATAAGAGGTAGAAGAGAGAGAAACAGAGACTCCCTCTCTCTCTCTCTTTCTACAACCAGCGGTGCCTCCTCAGTAGCGCCATTTACAGAGGAAGGGAGGGATGAAGAAACAAGCTCACGCTCGCCCGCACGGAGAAAGAGAGCGAGCTAGAGAGAGAGAGAGAGAGAGTAGAGTAATGAGAGCTTCGAGATTTGAGCAGGGGAGGCGAAGAGAGAGAAAGAGAGAGAGGGAGGGCATGCATATGCATAGAATAAGCGGGGGAGACGAGTGCAAGTTGATGTTCCGCGAGAGCCTTGGTGGCTTATTAAATACTTGCCCCTCCCCCTACCGTTCGAAATCGCCACATTTCAAAAAAGAAAATACAATTACAAATAGGAAATACTATTAAAAAAGACTCTGCATTGGCAAACGATGAAAAGGAGGAAGAGAGCATGCCCGGAGCGAGCGAGGAGGATGGAAGTACCGTCCTATCACGGCGGGGGGCGAAAGCAGCTGGCGAATCTCGGTACCTCAGATCCTTCCGAATAATTGGGCAAACCCTCATGCCTACCTACAGCCGATGACCCTATTTCGCGGCGACGGGGGGGCTATTGGTCGAGAGGATTCTCTCTTCTTTTTATGCACATCGTCTTTGACAATATTATGCGGTGAGTATGATCGTGTTCCATTCATTCTTCGACTGATTTCACCTTCAATTCCCGCCTCCTCTTTTAGCAGTAATACTTTCACCCTATCATGTCGAGTTCATACTCATTGGGCTCTAGTCATATCTTAGTAACCCACCGGCCATAATTTTCATGGTCCGACCGTGTGAGGGCAAAATTATATTCTTGAGTTTGGGGTTCTGGGCACTTTTGGGGTTTTAAGAATAATTCGGAAATTATATTCGATTTTTAGGCCTTGAGGAGTCGGTCTATCAGCATTAGCGATAATCATGCGGTCAAGCATCGTGCGGGCAAGATGAATCCGCGAATGATGAGAGGGAGGGAGCGAGCGGGAGGGAAAGGAAACACGCATCGAATCGGCCGTGGCTCCGGAGATCCGACGGCCCAGGATCAGCCCGCGTGACCGAGGACGCAAAATCTGTGGTGGGGGTGATGATCCGGCGGGGCCCGCGGCCACCAATGCATGTCCGTCTGATCTCTCCCCATCAACACTGATTGCTGTTTCCTTCCGTGGCCGTGATTGATTTTAATTTAAAAACGACCGAGTGGCAGCGGGCCCCGCTCTTGTCCCCTAACAAAGCGTCACCCCCCAAAATTTAATTTAAATAAATAAATAAAGCCAGGAGAGCTCACTCGCTGGTAGTAGTCGCTATTGCTCTTCTTAGGACAAAAGTGGATCCTGAAAACCAGGAAGACCGAGGTTTGTCAAGTAGCAGCAAGCTGGGATGTGCGAGTGCGAGAGCCCCTCTTTTGCAATTTTCTCCTTTTTATGATTTGACTAGTTCGAAATTGAGAAGACATCTTTTTTCGCTCGCCCAATTAGAGCCGGGGTCTATACTATTATGTAGCTTTAATGTATGATTGATGAATTAGCTGATCGAATTGATCACAATCAAAGTTTGTAATGACAAATCTTATCTGATATGAGAATTTTTGGCATATATGCATTACTTCATCCTATCAGAGCTTTTCTAACAAGGGCATTGATGTTGTAGATTTGATTTGTTGTGCTTTTCATTTTTTAGAAATGATTCTGCTGTTTTGAACCATAAAAAAGTAAATAACAAATAATTATAAATTGTTGTGGGATACACATCTTCAATAATTTGTGACTCGTAATAAACGGTTATTCTTATAATAACTTAAAAATTAGTATATTGGCAAAGTTTTTTTTTTTTTTTTTTTTTTTTTACATTGCACTCGACTTGTATAGAGTGCACCCTATAGGTCTTACATGATTAACGGAATTTATTAGTTGCTTTGATCTTTATATATCATCTCAATCAGCTGCTTTAGACTTTTAGTGAGTGAGGACAGATGATCTCCACGTGGAACGATTGCTCGACCAAAGATTAACCATAGCTCGGTAGAGCAAAAGCATTTGAAATGATTGCCATCTACTCACCTACACCATGAATTAAGGCCTAGACTTAGAGCATGTTCTCTTAGTACTAAGTTAGGCTCAAATAAGTTGTCGCTATATTAAATCAAAACTTAGGAGAGACCAAGAGAGAATAAATTCGAATTTATATACACAAACAAGGGTCTCCAATCTCAATGCCCAAATCCCTAGACTCCAAATGCAATTCGCCTTATCCACTTACTTTTGTGCTACACCTAAGCCTAGAGCTACCAATGCATTATGAGCGTCCAAAAGCATGATGTTCAGTAGTGCTAGTGTTCGATCCGAGGTGCTGCCCATGTGGCCTAATTGATGATCGAGAATGTGCTCTATATAGATAGCTAGCATTAGATGGCCTGTACGGTGGGACGGGGGGCTTAATTGACAACTTTAGGCAAAGAAAAGGACTTGAAAAGCAAAAGAATAGATAAAGCCAGGTAGTTTTGAAAAAAATAAAATTGAAATGAAAGGCGAAACAAAATATTTGCATTGGAGTTGGGGATTTTCAAGTTTTATGCACCAAAAGGACGGGGGGCCCAAAAGGAGTTGCACTTACCCCCCCAACTTTTGGTCATGTTATTTAAATGATAAGAACTTTCACTGAGGTTTACTTTATTATCGAAAAAAGAAAAGATTTCTTGTGCATTCATCGTATGATCGGAAGGATGGATGGTATTAATTAGCCCGAAAATCTTGAAGGAGTATTTTTTTTTATTTTTTCTTAAAAATTTTCTTGTTATTCAAGATAGGAGATCACATGGACGAAATGAATCAAGCATATTTTAACTTTAAAACCTTTAATTCTCAAGATAAAAAGAAGAGAATATATATGTAAAGTGCATAAAAAAAAAAACGATGCGGGATACTTTAGTATAATTAAATTGATTTCGAATGGGATGAGCTAGTCATGTCGCCGTTCTAGCATCGATCTCGCACGATGCTTCTATTGCCAGTCTCATGTCACTTTCGCATGGGGGGAAGAAATCGAATTTACGTACTTTATCCGTCCCATCCACGAAAAGCGACCCTCGATCGACTTGCTCTTTTGTTTGGGAGGGAGGATCGTTTGATTTTGTCTCCTTTCGCTTTGTGTTTTTAACTTCCCTTTGGCTTTCCGTTGCTCTACTCCCCCTCATCTTTTTGTTTTTTGTGTTTTTGACCCCTCACTTTTTCAATCTCTCTTTTCTTTTTGGATTGATCAAGACACTGCGTTAGGTCCTTCTTTTGTTAGGCTTCGATTTTTGTTACATAAAGCCGGAAAAAGCCTTAAGGATCAAAGTTTAATGATCGATCCATTATGGCAAAAAAAAAAGAGTAAAAAAATTAAAAAATTAAAACCAAAGCAAGCTCTCACGACAAGTTAAAAGAACCTCGTCTACTGTTTTGGAAAGACATTGCCAGCTAGTGATGAAGCTTCCTATTCGATTATTCAATGAGTTAAAACAATTCAAAGCTTTGCTACAATCTTTTAACACATTAATATTATATTCGAGACATCTCTTTTAGTTGTATGTATCTAGATAGTCTAATCTCTTCCGGTCGATGCCAGTCAAGAATTCGAGGCTAAGGAAGCGAGATAAAGGGAAATATTTCTTACTCAGGTGGACCAAGGCGCCCACTAGCCCCGCCAGGACCACTGACTCTTTAATTTAATTCGCCAAGACAAGTTAATATTCAGGAAATAGGAAATTATAGAGGGCCGTCTAGAGCTTGAAGGGACTCACGTGTTTACATACAATGATTTCAGCCCGCCTCATGCCACTTTGTCATATTATGAATAGACCCCTGAGAGTAACGCCTCATCCACAAGGTATGCTCGTTCAAAATGCATTAAACCCGACTCCTTCTACCGTGCCGGAAGGCACTGAAGGCACAGCATGTGTAGATGATATTCGTACCTTAAACTCGAACGCCCAAAAGAAAAAAAAATGAAAATTTGGACGAGCAGTGTTTCGACAAAAGAGAGAAAAGCTGAGGTGACCCTCCTTTGGACGAGAAAGCAAATCACGAGATGAAGAGAAAACACACTCAAAGCCAAAGTTGCAATCCAACGAAGCCTAGATGGATAGCACTTTACGGCAACTTTCTGTCTGGGGCATAAACTATTGCCAAGCTTTTATAGAGGTTAGGGTTTTCCTAAGCAAAGCATTATCGGGTTCTGTACCTAAAGTTGGATTTTGCATAAAGGAGGTGGGACTGGGACGGGGACGGGGACGGGGGGACTCATGCTTGTTGGTGGAGCAAGACTCTGGTGCCGTGGAGGCGATGATGCATTGCTTGCGAGGAGGGGTTTTCAAATGGGGAGCCGTGCGCTAGAAAAAGTTGGCCCCAACGAGTGTTGTGTTGGTACGAAGCGCTGCAAAGAAGAATGGAAGGTTTAACTCTTTTCTTTTCTCTTTCTTTTCTTTTGCCTTTTGAGGACATGAGGTACTTAGCTGCTAAGTTGAGTATATATTCCGGGTTGCGGATGCCAAACTTGGGTTTTACAAAACCAAAAAGTGCCGTGATAGCTGTTGATTAGAGGAGGGAGGGTTTTTAAATCCTATGTATAGTGTTTGATACTTTAAAAAATTAGAGAAAATTATCCAAAAAGTCATAAGTTTATTACACTTTTGCTAATTGAGCGTTGAACTTTTAATTTTGTCAATTGAGTCACCGACCTTTTCACATTTTGTCAATTGATTCCATCCGGTCAATTTTGATTGAAAATCACTGATATGAACATTGACCATCCCATATGACACAATAGATATTAACATAAATAATTTTTAATAATATTCTTATATTCTTATATTCTTTTTCCTTTCTTCTCTTTTATTTTTTTCACTTGTGGCTAGTGAGGGTTGCTGAACCCTTGTCGGCCACTAGGCAAGGCAATGAAGCACATGCCTACTATAGCTCTAGGTAGGGGTGTTAATGGGTCAAGTCAGGTCGGTTTTTATATTACCCGACCCGATCCAAAACGCATTAGATCCGAACAAAAAAACTGGGTTGGGTATTCAGGTATTTAGGTATTTTCTAGCAAAACTCTAAAATATATTACATTTATCAAAAAACCTACATCGATCCGACCCGGCTCTAAATGATACCGGCTTTATACTTGAATAAGATTTTGATCCAACCTAAAAATACTATAAGTTTAGGGTTGGGTCGGGTTGGGCCGGGCCTTTTTGACACCCCTAGCTCTAGGTTCATGGCCATGGTGGCCAGGATGGCCTCGCCTAAATTTGAAGGAGGTGGGGTGAGAGCTTCATTGCCCTTGTTGAGTGGCCGATGAGGGTTGTTGGACCCTCACCAGCCACAAGAAAAAAAAAAAAAAAAAAAGAGAAAAGAGAGAAAAGAGAAGAAAGGAAAAGGACAAAATAAAATAATTAATAAAAATTCGAAAAAATTAAAATAATATAAAAAATTATTCATGTCGATATTGGTCTTGTCACGTATGACAACCAATGTCCATGTCGGTGATTTCCAACTAAAATTGATCAAATGGACTTAATTGGCAAAATATGAAAATATTTAAAATTAAATTGACAAAATTGAAATGTTTATAATTGAATTGGTAAAAATGTGATAGATTTATGACTTTTTGGACAATTTTCTCTTAATAATTATGTATTAACTTCATATTTTGTTCAATGGAAGAAGAGAGTTGAAGTCTATAGAACATAGTGATTTTTCAGCCTTTACGACATTATCAAAGTCATCCTTATGTTTAATTTATTTGGGATGATGTATTTGGGAGAGGAAAAGAGGCAAATCAGAGTGATTGGGATTGCTGAAGAATAGGAAGTCCTTTCTTTTTATGAGATAGGTACAATTTGATTGATTTAGCCATCTTTAGAGTATCAATTGCACCTGCGTGTTCTCTTTTACCTTGGACTTGATCAATTTGGGCGGGCCGGATCGTGCCGGCACAAAAATATCGTTCGGACCCGCTTATGATTACGATGCATTGATTTTCTTCCTAAAATGATCCAACTTACGTCCTCCTAAACGTGCTTTGGGCCTAGAGGGGCTTAGCTAGCCACCAAATTAATGACCGGGTCTATTTTATGTTACAAAGATTCAGCATGTATTGGCCCATAGTGAGAAGCTATGAAGTTACAGGGCAAATGACACAAAATGATTTTTGAAATATGGTCAAATATATAATGTCGTCCTTGAACTTTTAATTTATTTAATATGGTCCACATAGTTTTTCCCAATGCGCAATATTGACCTTGAAGTTTTAATTTGTGCAACATGATCCATGAATTTTGATCCAATATTCATTGTGGTCCCTAAAGTTTTTAAACAATTATATAAAACATTTATAGATAATCCATAGACCACATTAAATATACTAAAATTTTAGAGATGATATTACTTATTCAGACAAATATTAAGGACTGTGTTACATAAATTAAAAGTTGAAAAATAAGAGTGCACAATGGAACAAGGTTCACGGAACATTTCTACTATTATCTCAAAGTTCCACGAGTTGAATTGATGATGAGCTTAATCCATTTTGAGCCTAAGGTTCTAGACCCTCGAGCAGAATGGGCTAAGTCCAGTCCGAATTCAGCTCTCTTGTTGGGCCTTTTTGGGGAGTTCCAAGGTTGATTAGTTTAATATGATGTATGGATGACCATATTTCCAGGGCCTTTTTTTTTATTATTTTGTGTACTAAAAAAGAAGAGTCGTCCTTTTTTTCTTTACTAAAACAATTGAAATTACTCCTTTTTTCTTGAGAAAGCATACACAAAATGCATCCAGCCCTGCTAATTTCAAGTTTATTGCATCAAGTGACGGTCCAAAGGGTGAAGCAGGGTCAAGAACAACAAACCTCTTTATGATAAACAGATCCATTATGCAAATTCATTATTATGGATAATTCCTACAAAGCATCAAGCATTTTACTTAGAAGATCTCCTATAGTTTTTTTTTTTTTTCTCAATTTGCTTCTCTCGAGCTAAGGCTTTGTGACATTTTTCAACTCACCATCCAACATAAAATTCTACTCCCTTCATTGATTGCATTCATATCTAGCCTTCTCTTTTAGTCACAAGCATTTCTAAATCCCAATTAATTTGAAATATCATGAACAAAGAATTGGAATAACGCCTGTAAATCTTCTTATGTTTTTGTTTTTTTTAATCCTACTAATCTACCTCCTCCCTCTCTATGGAATTTCTCTAAACCCATGCAAAGTATCCTTATGACTCCCACTCCTCGACACCTTTATCAGCGGGCCGTAACCTATTGGCAACGCCCCTAGATCTTTGACGGTGGCGATTCTAACGTATGATGCACATTTTGTGGGGGCACCCAAATGTCAAACTTCTCCCCCCTTGCTAAAAGATATTGCATAAAAGTCATAGACTCTATTCTATATGTATTCTTTAGGGACTGAAAATGGTTCATCTACTAGCCTTCTCGAAGCATCCACAGTCACTGTCATGAAGCTTCTATTTGCCAGCAACCGACGTGATGTAAACTACATGAAAAATGTGCAATGTGTTTTTTTCATTAATTTAAATTTAAGAATAATATTGTATATTTTCATAAAATGCAGGGATTGAATTGAAAAATGTATTGAAAATTTATAAATTACATTAAATAAATTAAAAATTCAAATACTACATTGAACATTGAGATAAAATTTAAAAATCACATTTCAAAATCAAAAATTTATGAATCATATTTCATATCGAATCAAAATTTCTAAATCATTCATGTTGCGATATTTTTTCAATATTAAATGATGTCGATTTCATTGTCAACAGGTGCTCTTATTGAGCAATTATTATTTTTAAAAATCTTGTTGATTTCAATTAATTTGAGTGTTTCTTTTTCCCAGTAAGAATCAGACAAGTGTCGAATACATGAAACTTCTTTTCGGGGCCAAAAAATAGAAATAAAAAAAAAAAAAGAGCTAATAGATGCTCGACCTTCCAACGATTTATTGCAAAAAATTTTTTTTTTTTTGGTTCCATGCAGACCCGCCCATGCCTCATCTCTCAGCCACTCGGAATCGCTTCCTCCAACGACCGGTCGTCTTTTCCATTCTCTGTAGCTCCCCTGTTATTTTGTCGGCCGGCAAGAAATCGCCCCTCCTCTCTTTTTTCTCTCCGGAAAGAGAGAGAATTCTCGGCTCCGGGAAAGATAAAAGAAACGGGCGAGAGGCGTTTTCGTCTTTGCCACAGTCCTACAGTTTCCGTTCCCCAGTCTAACGTTAAAAGAAAAGCGGTGGCGAAGCTTGGGATCGAGCTCCGGTCTTTCTCGCGTTACGTTACGCTTCTGCAGTTGCGTAATGATCAATTGCTGAAGGGGGAGAGAAGATGGCGGGGGTAGGAATTTGGGGTGTTGCCCTTTGATTTGCTTCGCGCGTGTTTTTGTGTAAAGGCGTCGAATTTGCTCTTCCGAGCTGGGTTTGTGGAGGAAGATAAAGTTTTGGCGAATTGGGTCGGGAAAGATTGTCCTTAGAAAGAAGCGAAGTGGGAGTGTCGAGGGGGAATTCAAGGGAAAATGCCTTTGATCCAGCGGAGGAAAGGTGAGGAGGCTGAGAAAGCCTCCAGCTCCAACGAGAGGATCGCCCCGGACGCGAGCGAGGACGAGGATAGGAAGAAGAAGGAATTGTCGCCGAAGAAGAGGAAGAAGAGCGCCGGCGAGAAGAGCAAGTGGTCGTGCTTGGACAATTGCTGCTGGTTCGTGGGTTGCGTTTGCACGGTTTGGTGGCTGCTGCTGTTCCTGTACAACGCGATGCCGTCCTCGTTCCCGCAATACGTGACCGAGGCGATCACGGGGCCGCTCCCGGACCCGCCGGGCGTGAAGTTGAAGAAGGAAGGGCTGAGGGCGAAGCACCCGGTGGTGTTCGTGCCGGGGATCGTGACGGGTGGGCTCGAGCTGTGGGAAGGGCATGAGTGTGCGGAGGGGCTGTTTAGGAAACGTTTGTGGGGCGGCACGTTTGGAGAAGTGTACAAAAGGTATGGCTCTTTGATTGAGAATTTTCATTGGGTTTGAGCAGTTTTATATTGAGACCTGATTAGTCGTGTTTTGTTTGTATATGAAAGTGGATATGTCTGGTTGATTCCGAGGATTGACTATTGGTTTTGACTGGTACATTGTCGAATGAGATAGTTGGGATGTTGTTGTCGTGGGCTGTGTGGGCAATCAGTTGGGTGTTTACTGGTGAAGTTGTGGACTGTTTTTCTTTCTCAGGATAGGAAGTGGAGTATACATTTGGCAAGTGCTTGATTAATCTATTGAATGATTCATCAGGTTGATGATTTGTAAATTTTTTTCTGTCTATTATTCTTCGGATTATTAATTGTCAAAGCCTCAACCTTTTAGGAAATGCTGAGGAGTACTAGTTTGTCAGCTTTAGGACAGTATCTAACTAATCTCTTCCTTTGTTTAAATGAACTGGGAGAGAGGTGTCTAGTCCATTGAAGATAATGTCAGAATACTGTGAGATCTTTCGTGGCTTGTCTCCTGATCATGATCATTTAATTTTCCCCTCATGCAACTTGAAGCCACTCCCTTTCCTTTCTGGGCAAGCGTAGGCAGATCATAATGGTGGCTATGTACGCACCCCTTTGAAACTTAAGCTCTTTGCTAAATGCGAGCTCTGGGAACCAGAGCAAGGCCTGTTTTCCCCTGTTTTTTAGCATAATGATGTAAATTTAGAATGCCCATTGAACCTGCATCTCCAACAATGGTTACAAAGGGTCCCGCTTCTGTTATGGTTTTGTTCAGATAGTCGGTCTGACCAATTGACCTTTTACGTTTGGACGCATGCACAAAAGCATTGCTGCTTAGATGATGTGCAAATTCTTTTGTGAAAGAATGATTTCCTCCCTTCTTGCTAGATTATGGGAACGTGTCCAATAGCTCAAGTTTAACTGAGTAAAAAGACTGAAACATCTTATGCCACAACATGTAAAAAATATGACTGTGAAGGACTTATGCAGGTCTTGATGTGAAGCCTTCAATTTCTCTATTTTGACAATTATGCGATGCTGGATTTCTTCATTCAATCTTGCACTGTTATTTATGATCTATTTTAGGTTCTAGGGTGCTGAAAGGATTGCTCTCATCATTTGGTCAATATTAACTTTAGGCCTCTATGCTGGGTAGAGCACATGTCATTGGACAATGAAACTGGATTGGATCCTCCTGGAATAAGACTCCGTCCAGTGACTGGACTTGTTGCTGCTGACTACTTCATGCCTGGCTATTTTGTCTGGGCGGTTCTGATTGCTAACTTAGCTCGGATAGGATATGAAGAGAAGACTATGTATATGGCTGCTTATGATTGGAGACTCTCATTCCAAAACACTGAGGTACGTGCTTCAATCTGAACTGTTTGTTGAACAGCACTATTTGCAACTTGTCTGTTGAAAATTCGATTTTTATACATCTGTCATTCTTAATAGATATTCATTCAACCTCCTTGCTTTCTTTTGATTATCAGGTGAGGGATCAAACACTGAGCCGTATAAAAAGTCACATAGAAATGATGGTGGCCACTAATGGAGGTAAAAAAGCTGTTGTAATCCCTCATTCGATGGGTGTTTTGTACTTTCTGCACTTCATGAAATGGGTTGAGGCACCAGCTCCAATGGGTGGAGGTGGTGGACCTGATTGGTGTTCTAAGCATATAAAAGCAATCATGAATATTGGTGGACCATTTCTGGGAGTTCCAAAGGCTGTTGCTGGGCTTTTCTCTTCTGAAGCAAAGGATATTGCAGTTGCCAGGTTAGTTTTAGTTCGTTTATTGAATGAAGGGCCAGTACCTGCTGCTAAAATTTGATACGGATTTGGAAGAGGAAATTCTTCTTACTTTTACTGTAGGCAAACTATTTTACATGGTGACAGATATTTTTGTCTGCATCATTCTCGATTACACTAATGAACAAACCAATTAGAAAATGCATGATGTCTTGCCAATGAAGCCCATTTGTGTCAACAATACTCTGTACTGGGTGGAATGTTTTCTCCACTTATCTGAATACATTTGAAAGTGCTATGATTTTGGATTCTTTTCTTGAAAATCTGGTCCATGCCTGACAAAGATGGAATACATTTCACT
Source organism: Corymbia maculata (assembly GCA_014182735.1). Classification (NCBI taxonomy): domain Eukaryota; kingdom Viridiplantae; phylum Streptophyta; class Magnoliopsida; order Myrtales; family Myrtaceae; genus Corymbia; species Corymbia maculata. The sequence continues at coordinate 26,201,223 of CM024691.1, forward strand.
TTGGCAAGTATAATGTGATCCTTGTTACTCTCCTGATATAAGAAGGAACCTTTCCCATGTGGATGAGATGATTGTCTTGTTGTTTATCTTTGAATGCAGGGCAATTGCACCAGGTTTCCTGAGCAATGATATATTTCGCGTCCAAACTCTGCAGCATGCAATGAAGATGAGCCGCACGTGGGACTCCACCATGTCAATGATCCCAAAGGGTGGGGAGACAATTTGGGGTGGTCTTGATTGGTCACCTGAGGAAGGATATCTTCCTAGCAAGAGAAGGCAAAGAATGAATGACACACAGGTTTCAAGTGAAAGTGGCACCAACAATTCCAGTTCTCGAGCAAGAGCTAATTATGGAAGGATCATATCATTTGGTAAAGATATAGCAGAGTCTCCGAGTTCTGAGATCGAGATGATTGACTTTAGGGTGAATTTTCCTTCTTGACGTCCTTTTCTGATGCCCTGATTACTTGTCAAATTATTTCCTATATGTTTGCATATATTATTCTTATGATGCTTAATTTTGAAGCTGGAAGATAGAAAATTTATAAAATGACTCTTAACTCTAAAGCCCCCTTTATATCAATTCCTGGTGACAATGGGTTCTTGGTTTTGCAATCTTGATTATCAGATAAGGTAGCTCAGTGGAAGAGAATTAAGAATTTCCTGTTGGTCATTGGTTCTTTATTATAATTTCACCTTCAAGCATTTTCCCCTTCAGTAATTATATATTTTGCCCAGCATGTGTTTGCCTCTTGCTCATGCTTTCCTGGTGCTGAAATGATTCAATCTTTTCATATGCTGCATGAGACTTCTAGTAGAAAATTAAATTAGGCTATATTGCGTAGATGACTAACTGTAATTTCTATTGTTCCTCTGTGGGTTTCCTTTTTTCCTTTCACCTTTTTAGCATGTGGACCTGATGATTTTGAACTTTTATATTCCTGGATGCTAGTATGTATCGAGATGGGAAACCCTGTGTGTAAGTTTAGTGCACACACATCTTTATGGAAGTGCTACCAAGACTTTGACGCTGTTCATTGACAATGCTTGGTAGCCAATGCCAAATTATATGCAATGTTTTGCCCTACTATTGCAATTTGATAATCTAGGTCAGGTCGAGCAATATCACTATCTGGCAAATGTTCTTTTCCAATCTTTTTTTTTTGTAATTATGACTGAGTTTTGCTGCCTTTGTTCCTGCTGGTCCATTCATATTATATCATGTATGTTGAAGTTGGTTTACTTGTGTTCCTGGTTACTATTACAATTCAGGATGCTGTTAAAGGCCAGAATCTTGCCAATACAACCTGCCGTGATGTGTGGACTGAGTACCATGACATGGGAATTGAGGGGGTTAGAGCTGTAGCTGAACATAAAGTTTACACTGCCGAAACAGTTTTAGATCTACTCTATTTTGTTGCTCCAAAGATGATGGCCCGTGGTAGTTCTCATTTTTCATATGGAATTGCTGATGATTTGGACGACCCAAAGTACAAGCACTACAAATATTGGTCAAACCCTTTGGAAACGAAGTGAGAATCGTTAAAACTTTGGACTACGACAATAGTTTTTTAAGTGTGATGTTGCATTCTTCTTTCAACTGATGTTTGGAAATTTTTTCCTTTACCGCACTCGATTTGCTATTAATCCTTCACCTTTTGAGTACTTAAAATCTCTCTCTTTCTCTACAGATTACCTAGTGCCTCAGATATTGAAATCTTCTCCATGTACGGAGTTGGCATACCAACTGAAAGAGCTTACATTTACAAGCTGTCTCCCTCCGCCGAATGTTACATTCCCTTTCAGATTGATACTTCATTCGAAGGGGAAGATGAAGATAGCTGTCTGAAGGATGGCGTGTACACTGTTGAGGGGGATGAAACTGTGCCGGTCTTAAGTGCAGGCTTCATGTGCGCTAGAGGTTGGCGTGGTAAGACCAGATTCAATCCCTCAGGAATTCGCACTTATGTTAGGGAGTATGATCATGCTCCTCCAGCAAATTTATTAGAGGGTCGGGGAACTCAAAGTGGTGCGCATGTGGACGTAATGGGAAATTTTGCATTAATAGAGGACATTATAAGGGTGGCTGCTGGAGCTACTGGAGAAGATTTGGGAGGTGATCAAGTCTACTCTGACATTTTTAAGTGGTCCGAGAAGATCAATTTAGCGCTATGATTTTTCATGGTATGTGTGTTTCCTTCATTTGCAAGTCTGTAATTTCTAGCACTCGGCATTTATGGCAGTATCTGCATCCTTGCTCTGCCAAGTTGTTCCTTGTCCACGAAGTTTGTTTTGGACGAACTTTTCCCCTCAATACTAGTGGAACCTAGACATACAGAGTGTGAATCATCCCTGTAAAAGCAATGAAATGAGTGAACTGATATACTTATCGACTGTTGTATGCTTAGGTAGGTTTCTGGAGATCCTCTGCTTGTGGAAAGGTACAGCTACTTTGTTATCTGCAGGAAAACATCCATGTTAATATGACGGATGTTTGTTGGACAAGATAAAAGGGTTAAACTTCATTCTAAGTCAGAAACTTTCTGTGAAGTACATTTGGAAACATGACATCTTAGAGCCAATACATCCACAAAAGTCTTAACAATTGTTCCTATGCTATATGGCATCATTTCTAAACCAGTGATGATTTCCTTCCAAGAAAAGAGAGGAAATCATTGCTTGTTGGTTGGTCCAAGTATTGCATAAGAAATGCCTGCTAGATGTATAAAGCTACCATGATTGCTTTTTCCTCCCTTTCGTTTAGCATTTTTACTTGAATTATGACAGATAAGAGGGACTTTTATATGGATGAAGATCCAAAAATCTGCTCTCTCCTTGTTATTGAGGTCATTGAGAAGGTTCTGTCAAATGTCTGTTCTCATTTCCTTTCAGGTTTTGGTGACTTGTTTTTGTTCCAGCCGCTTCTTCAATGGGTGCTAAGCCAAGCAGATTTTCTTTGCAGAAGCATCACTCGAAGCATCTCTTTTGCCATCTCAAGAAACGAAGACTTTCCAAATGCTACGACTGCAGTCAAAATAAAATGTAAACTGCCTTTGCTTCTACAGACCCTTCAACATGCACATCAAGAGTAGCTGCCGTCTCCCTCTTTGTGGAGTATATATGTAAACTATTTCGCAGCAAGCAGACCAATATCTTATTCAAGGTTGCAGACAGTAAATTTTTGCAACCAAATTTAGCAGCATACGACTTGACAGACATGACAAGTAGTCGATTCATAAAGTTTTGCTGCTCCCCTTTGTATTCTGCCTTTGTAAACATTGTCATAGGAACTTCCGAAGCGCTTTAATCCAGTTTGTATTCATCAGTATGAAGTGGTTTCTCAGAATGGCCATGTGAAGTTTGTTCTAGGGTAGACAGACATTAATCACACAAGTTGCTTGGTCAGTTGCTGAGTCCTCTCAAAATCCAAGCATGCATGCAAGGTGTGCAAAAGGACAACAAAGCGTATATTACATGGACAGTGAGGTTGGATGAACACCCAGGCTAAAGATGTTTCCTAAATACTAGGATTCTCTACAGCATTTCAATATGGAAAAATTTTAGTACTATTGTTTTTCCTAATTCAAACTCACATCTTGTCAGGATTTTCCATGCATAGACAATTATCCCCCCCCTCTTTTAAATATAGAAACATTTCCCATCGCCTATTTTTCTTAGTCCCGTGCAAAAAGCGTGCATCACCATCCACAATATAATCACGCCCGGATAAGTTTTCACACCTAATCCAGTATTTATTTACTTTCTTATATCACGGAATGCACTAAACTCGGTTATAAATCTCGGATTTCAATTGTATTACGGCAAATAATACCGAAACAAGTAAATTATTCAACTGGACACCCAAAAATCCATCTATCTTTTTAAGGTAGTCAATCCTAGTAATTTCGGAGAATTCATAAACTCTAATTGAGAATCAAAATTGGCAAATTCAAAAATCGTGCCTTTAAATATGCTTTTGACTTCGACAATTCTGTTCGTTCTTTTTGTTTTCTACGACGCAGAGAGAGGGAGACACAGAGAGAGAGAGAGAGAGAGAGAGAGAGAGAGACTAGAGAGGTGCGACGATGGAGGGAGCGCAGTATAATCCGCGCACTGTCGAGGAAGTCTTCAAGGACTTCAAGGGCCGCCGAGCCGCCCTGATCAAGGCTCTCACCACTGGTCCGTTCGCCCGCCTGCCTCTCTCTTTCTCTCTGCCTTTTCCTTTCTTTCTTGTTTCTGTGGGTGATTCGTAGGCTGAATTCTCCGTTGAACGCTGTATGCCGTTCGCGGGCTTGTGCATGAAACTTGAGCAGGGGAGGCGAGGACCGCCTTTTCGATTCCGACTGTTCTTTTATGTTATTGTGGTTGGCTCTCTACTTGTACAGTTCGGGCATTGCTCCTTTTCGACTGGTGATGTCGTTATGGTTTTCTTTGCAGGAAATTGTAGTCGTGAATAACGTTCTTGTATGTTTGTGTGTGTGTGGTGTTGGGGGGTGGGGGTGGGGGGATGCTTGTTTGTTTTCTCTCCATGTTGTGTCATGAATGTATGGTCGGTTGCTGGACTATAGGTTGTTTGATTTTGCGAATTTATCACGAACGGATTGATGGGTAGCCTTGCAAACCTTGGCAGGCTTTGAATTCTCTGTTTTTATTTCGGGTGAGGAGGAGAATATGGATTCTGTTTCAGGTCGACATGGTTATTTAGCCTTATTTAAGGAGGGGGGAGAGAGAGAGAGAGAGAGAGAGATGTCGATTTGTCCTGGTTATGTTTGCAAAGGTGCAAGTGTCAAGTTCGTTAGCTAGATAATTATCCAGTTGGAGAGTAGACATGGATGTTAATTTTGGAGTTATGATTCCTTGACGATTTTATGTGAGCAAGCTGGAAGGAGCGTGTGGTAGTAAGTGCCTTTGTTGGGTCTTTCATGGACAGCTTTTGCTGGCCTAGTACCGTAAAGATATTCATGACTGTTCTCTTGTGCTTTTTCCCTAAAAGAGTGCTTGCTCTACTGTTGCAGATGTTGAAGAATTTTATCAGCAATGCGATCCAGGTTAGTTTTACTTCAGCCTTGCCATAGCATTGCTGTGTATTGTTGGTTGTAATGTCCGCAAGTTTTTGGACTACCTCATCATCACCGTATCTTCTGGGGTGCACAACCATTGAGCATTCTTTGGAGCTAGCCTTTGTTTCACACTATTACATTCATGTAAAATGGATTCAATTTTTTTCCATTCGTTTCAAAACTTCCATAATCCCAATTGTTTTTTGGACAACATGTATGTTGCTTATCCTTGTAAACTTTGGTTTCTTCATTGATGGGTCATTGGTTCACTTACATTAATGGAGCAAGTTTTTCTTTTGTCTTTTGGTTGTGTTAATCCGTTGCTTGCTAACTCAGAATATTAGTACATAGCAGATAGGAGTCAAGATTTACCGGGAGCCGATCTGGTGATGTGATTATCCTGATTATCTAGTGGATCAATTGAATTCATTGACCATGTTCAAATTGGTCAAATTAGGAGATACTTTTGGTTTTTACAGTGGGTCTTTCAGTTTTATATGACATTTATTTCCACTCTCATTCCTTTTGCTGTCTCTATCTCTGGCTATGATAAACTTGTTTATTATCATTCCACAGGAAAAGAGAACCTCTGCTTGTATGGCTTTCCAAGTGAACAATGGGAAGTGAACTTACCTGCTGAAGAAGTGCCCCCAGAGCTCCCAGAGCCGGTTCTAGGTATTAACTTTGCTAGGGATGGCATGCAAGAAAAGGACTGGATATCTTTAGTGGCTGTCCACAGTGATTCCTGGCTGATTGCGGTTGCCTTCTATTTTGGTGCTAGATTTGGATTTGATAAGGCTGATAGGTAAGATCTTACTCTTTCCATTCTTTTTTTACAAGGTCAACTTGCTTGTGCTTGATTTTTGGCAATGTGAGAACAATTTCTGAGAAGATGTTTACTATTCACACTGCAGCAGAATAGATATAAGGGTGTTTCTAGCTCTAGTTTGACAGATTTACTTGTTCTCCATGAAGGAAATTGATACAGAGCTGTTTCCAAACTACTGGAATGGACTTCCTCATCAAACTAAATTAAACTGTGAATAACATTTAATCCCTATGCTGTGCTAGCAATCTGTAACTCTTATGCTGTAACTTTTTGGTAGTCCATGTCACTTTAAGCTCCCTATGGTTTATCTTTATGGTGCAGGAAGCGGCTCTCCAATATGATACATGACCTTCCAACAATCTTTGAAGTGGTGACTGGTGCTGCAAAGAAAGAAAGGGCAAGGTCGTCAGGAGTGAATCACAGCGGCAGCAAATCCAAGTCTTCTTACAAACCGGTATAAAGAACTTTGTTTGCATACCTAAAGAGTTGGTAGATGCATGCAGCTATATTTACATGGTTTGATGATATTGAGAAGAGTTGACCACTGTTGTCATCCTTTCAATGCTCCAACTTTATTAACATCTAATAAGCAATTGCAATCAGAGGAAGGTAGTTACTTTAATTTCTGATGATCTATAGGCATTCTAGAGAATTCATGCTGAAAGCTAGGTTAAGACTTGACTGACTTTTGCAGTATTGTAGTTGGCCAACTCGTATTTGTAGCTGCCAGATTATACATGTCAATGACTGAACTGGTTCTTTTATAGTCTTCTCCCTTTTGCCCACAAATTTGATTGAGATTTTTGTTGCCATCATCCACAGCGAGCATCTGATTCTCGGGGAAAATATGTGAGAGAACCACTGGAGAAGGAAGAAGATGAGGAGTTGGATGAGGAAGACGAGGAGGAGAATGGGGAGACCCTGTGCGGAGCCTGTGGGGAGAACAGTGCTGCGGATGATTTCTGGATCTGCTGTGACCTGTGCCAGAGGTGGTTCCATGGCACCTGTGTGAAGATAACTCCAGCTAGGGCCGAGCATATCAAACAGTACAAGTGCCCATCATGCAATAACAAGAGAGCTCGGACTGGAAATTAGTCCACCGTCCAGGCAATGCAGCGTGCTTCCTTTGCTCTACAAGCTCTCCCGAATCACAGAGCTCCCTGCTGTTTTCTTTTTTATCTTTTACTAGCATCACATTGAACTTTTTATTTTAGGATATTGAAATTTAGACATTGGGAGCTATTTATTTAATTCACATGGTGGCATTTCATTTGGACTTTTGGTTATGGATGTCGTGTGACAAGACGTTGCACAAGACGTCTGCAACTACTTTCCGCATTTGCTTGCTGGTAGTTTAATTGCTTAGCGGAAGTTGGGATTGTCCGTCAGTTATTTCGAATTAGTTTTTCCTTACAGTAAACAGCCATTTGTCCTGATGAATCATGCGCATCGTCTATATATCCTCGCTATTGCCTGTATGTTCCCCCACAGCTGGAAGAGAACCAGGATCATTCATGCTGACGCACCCCAAGATTCTTTAATTTTGGGGCTTGTGACGCAAAACCTATGCCATCTCTAGGAGGCTCGCTGAAGGTTATCTAGACACCCGTAAATCATCGTTATAATAATGTCTTTACCTAATCGGTCAAGATCTCCAGGTAGAGTGAACGCCAAGGCAATGAAAAGTAGGTTGGTGTAGGGCATGTGAAACGATTCTTCCTAGTGCCATATCCATTCCCTCCATTCTAACTGTCCTACTTGCCCCCCCACCCAACATAATTAAAGCCATCCAAGTAGAATTATTTTAACAAGATTTTGGCCTCGGCTTGTTTTTGGAAAATCCACTTGCTTTTTTTAAAAAGGATGATTTGAAAAAAAAAAAATTTAAATAATTATTTATATTGCTTGAAATAATTAGTCAATGAAAATTGTTTTCATCGTTGACAAAAGAATATGCTTGAATAGTTTCGTGAATAATGAAGATACTCTTCATTCAATCATTTTTCTAATCGATATAAGTTATCATTTATAGCATAATGTTTTTCAAATTATTAATTTTTCACAAAGAAAATAGACCCTTTCTCTCTCCTCATGCGTGCTGTCAATCATTTTTATCTGTAGTTGGAAAAATTACCAACCCCATCCCCCGAAAGTTAGTTTAACTCCGTGAAATAACGAGTCTCGAATGGCTAAGCATTAAAGAAAGAATTAATAGCAAGGCCTAGTTGGAGAGATTCCTAAAGGTCATCCAAGGTACCAGATGCTATTCCCAACTTTGGGGAGAATCTTGAAAAAGCACTATACGGCTCATCGTCACAAAAAAGGAACCAAACTCGAAACGAAAACCTAAAATGCATTACAGAACAGAGTAATACAACTGGCATGACCAAATATGGAACATTGACAAGCTGTCGAAGAAGTTAATCCATATATCGCGCAAAGTGAATATAACATATTTTTGATGGATAAACCAGCTAATATAAGTACATTGATCGGTCCTCAGGAAAGGCAGCCAGGCAAAGAGGAAAAAAGGCAAGGAAGTAGGAAAAAGCCAAAAAAAACAGCAAGAGAAATTAACAGAGTTTAGCAGAGAAATCCCCCTTCACGTCCCCTTTTATTGATTGTCAACTCAAACCGTCTTGACTCTTCGCTGAGAGCCGTTTCAGAAACTCGTAGGTAGTGATCATTGTGGTCGCCGACATCGACATGGAAGCCCATCTCGGCCCCAGACCTCTGTAACAAGCCATCCAACCACCTTCCTTAACCAAGTTCCTAATGGTCTGTCCGACAGTTGGTCCCCGCCTCCCATTTTCCTCCCCTTCTAAAACTTGCAGCCTCGTCTTGATAGTATCCAGGGGCGTCGTGATTAGAGCTGACACACCACCTGCCATGGCCGCGCTGACTCCCTGAACCGCCATTACCATTTTTGAATCTGGCTTAATTGCATTGCCGCCGTTCTCATTGCTCCCACCATCCTTCTTATAATAATAGCAGCCAATCCCACCCCACACAAGGCGTTGCGCAACAGAGTATGATGCCCACCACACTGCATTCGACGGCGCATATGTCAATATCGATATTCCGAAACCTCTATACAAGCCCCTCACACCATCAGTCCTGAGTATCTTCCTGAAAGCATCGATCCCATTGAGATATTTACATGCCGATGCATTGGAAACACCCGAACTAGAAGGGCCACAACAACCGCCTTGTACCATGAGCCTCTGGCTCACAACATCGACCGGAGTCCAAACAAGCTGCGCGGCCATCGCAGCGCTTAAACCCGCCATCGCATTCGCAATAGCAGCTGCGGTGGGCTCCGAGAACCCTAGCTGTACAGTCGTCGATCCGACATTACTCTTCGTGACCTCCAGAGCTCCCATGTACAGAGCCCGGGCAGGAATCGTACCCATCAGAGAAGTCCCGAATCCCCTGTACAAAGCCCTAAAACCCTCGTGCCTGACGATGGTGAACGCCGTCCTTACGCAAGGGACTTCAGACTGAGCCACCTGTTGCCGGGTCTTCAGCAACACGATAGGGTACAGCGTCGCCGAAACACCCGAGAAAAGCGCCGCGCCGAGGACGAAGAACTTGGACTTATCGAGCATCTGCCAATCGATTTCAGCAGGAATGTGAATCTCCTGCTCGATTCTTCCTCGGCCGCGCTCAAATTCATCTTATCCACTTTCGAAAGCTCTCTAAAAATCCTTCGAAATATCGAGTAAAACACTAATCTTTCTCCTACCTAACCTAACCTTCTACGTCACCGTCAGTTAACAAACACTGAAACTGTACAAATCACTCGAGAGCTTAAAAAAAAACGAAAAAAACGAAACCTACGCACAACACCAGCCGCACGCTTGCAGCTACAAAACCATCGCCCACCCCAACACAGGAGCTGGATCACGAAGAAACCGCTGCCGGGCGCCCTGAAATCGGAGGAGGAGGCTTGGATTGGGGGTCCTTTTTCCGCTTGTGGAACCAGGTCTTGGATCGGACTCGGATCAGAGTGAAAGGATCGAACATCTCCAGTTTCAACAGTCGCGAGGGAACCGAAAGGAGGAGTAAGAACAGTCGAGCCAATCTGACCGGGAGAACCGTCATCATCGCCGGCACACCACCGCCCCGTCGGCGACGCGAGGAAGTCCTCCGGGAATCCCGGAAGGTCGCGAGCCGGAATCGAACCTCGATCGGCAGCAGGAACCCTCACGATATATACATCAAAATACACGCGAGAGAGAGCACATCGGGGCTGGACGTACGGATCGCGGATCGAGAGAGATCGAGAGAAGAGATGGAGCGGGAGAGAGAGAGAGTGTGTGTTTGCGGAGCTTTCTTCTTTTTGTCAGTTCGGGTATTGTTGTAGCAGATGAAGTTCGGCGTGAGGGAGGGGTGGGCGACCGGCTGCGGAGGTCACTCTTTGGATAGGGCGGGGGAGGGAGGGACGGACACGTGTCGGTTACCGGTTTGGGGGCGCCGGGCGTTTCGTTAGGGTTACGAGAGGGGGCATCGGCAGGCCACTCTTTTTTTTTTTTTTTTTTGGGCCAGAGAGAGTGACGTGTTATCCATATCCATTGAACGAGGTCTGGGAGAGTATCCCGTGCGGGCAGGCGCATGGTAAGGTCCCGAGGATTAGGGCCCACAACTTTGCTGGATCTAATCCAGCCATCAAGCGACGACGGATTTTCAGGAAATGGAGTAGGGGTTCCCATTAGGTTTTCCTGCGATGGCTTGCTTTGTCCATTTCAATAAGCTTGATCTAATCTAATCATCAAACAAATGACCAATTTTAGAAAATATCCAATCGAGATGGCATCAAGATTTGATAGATCGGACCGGTTATGAAATTCGATTAGACCGGCTATGAAATTCCACAATAGCAAAAGTCGATCGTGCCGAACGGGAGGCAACCCTAAGTATTTGAAAGGGCGATGTGGGGTCGAATGCTGTTACAGACGTGTTTTCTATGTGCTGAAATTCCAAACTCCATCAGCGTTCATCTTGACAAAGACAATTGTTGCGAGCACAACTAGAAATCGATGGTCCAAGGCCTTCATCGACGAGATTTGGTTACTTATCGAGGGGCAAAAATCATAGTGTGTCGGGAATCCAAGAACCTGATGTAAATTTGTACAAAGATGCTGCTGCAGTAATTACATTATTCGAAATGCATCAGCCCTTTGGTGTACAGAAAGAATTTGTGTGTGAACTCTACATGTACATGTAAGCTATTATGTACACAAATCTATTGCTGGTTCCACGGTGTGGCTTGACAAGAATATAAGGTTCTTGAGAATCTTCTCCAGGACACAACCATCTTTTGCAGGATTTAAGAGGAGCGGTATCGTGTCGATCTTGTGTTCCTTCCGAGTGCGATGATTGACGATTAGACACCTTCGCCACCCCCAAAGATACGGCCCTTTCACTCAAGTGAGGCATCGGCTTCCTCATCAGGAAGTTGTATGCAATGATCTTAGTCTCGTGAAGACTGCATAAGCTCAAACCACTGCATAACCCAGGAGCTGTCAATAGTCAGCATCGCAGACAACAAACATCGATTAAACATCAAGGGGTCGAAGGGAGAGTACCTGTCTCAATAAATCGGCAAGAGTTCTGGGCAGCGCCTCGATGTTCCGCAGAAGAATGTAGTATGGGAAAGGAAAAGAGTCCAGATATTTAGAAAATTTAATATTCCCACCCTGGAAGGTTGCTTCCTGTATATAAGAGACGAAAATTGAGAAACAAGAGGTTGTATTAGGGTGGATTAGTTCTTGAGAGGCATGTGGTTACGCGAAAATTTCAAAGATTTACCATGAGATCCATGATCGACTCCTCCGGACTATCGAGAAGGAGAAAAGCCACCAAACGCTTGCTATTCAAAAAATCCCTAACGCGGCGCTTTAAGCTCTCCTGTAAGAAAAATTCAGAAGCTTATTAAGAAACCGTTGGAGAAGCTCTGTAAGATGTAGGGCTTTGCTTTCGGTTCATTGACATGGGTACTTACCTTCTCGTGGAAGCGCCCATCGGCAATGATCAGCACTAGCTGCTGTAAAGGGTTCTGTCCAGAAGGAAGACGGGCTTTGGTGACAGCAACATCTAGCATTTTGTTTAAATGCTTCAACAGGTCAACAACAGGTTCATCAACAATCGTGTTCTCTTGCTTGAACGTCAAACTGGAGATCATCTGCTCAAGTTAAAAGAATGGTGAATACCGGTCAATGGAAAGTGAAATAAGAGAGTGAGAATCAAAGCTTGCGCAGCACACGGTTATGGAATGTGCCCTTTCTTTCTCATCCAGACAAATAAAAGCAAAGAGATTCCATATCGCAAAACCAACCTTGATTCCAGCCTCCCTTGTGAACGGCAAATCAAAATCATGCAGCAATCTTATGTTTCCCTTTTTTCCAAAACTTGCAACAGCCAGGTTACCCATTTCAAGTTGGGATAGAGCGCGGCACACTGTAACCAAAGCTTCCACAGCTACATCTCCACAACCACTCTCTGACATGCTACGAGAATCGTCAACAGCTATCACAACTTGGTAATCACGTTTGTCCGGTCGTGTCCTCCTCAGCCATATTTTGTCCTTTCGGTAGTGACTTGCTATGTATGGAATCACCTGATATACAATCATGCAGAAGGAATAAGGGGAAGATTGCAAATCTGATTACTTTAGTTTGCAACTAATTTAATCACAAATAGATTTTACCTTCTTCATGTTTATCCTTTTGCCAGTTTTATAGTCTCCTTGGAGCTTACTAGCTAAAGTAGGTTCCATCACAAGACGCAATTGTTCAGCCAACTCCTGAGACAGTCTCGTAGTACGCAATTCATATCTCCTCCAAAGAGAGGCAGCATTATTTCTTTCATCACTGGAAATATCTCGGGAATCTGGGCCATTTTGCAGATTGTCAACATCTATAGACATTTCACTGAGCTGAAGAATGTCATCGCTCGTAGATACTTTGTTGATACGAACCAAGCTCTCAGACAAATTTCCAGGATTACTTTCACGAGGATCCTGGCCATGAGGAGATCCTTCATTAGGCAACTTTCCCAAGTCAGAGACCAATGAGGGCTCCTCAGGTTTTTTACTCCTGATTGAAGTAACATCGTGTCTAGGCTCTTCTGAACTCTGCATCTCAGTTTCCATCTCAGCAACTTCATCAGTACGGTCTACCGCTGAATTCTTTTCATTGGCCATGTCACCATCAATTTGGTGCTCAATCTGTTCAGCAGTTGCAGGTCCCAAGGCTTGCTCTGTCCCCTTCTCACCCTCAGAAACAAAAGCATACTCATCTGCATTTCCATCCTCCATCTCATCCTGTCCCTCCTTTTTGTCTTCTTGAATATCAACAGGAATTTTCGCTCTCTCTTTCCAACCTTCAAGTGCATCCCCTATGCTGCGATACGGATTTGGCTGTGGTCTTTGAAGAGGTGATGGCTCATCCATAGGTAGCTGATGTTCCGGTTGATCATCACTTAATTTACCACCATGTGATGAATCAGCAACCATAATTTCAGGTTCAGTACCAGAAGGTGAGTTTCTGCCAGGAGCTACTTCATTTTGAGTATTGCTGTTATTGGCCCAGTTCATTTCTGGCCTTTCATTCGCTGAATCCGATGTTCCTAAGTCATGCCTCAGTTGTACTCCTGAATCTGCCATAGGGACATAATCATCATCATTCCTGGAACTTTCTTTACTTGGAAAGTCTTTCTCTGCTGTTAAATCCATTGCTTGACTATCATCAGATACAGCATCTCCATCATCCTTTTGAGAAGTTTCAGTTGCTTGCTCAATTTCCGCCTCCTCTAAACTTTCATCCATAGCATCGGTTTCCTCATTCTGATCTTCATTTTCTACCGGTTTATCTTGCTCTTCTTGACCTACTTCTTCCATAGCATTGATATCCTTTACTTCATCATCAATCTGCATGCCCTCTTCAGAAGTTTGATTCAACTCATTGACCTCTAATCCAGAAGAATCCATATCCGCTTTTTCGTCATCCACATTTGTGTCCATATCCTCCACATCAGCAGCATCATTCGTTTCATTGGCATCATTACTGTGATCTTCATCCTGCACCGTTGCACCTTCTTCCTTTGCTCTGAGTTCCCTTTGGTTCTCATCTCTATCTCTGACTGAAGGCCCTGATTCATACTTCTCATTTCCCTTTTCTGGGCTGTTATCGTCATCCTTGTTCCATAGTCTCTCATCAACAACCTCACTGTCATCCCCATTTTTTCCCATTGCAGATTCAAGCTCCTCACCATCGCTGTTGTCATTTTCGTCCTCAGTGGAATCCTGACTCACACTAAATGTATCAGCTGCAAAATCCTGCTCCATTTCAATCCCTTTCTCATTCTTGTTTGGGACTTCTGTGGAGGCATTTTGTTCTTCTCCTGGCTGTGAGAATATTAATAATAATAAAAAGAAGGTATTAGATAACAAATTGGTACAAGGCATCAAAGCAGGGTGGGTCAAGAGCTGTATCTTTACCTTTGCAGAATCCCCAAGAAGTTGATCCTCATCAATTATTTGATCACTCACATCATTGATTCCTTCCCCTTCACCCATACCCGTTCCTTTATCATTCTGAGATGTGGCTTGGCCATTCTCATCCGTCGGATCTTCGGAGATGTGCCAAACCCTCTTGAGTATAACAGAGCTAGATCTTTAGCAAGTGTATGGGTCATTAAAGAGATCTGTAAGCAAGTCAGATGGGTTACCTTCAGTATAAATGGAAAAGCTACTCTATAAAGTAGCCATTCTCATCAAGTGAAATCATACATCTGACCCTAAAACAAGACTTACTGTTCTGTTCACAATCAAAAGATCTCTCAGAAGAGCATTCCCGAAATCCAAAAGTACGTTCAACATTGTGCGCATTTTGTTAAAATACAACCCAATTTGCAAAGACAGCCCCGCATTTTCTTGACCAGGGAAATTAATTATTTTTTCCTGTAAATTCAGAAGAAAAGAACAAGTTATGATCTCCTCAAGTAATTTCTTACAAAGAGGAAATACAGTGTCCACATACCGCCAAACAAATTGCTCTAAAAGTATCATCACACAATGGCCCTATGTTTAAATCTGTTGCATAAGCTTTGAACAGAGTTTTCCATGAGGTGATATTCTGCTGTGATTCTTTAGAAAGATCACAACCATCACAGACTGAGGTAAGTTTCTGCAACACGTGCATAACATGTTCATATGCCACCGTTAAGGCCCCACGAAATTCTGCTTCCAGTTCAGAGTAGAGTGAAGATGTCAACTCCATTCTCACTCCTAGGGCAAATCTGAATTGTTCCTGGATCTGTTTCCCCTGATAAAAAAAGAAAAGTACATCGCCATTTAAAAAAATTCTGCAGTCCTATTAATAGTTCAAAATTTATTACCAAATCCATGAAGGACAATATCCATGTCAATCTATAAATTAGTGACATAAGTAGTCAAACTCAATTGAATAGGAAAAAAACCACCACGGTGTTCCAAAGAAAACAAGGAAATTAACATAGAGAAGGCTCTTCAACATTTGCTTATCTCAAAGTTCCCTAAAGAAAACAAGCCGATCCATCTGAAAGACTCTTAGGGCATGCATGATAATCATTTTATTTCTGTTCCAGAACTATTTTTCTATTCTAAACTTGTTGCTGGTAAAGAAATCCATTCGATAAAACAATTTCATTTTTCAATTTCTAGAATATATTTCTATTCCAGAAATAGGTTTGGCATAGAAATCAGAAGTAAATTTTTTTTACTTTTCTATTTCTAAAATAGAAATCAAAAATTGTTTCTCTTTTTTACTTCTTAGTCGAAGGAGTCTCTCCCTAATCCCTAACCATTCGCCCCCCTCTGGTTGCCGCCAGCTGCCACTGCCACTTGGAAGGGAGAAATTTTATGTTGTTATCAAACGCGTATTTTTGCTCAGAAACTCATTCAATAATAAAAATAGAAAAATTTATTTCTGTCACAGAAATCAATTTCTCGCTAGAAATTTTATCATCCGCGCCCTTACAAACAAGTTCTACACTGTTCAAGCTTATCTGAAATATCAGTCTGATGTATCTAGAAATCATTACCATATCACAGTTTACCCCAACTTTTATGCTGTAGATGAAGAGTTAATATTTCAGATATTCCATTGTAAAATCAATCATGGTGCAGACTGCCATCATATCATGAACACAACGATCATTTCATTCATCCACATTTTCGTCACAATGCATCACAAATTATCCCATCTGTCAGTGGAGTTATTTATTTTAAATTCATCTCTACATTTTACTTCTAAATTTGGTACTCAAATACACATTCCACATCATAAGTCAACTCCAATCATAGGCCATACATCTATTACAATCTAACCAATTGGCTTAATTTCCAACATCTTATTACAGCTGCCTCTCAGACAATAAAACTCTTAATTCACTACAGTCAGGATGTGGTCTGGCTATTTTTGACAGGCCTGGATGATGACAAAACCAAGGCTCTGATATAAGTGGTGTTTCCTTCTCTATTTTCTCGAAGTTACATTCATCCTTACATTAACAAAGTCAGCCATAGGATATGCTCGAAATATTAAGATAGAGTAAACATGCTTAAGTAAGAAAATAAATAAAAAATTAAATATTATCAAGAAGTCTAGAAAAGCAGAATTACCTGCTTGATTATGTAATCCAAACAACCAAGCAGTATGAACTTGACCGAGCTTCCATCACGACATTGATTGCGAAATGAAATGAGATGCTCCTCAAACTCCTTTAGCACCTCAAAATTCTGGAATACCAGCCTCTCCTCATCTGTTGAAATTACAGGAGCATCCAAGGATCCATTGACTATGTTTATGGCTCCATCACGGCCGAGAAGACCAAGATCCAATGCTTCCTGTAATTAAGTTCACTTGAGTCTCCAGACTAGAATAGCTATAGTTCTAAAATAAAAGTATTGAGCACATCGAAAGAAAAAAGAGCACCTTAGATTTGTGGATGACTGGAATGAAACTCTCAAAAAAGTTTTGAATTTCATTCGCAGCAGCATGAACACTTTGACAGTTATTCAGATGAGTGTTCTGCACCTCTTTTAGCAACAGCAAACCATCATGTAACATGGCCCACAAGCTGTCAAATAGTTGCTGCACATACAAAAGAGATGCATTAGACCACATTACTAATATATAAGCATCGAGCAATGATATAGATTGAAAGACACAGCCAACCTTCTGTCGCCACAAGCATTCCAATATGGCATGCTGATTCCGAGCAAAGGTGCACTCCAGAGATGAATCAGAATATACATGTTCGAGAGTAGACACACATCTATGCAAGCACTTCAAATGATGAGATAAATCGTAGATGGCATCCCGCTGCTCTTCCTGAATGACTATTAGATGGCACACAAAGGAGAATGATCGAGTGACCTACAAAAGGTTAATGGATGTATTATATGACAAGTACTTTGACTTGTAGAAAATGCCTTAACAATAAACAGGACCAAATTGAAAGCAAGCACAAGCTAAGCAAACTATCAAGGCTTGCCAAAGCGTTAACCACTGCACTCGAAGGTAGCTGTGGTCATGAGATAATTGGGTTACTTTTTTATGTTTCTTATAGGGTATATAAATTAATATAATATTTGTGAAGATGAGCAAAAGAAATTTCATTAGGTGGTAACAAAACTGATCACATGTTTTAACTGGATTATTTTGTAGTTGTTTCAACAAGGGTGGTGCCCAGCACAGGTGAGGTGCAGTCTTCCATATCCTGTCTTTACGTACCTGATCAAGAGTGAAATCTTTGTGGAAGTTCAAACGAATATGCTGTAGAAGCTGCATTGATCCAATGCTCTTGAAGTAGTATTCATTGGCTACCTTCCATTCAGTTTCCAATGGGTCAATCGGAACGCCTTGAGAAGAAACATCCACAGCCCTTGATGACAGTCTACAGCATGTTGACAGCAGATGCCCCATTATATTTGACGACCGATGCAACCAGCTAGAGTCAAGTTGATCCTATTTATCATATGACAATCTATCAACAGTTGAGACTAAAAGAATAGTAAAGAGGAAAAAAATGATAACATGGACTTTCTGCCATTAAAACCTCAATCAACATTGACATGTGCCTCGATAAGCCCGAGCTTTCTAAATACTTTAGGAGATCAGCCATAGCCCTTCTCTTTCGTATATTTTTAGTCACATCTTTCCACAGATTGCCACAATCCAATACAGCCCTTGACACATTTTCAAGAGTTGACCAAAGCTCCTTCCACTCTCTCTCATATACAACCGTCGGAGTAGCTGAATCCTTCCTTATAATGTTAGCCACTGCACAAGTTATGAAGCCTCAAATCCTTAATATGTCACAATGAAAGAATTTAAGAACTTCTACATCATGAATAAAGAGTAACCTTCAGAATGCTTAAAGGGTGACAACAACTTGACAGATTCAGGAGTCATCCCAGTGTTCAGATTCTCTGAAACATCATATACTTTCATCCTCCAATTTGTGTACCAGACAAATCTACATGAGGAATTAATGAATCAGTATTCCTAAAAGGTGTCGAGCTTATGAAGCGCTTGGATTGCAGGTGCAACCCACCCTAGAAGGGAAAGCCAATACAGCAAGTTTAGCCAACATGGTGAATGATAAGTATGCTCATTCAACACAGACTGCCTCTGCCAAATATAGAATACTATATTGAACTCATTCTTGTAGATTTAATTTTTATTCTTCAGGTGGAAGTGGAGAAAAATAGTCTAACCGGTCTTTGTTGTCAACAGCTGTCAGATCAAAAGCAGCATTCAGCATCCCTATGTTGTCATCCAGAAAAACATGTAAGAAGTTCGGAGAACGCAGAGACTGAGCATCTATTCCACTTTGTGCTGTTTTTTGGTTCAGAATGGATTTCACAGGTTGCTGAAGTACATCCTGAAACATAAATAAAATGGAAATTCAGATGTTAAAGACATTTAAGCGTGATGTTTTTTGGCCTGGAACACATAAAATGGAAATCCAGAGGTTAGTGATTTAATCACAATGGTTTTGGAAAGTCCTCGTTGCATCCAACATATTGACAGATAAAATTTTACTTTTATCATGCTACCCCAAATGACAGACTAAATCTAGGTGATGTGATATAAAAAGAAAAACTATCTGAATACTTGAATCAGGATGTTTGAGATGCTCTCAGAAAACAATAAATCATTAAATGAAATCCATTCAAACAAACTGCCAGAGAATCACTGGGAAACACATTCCACGTACACTGAACTTTTGCATAAGCTTCCTGAACCTGTGCCTCATCCTTTTTGAAGTCTCAATCGACAAGCAGCTCTCAACACGTTCTTCCCACTTATACAGTTTCATAAGTTCTTTAATTTCCATTTCAATACTTCTTCTACTAGCCTCCATATGCTCCAGTATTCTGCAAATCATATCAGCATAAGCAACTAGCAAATCTCCAAAAATAAAGATCATGCAATGGAGTACAAACAAGCATCTGAAAACTCACATTGGCAGAAATTGCATGTTAAGTCCAAATAAATTGTAAAGAACTTTCAGATTTTCCTTGTGACGAGAACTGCAAATCAATAGAAAAGAAACTATATTATGTGCCAAACCAATAGGAGATAAATAACACCAGTATAATTGCATATGCCAACAAGATTAAAGATGATCTTTGGACTATGGATACATGGTAAGATGTAAAAGGAAGTAGATGATACAAATAAAGCATTTATTCCATGTAAAAGCAAACAGTGAAGTACAAGGTAGATTCAGCACTATAACATGCATTGCACATATTATACCTTGCACATATTCCAAGTTGTAGACCTGCGTTGATTTGACCATGAAAAGCAAGAATCAACTGGATGCGTCTTCTAAATTCACCTACATTTGATGTCTGAATGAAGTCCTCCAAACTGCATTTCTATTTTTGTTAGATGCAACCACTCAAAAAACACTAAATTTCCCTAATATATACATCCAGGTAAGTCAGTTTTTTTGGTACCTTTGTATCGTAGACTCATTGTATGCAGAAACATCAGCAGAATGACTATAAATAACTGTATATAAGGGGAACCAAAGCTGCAGAAAAAAGAATGGACAAACAATAAGGAAAACAACTCTTGAGAGAGAAAAAGAATGGTTAAAAATAGTAAGGAACCAAAAGATTGATTCTGTTGGGAAATAGCTGTGATGTAGATGTATAGCTACTCCTAATTTAGTTAGAGAACATGAATCAAAGACCTGCCTCATTAGGTTTTTTGTAAGCAAGTTGTCAAAAGTTTCATCTAGCAACAAAATGATTAACAGTTTAATTTCTTTTTGCACTACAATACTTTACCAAGAGAAACAATACAACTATTCCAAGGCCACTGCTAAGATCATTTTACTAGTTTAAAGTTGCAAGATAACCTAAGATAAAAAGGATCTCCATTTTCTAAAGAAATAGAGAAAGGGCCTGGAATCTCGATAAAGAAGAAACTTAAATGCGCAAAGAACCACAGAATCATAATGTCTAGCTACCTACCCTTGTAGATTAGATAAAAGAAAAACCATATTCACAACCTAGCTTGCTATCAAATATCATCTTAATTTTGTAAGCCCCACAAAACAAGCTTCTTGGAATATCTTTCTCACCAAAAGCTTAGCTTACCTTGGCTGCATTCATCTCATACTGATCCTGCACCTCATCTAGCAATACTGGCCAACACTCAAATTCCTTCTTTTGCCATGAGGACACCAAACCAACAATAGGCTCCAGTTGATCTAAGAAAACATTTAAGAAGAGGAAACAGAAAATCATATATAAGCAGAATATCAGCTTTTTAAAAGGCAGAAAAAAATTGATGTATTTATTATCAAAGGACATACCAGATAGAGACAATCTGGGCATACTATCGTGTAATACATGAGCCCGGTTGAGCAAGAACTGCAATCCTGAAAGAGCCTTCAAAGGGAGGAAAAAAATTATTTGTCTTATCCAGAGGGGAAAATACAAAGAAAAGATCCAACCTCAGTTTGACATAATTATGTACCTTCAGTTGTTTTAACAGGAATAACCTTATCTAGTGAATGCACAGAACAAAATTATTAATGTACTAGCAACCAACCAAAAGTTTAGTCCTTGCAATCTTGTTTTCTGCATCATTTGACCTTCCTATACAGAAAGAACTGTGTTGTCATTACCTTAGCCAGGGGAGTATCCACAGGAAGTGCCAACAGCATTCTAATGACATCCAAAATTTTCTGAAGTCCAGGATGATCTTCCCACTCGCTTAAAAGAGCAAGAATGACTTTTTCCAATGGGAGAAGGAGCTTGACCATTTTATACATATCGTGTGCATTTGAATCCTGTATGATGCAGCCAACATGTAATTAGTACTCCATATAGTCATGCTTTTCAACCATAGTCCAGATTGCAGAGGCAGCAACAATAGCAAAACCTTATAAAAATTATATCCACGGCCAGAGAGAGTGGACGAAACATGACTCAAAGAAAGATTAAGCAAGTGCTCCGGAATAAGCCTTGTGTCTAAACTGGCAAGATTGGGACTTCCTAAATCTGAAACAAGAACAGGTAAAGTTGAGTTTCCAGGGTAAAAAAGGAACCAATTATCAGCACCAAGCAAAAAAAAAATTGCTACCTTTGATCATTCCTGCTCCCAATCTGTATGATTCCTTGAAGTTTCTTAAAATGTTTTCATCAGAAATTCTGAAACTTCCAGGCTGAGAAAAAGAAAGAATCAATTCATATGCAGTGTCAAAGAATGTCTAATCATTAAAGAAATTAGTCCACTAAAATTCAAGACCAAAACTTAAGTCCAGAGCAAGCACATGAAAAAAGGTGAGTCACATTGGGGAACATGTGTTCAGACAATCAAAGAGTTTCATAAATTAAAAATCTAATGGTTAAATCAAATAACCTCTAAACCAAAGCACGCTGAAACATGACTATGTGACTACCAAAACGTCAAAAAAGTGGTTTATCTCCCAAACCCAGTGCTACATCCATACATCAAAAAGAAAATATTTATGTGTGGAGAAGCTATGTAGGACATTTTCTGGATGCAGCGATCAAAGTTCCTTGAAACTTATGCAGCATCTAATTCTCATTGATAACAACGCAGAAATTAGAATCTTTTTGGAAGACCATTCTTATCCCTGGAACTCACTATTATTCTCTAGTAATGATTACTCCATCAACTTAACCCAAACAATCTAAATTTCATCACAGCAAATAAATGCCTTCTGTTCTGACAAGAACAACTACTACTGCAAAGTGTAAAGCAAGACTGCTTCCACCACAACATGATCTTCTCAGTAAATTCCAGAATATTGAATATTTAATAGCAAGGCAATAAGGCTAGCAAATGGAAGTAAACAAGCAAAATCATTCCAGTGTACAGGGATACTTATCATAGCCTCAAATACAATAGAACCTGTAATGTCAAAGGAAAATCAACTCACCGCAGCAACAAGATCAATCGACCCAAATAACTGATTGTGGATTTGAACCACGTCACTCAAAACAGGTTCTTGAATGGAACTCCATGCATCATCCACACTTTCAACCTCATTGGCCTGTACATGAAAATGACAAACACTAATATAAGTGCTCTGATAAAACGAGAATGACAAACAAACACGGAAGCATTACCTTTTCAGTGCTTTCTTCTTCCACAGCCAACTGCTGCCACTCTAGAAAGCTTTCACTTGCAAGTGACTGTCTAAGACTAGATATGTTTACTTCAACAACAGTGTCAATGTCAAATGCTCGAGGTTTAAATCTGAATTGCTGAGAAGAAGATTCTTCTTTTATTTTTGCTTGAACTTTCATGACCATCCAAAGGTTGGCAAATGTTGCAAAGATTTTCTCCATTATCTGAATCAGAAAAACATTGGATGAAGTCTAACCATCAAGTACATGCATAAATATAACTAAATAGGACTTGAGATGCTCCTCCCAGACAATCAATCAGTGAAACATATACCATGAATGATGAGTTACAAATAAGTTGTGAATTAGCCACAAAATGAGCAATCCGAACAAGAATGTTGCGTTGAACAGAGGCTTTAAGTTGCTGGGTGGATACATCCTACAAGGTAAGTCCATACGAGTCAGGAGCTCACTATAGACAATTTAACACTAAAAAAAATTAAAATACTACACATACCATTTCATCAGCATCAATGACACATGCAACAGAAACCAACTTCTCGAGCAGTATTACGTCCACTGATGAAAAAATTGATGGAAAATCTAGTTCATATGATGAGATGTCAAGCAGCCCACTGATGAGCTTAACATCAACAGTTTTGTATAATCCACATCTAGGGAATCTCATAAACATGTGAAGAGTTTCCTGCAAAGAAACATTAGATGAGTTCTACCACATGTATATACAATATCACCATCAAGACTATACATGAATTTTTACATACCAAAACTCGCTCCATATTGTCCTCCAATAGTTTCTTCAGAAAACTTTCCTTTAAGATCGTTGACAAAACCAAAGACAAGCCTAATTTCATCTCATAGACTGCAACTTGAACTGGCTGAACTATATCAAGATACTCAATGTACTCACGTGACATTCGATCAATAAAGGAGGTAGAAGTTTTCTGAAAAACCAGAGAAACAGGATGCAACCTTTAGAAAGCAAAAATAGACAGTAAACTAATCAAAAATACACTCAAGTCAGACCTGCCAGTCGCAGACTTGCTGGATAATCTGAACTGAATCTGTCCCTTCAATATTGCTCATCAAGAGCATCAATGATTTGACTAGAACAGAAAAATCATTTAATTCGCCTCTTAACTTTCTGAATTTCCTAGGATCTGAGCGAAACACAACCTGAGCCAAAAGATTAGCAGTCAAGAAAATAGAAAAGCAAAATAAAGCAGACTAGCCGATTGGATATATGACGACAAAAATATTAATGCAAGATTGTGAATAACAAACTGACAAGCCATCTTGCAGGATAAACTATACAAATGACTCCATGTGCAGTTTGCAATAGCAAGGCAGCACAAATAATTATGAAAGCTGCTCTTATCATAAACAAGTTATAATGAGACCATAGAATCAGGGAAGTTATCCATTTGCTAACAGATATTGTTGACAAAAGGAAAGAAGCAAAACACCCCCCAGTACCTTTCTTTGAATCCTGTCACGTTCTCTCTCTAGATGCTCTAAAACTTGCAGTCTCTGCTTGTCATCCTGTCTTGCAGAGAAACCCCCAGCTAAATAATTGCACTCTTCTCGCACCTACAAGTCATTGAAGAATAGAATGTTAAAGTTTCCTAGCACATGTATAATAAGACCAGCTTCATGCAGTTATTTAAACCAAGAAAAGACGAAGTTATTAAGCAGATTCTCTAGACAGCTACCTCTATATCAAGTTCCAGCAAAGAAATCTTCCTTGCTAGGAATGACTGCTTACAAGAGTACTTCAGCACCGGATCCAAATCATCAGAGTTAACCAAGAGATGATACCGCATGCCACCGATATGTAACCATGCATGTCCAAGGTATTGAACATCTATGATATTATAAAGGATAAGATAAAATCAAACAAAGCAAGCCATGAAGTTCAGTGAAATGGATGTTCATGTAGCATTTTTTATATTTCCAAACTGAAGAACTGAAGTAACATACAATCACCAGAACGTGAGCAGTGAACATAAAGTTCTCTAAAGGCTGGCTCAATGGAAGTTCGCACCAAGTGTCTCAGTCCTTCATGGCTTGACGATAAAATAAGTGTGCTCAGAAGCTGAATGCTATTTTCCTGTCAACCCAAATGCAGTTGTTACTAAATCATTGCAAGTAAAAGCACCAAGATAGAAATAAATCTTCTATACATCATATTTTATATTCATGCATATCAAATTGTAAGAAAATGGTTCCAATGTAAATTTCATTAGAAATTGCAAGTTACATTATGAAGTTGTCGAGTGTACCTTCACTTCACTATCATGAAATGAAGATATGATAGACTTGATCGCAGCAAAGTTTTCTGTATGAAAAGACTTCTGGTGGGCAAATATGATCTGGAAGGGGGACAAAATCATATGAGTCATGCAAACCACAACACAAGCATCAACTGAAGAAAAATGAAGACCCACCTGTGATAAAAGCACACGAGCAGAAGATAGGAGAAAACTAGGTATATCTGTCTCTGGCGCAGTACTTCTCCAGATATTGGATGAAGCGGCTCTGACCTTTAGACAGTGCGTTGAATAATCCTTGACAGTAAATGAACGTTGCCTTTTTTTTTTCGGGGGAGGGGGGAGGCAGATGGAGCAGAGCAGATATAGTTAGATCAACCATTGAGACCAATGGTTTATGAGAAAATTATTAATTGGTTCCATTAATTGGTTCCATAAAACATATAATAAGAATTCTTTTCAAGATACTCATACTAAACAAATGAGACATAAAACTAGTTATCTGATATCTTACTTGAAAATTTTTGGAATTCAGACATAAGAATTTTTTCACGAAGAACTTCTAAATCATTTGAGAAAAAATCATCCACAAATGTAACAAAATATCTGAAACTAGAGATATCGGAAACACAACATGGACCCCATACATTTGAGTGACCACTTATCACTTCCAAAAGTTTTCAAAAGATTTTCTCCTGACACAGCCAAATGCAGAAAAGTGTTTAAATTGTTACCTAGTAAACAATTTTTATATATGAATACATTTTTTGAGCCATTGAAACAAATCAAGCCTTAGTCAACACCTTTTTAGATTTGCAGACAATCATTAATATGAGAAGAAACAAAGAAAGTTCACTTACTGCATCTGCAATGTCATTGCTGTTCTCAAAGGCCGCATGATCAAATCAGCTAATGGAATATCATAACCATCATGTCTCAAGGATTTCTGCCACCCAAATATAACTAGTTAGGTAATTGAAGACCTGTGGCACAGAGTCAATACTGACTGCTCTATTAGGAAAGGAGTAAACTCATGAATCAAAAAGAGAGACATTTACCGTGAAGGATG
The DNA here is from genome assembly GCA_014182735.1 of Corymbia maculata. Taxonomy (NCBI): domain Eukaryota; kingdom Viridiplantae; phylum Streptophyta; class Magnoliopsida; order Myrtales; family Myrtaceae; genus Corymbia; species Corymbia maculata. The sequence goes on from CM024691.1 coordinate 26,227,138, forward strand.
GAAAGCAAAGACTCCACAGAGATGCGTGCCACATACACCACATTTCAAGAACAATAGCCGCGATTCTCGCATCCACTGTGATGCAATTAACCGGAAAAATTAATCATATGTATGTATACATGAAAGCTGATATTACAGCATGAAGATAAAAAAAATGATTGAACAAACCTGCATCAATAGACATCCATGAATCCAATGTCCACAGAGCTTTTTGATGTGGAGAAAACATCAGCGGAGGTCTTGATGAGAAGGTTAAAGAAAAGTTCAGAGAAGACTCCAGAAGGTGAGAAACACTGCTTAGAGCCTGGATACAAGAGATGCAGATGATAAACAAGTAAATAAACATATAAATAAACAAAGGAATAGTCTGACCACAATGACAATATATCCCAATCCCAACCAAAAAACAAACTCCCTGCAAAAAGAAAAGCCTCTATGCTAGAAAACACGAGAACAACAAAAATGCTTCTTCCAGAAGAATGACCTTTCAAAAACAGAATTTAGATTGCCCTAAATAAGCAAAAACTATAGGCATCTGTCATTGACTACAAGACAAGTACCGAAGGGATCAGTTACCATGGAAATGAAAAATGGGTTCATATCTGATGATAGAAAGCTTCATATTTCTACAACATGGCAAGATTTTGAGGTATTACTGAACAGGAAATAAAGCACTGAGTAACACAAAAAATTTGGGTTGACTTATTATTAATGCAGTTGGAGGATATCCCTATCTAATTGCAAGATTGCATCAACCAAATTTTGCTACAACATAGAGATGGAGAAATTGTGAAAATAACACCACAACATTTGTAACAAGTAATTGAATTGCAACTTTAAGTTTTTGCCTTTTGGGAGTTGAGTACTAGTTATTAGACAGACATTCTCTGCTAGATATTATAATGCTCCCTAGAAACAACTCAGTCAGATTCACC